>OY728126.1:1550693507-1551304591 GCA_963277665.1 Viscum album
GTCTAACATGAGGCTTGAAATGTTCATGTTGAGTTTTTATTTAACGTGAGGGGGGGCCGGACCGCATGAACACGGCCGAACCCCCCTCCAACGTTTTTGTTGATTTTTATCTTGCGGGAGGAAGCAAGTGGCGTGGTGCCGTCGCACCACGCGGATGAACGTGCAAATATCTTCGCGATGCCGTCGCACGCACCTTTGAAGAAACAACAAGAACACGACGCCGTCGCGCCGCGTTGAATATTATCAAAGCACGGCGAAGGGACGCGGTGCCGTCGCACCGTGCCGGATGACGAACGCCGCGGCCGGTTCCGGGCCGTGGCGGGACGAGAAGACCGCGGCCGGTTCCGGGCCGCGGCGGGACGAGGAGACCGCGGCCGGTTCCGGGCCGCGGCGGAAGGAAAGACCGGCGGCCGGGCCGCCGGCGTCGGAAGACGAGGGCGGGACCGGAATTTCCGGTCCCGTTGGTAAAAACCGGCCGGCCAGCGGGCCGGCCGGATGTCACAAAACCGGGGAATTAAATTCCCTGGCCGGTCCATTAAAACCCCCCTCTTAAAGAGGGGGGCGGTTCTAGAGGAAAGGGGGCAGCGCCCCCTTTGGTTCGGCGCCAGCAGGCCCCCCCACGTGAGGGGGGGGGGGGCGGTTTGAAGAAACCGGCGCGGCCTTGTGCCGCGCCACCTTGAAGAAACCGCGGGGCTTAGCCCCCGCGTGACCCACGTGCGGCGCTAAGCGCCGCCGCCGCGGCCCGCCGCCGCCGCCGCGCCGCCCGCCGCCGCCGCCCGCCGCCGCCGTCCGCCGCCGACCGCCGCCGCCGGCCGCCGCGCCACCCCGGGGGGGGGGGGGGGGGGGGGGGGGTCGGGCCGGGTCGGCCCGGACCCGGACCCCCCGTTTCGGACCAGTTTCGGTTTTTGGCTCATAACTTGAGCCTCGGACCTCTGAATGACGAACCGTCTGCGGCAACGCGATCCTTGGATCGAGACGGTCGTTTCGGTATATCGCACTCAAGGTTTCAGGTTACTTTGAGTTCGGCCGGGTTGGTTCGTTCACGAAACCAACCGGGCCTTCGGAGCGGAAACGCTCATATCTTGAGCCACGAACGTCCGATTGACGCGCCGTCTGTTTCGTTGACTTCCTCTTGATGAGACGGAACTTTTGACATACTCCGCCCGAGTTTTGGATGCAGTCGGAGTATGGCCGGGTTGGATTGTTCCCGAAATCCAACCGGGCCCCTGGAACGGGAAAGCTGATATCTTTCAGACAGGACGTCCGCTTGACGAGCCGTCAGCAGCGTTGGTGGTTACGTTGAGTAACAGTCCCTTTGAGTTTACCCTATGGGAGTTCGGGGTACAGTTGTGATACGGCCGGGTTTGGTTTCGCTCACGAAACCAACCGGGCCCCTGGGACGGAAAGGCTAATAACTCACAGACCGGGCGTCCGATCGACGCGCCGTCTGTTGCGTTGAGACCCCTGTGACGAGACGGTTCTATGAGACACTTCTTTGCGGGACTTTGTGATACTTGGAGTATCGACCAGTAGCTCGTGGAGCGGACCCTCCCGGAGACGAGCGTACATAGTACGGAGACCGTGTAGCCGGCTGAGACCTGACGACTGCTTGACCGACTCGACTTGGAGTGAGTCGACTAGCCCAGTGGACGGAGCGCCCAGTAGTTGGTAGCAGACCCACGGCGGACGGAGCGCCAGGTAGTTGGCCGCAAACCCGCGGTACTCGACAGGAGGAGTACCTCAGTAGGCTATCTGGGTAGCGCCCGGTATTTGGCGACAGACCCTCAGCGGACGGAGCGCCAGGTAGTTGGCCGCAAACCCGCAGTACTCGACAGGAGGAGTACTTCAGCAGTCCTAGGTTAGTGAGCGGCAGCCTCGGAGTCGTGACAGGACCACTGTACACTCTAGAGACGGAGCTCTTCAGCAGTTACGGTTTCGATAATGAAAATCCTGGTTTGAGCTGAGACTTTTGACCTTGTGTTTACTTCATGATTGAGATGGGTCACTTGCTAACTTTGGTATATGTATGGGCATATACCCGGGTAGTGGTTATCCGTCGATTTCACAATCCTTGTGTTTCCTCATGATTGAGATGGGTTACTTGATAACTTAGGTATATGTATGGGCATATACCTAAGTAGGGTTTATCTGTTGAGATCTTCTTGTGTTTATCCTTGTTGGTTTTAGTGAGACCTTGAGGGTCTCGGGGTCCCTACTAAGTATCGTTATACTCACCCCTGCACGGGCTATGCCCGCACCTCGTTGTGTTGGTTGCAGACGACGGCCAGTACTGGCAGAGGCCGAGTGTTCGAGGACTGGACGGTACCTGGAGGTGGACTATACGACGAGGCGGTACCCAGAGGCAGACCACTGGGCGGGTCATACTTGGAGCAGACGGCGGGACCCGAGGAGCAGAAGAGCTATCTGTACCCACCCTTCAGGTGGGATTTCCAGTGGACATCTCAGCGTAGCAGCTTTACTTTTCAGTCGCTGTTTTCCCTTTCGAGTTGTACTTTACAGTTGGGCTTGTATTTCCGGCCCCTTTTACTTTTCAGCTCTTCTTTTTGTACTTAGTGTTTTACTTCCGCTTGTACTCTGTGGTGCTTGTTTTCTTTATAAAGGCAATGCCTTCCCAGTTATCGGGATTTTACGCCTTTGGTGCTAGTCGCCAACCCCTGGCCTATGGAAGGCGGGCTTGGGGTAGTCACGGCACGGGCCCCGAGGACGGGTCGTGACAAATTGGTATCAGAGGAGTTCGGTTCTACCGCAGAACTTATAACTCTGATGTCTCTTTCTGTGAAGCAATAGTGTTGAGAGTACCGAGTGTGGTTTTCAGTTCAGGGAGTCCAGTGTTGGTGCGGGCGGCCGACGTATCCATACACCAGGACCCTGACAACTGATTTCTGACTTTGTGCACGAAAACACTGATTGCGTGTGTGTTTTCAAAGGTTTTTCCCCTTAAAACAGCTCAAACCAGTTCAGCTCACCAGGTATAATCGTTTGATCGTGTTACGTTGTTTCTTTCATGATGGCCCACCGAGCAGCGAGACTCCAGTGCAGGGCCCTTTTTCAGTGTTGGCACCTTCGGGTGGTGTACCAGCAGCACCACCACCCGTTAGGCAGCAGATGCCACTAGCTGACGGTGCACGCTAGCAGAGCACGATGCACGAGTTCCAGCAGTAGAGGCCTCTGAGGATACGAGGCGAGACAGATTTCCCAGGCAGCAGTGGACTGGATGGAGACGAATGCTAGAGTTCTACGCCTAGCTTGGATACTAGTAGAGCGGATGATGATCTTAGCTCCAGGTGTTTCCAGAGAGTGACCATGAGGTTGGTCCTTATAGTAACGAGGCTTCGGTACGCGAACCGATACCTGGATTAGTACCTACGGGTAGAGCGCCAGCTATGTCACTACCTGTTGGTCAGCAGACACTACCGGCGGTACCGGTAGCAGAGACTCGGGCGTGTAAAATGTTTCAGGAGGAGGAAGTGCTAAGGACAGATGAATCTGCAGGGTAGCAGACGTGGAAGCAGAGCTTGGAGAGCAGCATGTGGTGGTGTACATTTCGACATGTTACGACCACCCGACTTAGTAGTCCCCGCCAGGCTCAGGGAGCAGGAGGGCTGGGGAGGAGAATAGCTGCATTGCGGTCAAGGAGTGTGACCCAGGAGCTCTAAGAATGATTCGGGGTACGGATTATGTCTACTACGAGCTGCCATATCTATAGACGTAGGAACCAATCATTCTACCCTTCCACGAATCATGTCCCAGACCTAGAGGTTCCGGGTAAGCCGTAGACTTGACCCTCACGTCTGGAGATACCTTTGGGAGGAGACTCGATAATCACGCTTACGCCGACGGTGTGATTTGACCTCGAGGCGAGAGTTTCGGTTGGAATCTCTTGGTGGCAGCGTAGAGGCCTTATGACGTTGATCTGGGTATGGTTTTGATTCACAAATCATACCCCGGTTGACTGTTTTAGGCAAACGTCGGAATGGGTTTTCCTTGGTCAGCGAAAAGGAAACCCTGGGCAGCTCATGTTAAACTCAGACATAAGAGGGTGTGACCGATCACTCTTGAGTTGGTCAACCCTACCCCTGTGGCAGCAGGAGTTTGAGTTCAGTTCTAACCTAAAAAGGGAAACCTCTTGAGTTCGAGGGTGACGAACACGTTCTTATACGGTCTCAACCCGATGAGGTCTCAGAGATGTGGCCGAGGCGGCATGTTATCTCCGAAGTTCGATGGACCCTTTTGATCTTCAGCAGGGTAGGCGAGGAGGTTTACCGCTTAACCCTACCACCTCAGTCGCACCGGGTGCATAGTGTCCACCACGTGTCTCAGCTGTGGAGATACGTGTATGTTTCTTCACACGTCATCGACCCCGGGGAGTTGGACGTCGATGACAGGGCGATAAGCACAGAGATTCTAGTAGAGATTGAGGATCGACAAGAGTAGGTTCTACGTGAACGGTTGCTTCCTCTGGGGTGCTTCTCGGGTAGCACAAGATCTTCAGGTGAGCATATGGGAGCGTAAAGCTCAGTTGCGTGCTCAGTACTACTTTGTTTCCCTTAAGTGTGAGTTGAAGCTTTACGGGGACGTAAAGCCCTGAGGTGGGAGTAATGTAAAGACCCGTAAAATTCAAGGGAAATTTTTTCTTAATTTTCTTTAGAATTTTACAAGAGCGCGGTTTCAGACGACACCTGATTCCGAGGCCCGGAGTGCCCGGAATTAATTTCAGAAGTTTGGCTCGGGTACGTTCAGTGAACGAACGAGCGGGAATTCCTAACTTTTGATCCGGTGCTCGGAATTGAAATCCGAGGGCACCGATGAACTCGCAGCGCCGATATTCGCTTAAGGAGACCTTTCCCGAAGTTGCGTTTACACGTGGGGAGTTGTAAAAAAATAAAATTGTGAATGTTAAAATAAAAATTTAACTTCAATTTTTATTTTTATCTTCCTTAAGTGTTTTTATCCTTTGGGTGGAAGTTGGGTGACAACCCAACTTCCCTTGGGAGGTTAAGAGGGTGGTGGGGCCCACACGAACCCCACCCCTTCATATTCTCTAACCCTCCCCAACTCACAATTAATGTTGTAAACTTAAGTTATAACTTATGTCATTAATAAGTGAGTTTAATTAATGTTTTGAAATTCAAACTTTTGAATTTCAAAGGTTGTGTTGTGTTAATAAATTAAGTAAGCTTAATTTATTGTTTTTGGTTAGTCCCTTTTTTTCTTGAGAGGATTTGAGAGCTTTCTCTTCTTCTTCAAACCTCAACGAAGAACGCGAAGAACGCCGTTCTTCAACGAAGAACTTCTTCCGCGTCATCTCTTCCGCGACGGTTTTCCGCGACGAACGCCTTCAACAACGACTCTTCCTCCGACGTCAAAGGAATCGAGTGCGACTATCGAGAACGCCGCAACTCCTTTCTTCGTTCACCGTGACAATGAAGGGGACGCCATCTCTTCTTCGGACAACCTTCGTCGGCAAACGAAGATCCGCCAACGTCGTGTCTCTTCGGGCATAGCACTTCGTCAACGGATTTGACGAACGACGACCGCGACACCCGACCTCCGCGACGCCGTCTTCCGCGGAGCGTAGCAGAACCTTTGAATCCTAAACCCGAGGTAGGGGATTGTTGTTTCATTCTTAAATTATTCCTTTTCTTGAACATGGATCTGGCATGTCTAACATGAGGCTTGAAATGTTCATGTTGAGTTTTTATTTAACGTGAGGGGGGGCCGGACCGCATGAACACGGCCGAACCCCCCTCCAACGTTTTTGTTGATTTTTATCTTGCGGGAGGAAGCAAGTGGCGTGGTGCCGTCGCACCACGCGGATGAACGTGCAAATATCTTCGCGATGCCGTCGCACGCACCTTTGAAGAAACAACAAGAACACGACGCCGTCGCGCCGCGTTGAATATTATCAAAGCACGGCGAAGGGACGCGGTGCCGTCGCACCGTGCCGGATGACGAACGCCGCGGCCGGTTCCGGGCCGTGGCGGGATGAGAAGACCGCGGCCGGTTCCGGGCCGCGGCGGGACGAGGAGACCGCGGCCGGTTCCGGGCCGCGGCGGAAGGAAAGACCGGCGGCCGGGCCGCCGGCGTCGGAAGACGAGGGCGGGACCGGAATTTCCGGTCCCGTTGGTAAAAACCGGCCGGCCAGCGGGCCGGCCGGATGTCACAAAACCGGGGAATTAAATTCCCCGGCCGGTCCATTAAAACCCCCCTCTTAAAGAGGGGGGCGGTTCTAGAGGAAAGGGGGCAACGCCCCCTTTGGTTCGGCGCCAGCAGGCCCCCCCACGTGAGGGGGGGGGGGGGGGGGGGGGGTTTGAAGAAACCGGCGCGGCCTTGTGCCGCGCCACCTTGAAGAAACCGCGGGGCTTAGCCCCCGCGTGACCCACGTGCGGCGCTAAGCGCCGCCGCCGCGGCCCGCCGCCGCGGCCCTCCGCCGCCGCCGCGCCACCCCGGGGGGGGGGGGGGGGGGTCGGGCCGGGTCGGCCCGGACCCGGACCCCCCGTTTCGGACCAGTTTCGGTTTTTGGCTCATAACATGAGCCTCGGACCTCCGAATGACGAACCGTCTGCGGCAACGCGATCCTTGGATCGAGACGGTCGTTTCGGTATATCGCACTCAAGGTTTCAGGTTACTTTGAGTTCGGCCGGGTTGGTTCGTTCACGAAACCAACCGGGCCTTCGGAGCGGAAACACTCATATCTTGAGCCACGAACGTCCGATTGACGCGCCGTCTGTTTCGTTGACTTCCTCTTGATGAGACGGAACTTTTGACATACTCCGCCCGAGTTTTGGATGCAGTCGGAGTATGGCCGGGTTGGATTGTTCCCGAAATCCAACCGGGCCCCTAGAACGGGAAAGCTGAAATCTTTCAGACAGGACGTCCGCTTGACGAGCCGTCAGCAGCGTTGGTGGTTACGTTGAGTAACAGTCCCTTTGAGTTTACCCTATGGGAGTTCGGGGTACAGTTGTGATACGGCCGGGTTTGGTTTCGCTCACGAAACCAACCGGGCCCCTGGGACGGAAAGGCTAATAACTCACAGACCGGGCGTCCGATCGACGCGCCGTCTGTTGCGTTGAGACCCCTGTGACGAGACGGTTCTATGAGACACTTCTTTGCGGGACTTTGTGATACTTGGAGTATCGACCAGTAGCTCGTGGAGCGGACCCTCCCGGAGACGAGCGTACAGAGTACGGAGACCGTGTAGCCGGCTGAGACCTGACGACTGCTTGACCGACTAGACTTGGAGTGAGTCGACTAGCCCAGTGGACGGAGCGCCCAGTAGTTGGTAGCAGACCCACGGCGGACGGAGCGCCAGGTAGTTGGCCGCAAACCCGCGGTACTCGACAGGAGGAGTACCTCAGTAGGCTATCTGGGTAGCGCCCGGTATTTGGCGACAGACCCTCAGCGGACGGAGCGCCAGGTAGTTGGCCGCAAACCCGCAGTACTCGACAGGAGGAGTACTTCAGCAGTCCTAGGTTAGTGAGCGGCAGCCTCGGAGTCGTGACAGGACCACTGTACACTCTAGAGACGGAGCTCTTCAGCAGTTACGGTTTCGATAATGAAAATCCTGGTTTGAGCTGAGACTTTTGACCTTGTGTTTACTTCATGATTGAGATGGGTCACTTTCTAACTTTGGTATATGTATGGGCATATACCCGGGTAGTGGTTATCCGTCGATTTCACAATCCTTGTGTTTCCTCATGATTGAGATGGGTTACTTGATAACTTAGGTATATGTATGGGCATATACCTAAGTAGGGTTTATCTGTTGAGATCTTCTTGTGTTTATCCTTGTTGGTTTTAGTGAGACCTTGAGGGTCTCGGGGTCCCTACTGAGTATCGTTATACTCACCCCTGCACGGGCTATGCCCGCACCTCGTTGTGTTGGTTGCAGACGACGGCCAGTACTGGCAGAGGCCGAGTGTTCGAGGACTGGACGGTACCTGGAGGTGGACTATACGACGAGGCGGTACCCAGAGGCAGACCACTGGGCGGGTCATACTTGGAGCAGACGGCGGGACCCGAGGAGCAGAAGAGCTATCTGTACCCACCCTTCAGGTGGGATTTCCAGTGGACATCTCAGCGTAGCAGCTTTACTTTTCAGTCGCTGTTTTCCCTTTCGAGTTGTACTTTACAGTTGGGCTTGTATTTCCGGCCCCTTTTACTTTTCAGCTCTTCTTTTTGTACTTAGTGTTTTACTTCCGCTTGTACTCTGTGGTGCTTGTTTTCTTTATAAAGGCAATGCCTTCCCAGTTATCGGGATTTTACGCCTTTGGTGCTAGTCGCCAACCCCTGGCCTATGGAAGGCGGGCTTGGGGTAGTCACGGCACGGGCCCCGAGGACGGGTCGTGACACCTATACTCAAACCCACTTTCCATCTATAATGTTTTCGTCATTCAAAATAACATTTGTTGTCCACATTGGAATTAAAAAAAGAATATTCTACTTGTTTTCCTAGGTATATACCATAAAAAATCAATTTCATTCTACACTAAACTTCCTTGGTGGACTGATTAGCATTATACTCCATAGATTATTGGAAGGAATGTTTTGTGGATTAAGGTAGGAGAGAAATAATGGATACCAGGAGGAGGTGTTTTACTCTTTAATTCAATTCATGATCAATTGAGTAAAAATATGAAATATATATGTCACTAAATTTGAGTTTTAATAATATCCCATTATCCCATTTGTATTTAATAACATCCATGATTTATAAAAATTAAGCATATTGAAAACTTCAATCCCCATTATCCTTTTATTTATTTGTTAGTTTTTATATATTATTTATTCTTTTTTAAAGTAAATTTTATTCAAAAGAAATTCAAGGATAATAAGATTTCATATAGGAATAAAATTAAAAATGATGTCTCACGCCCATTTCATTTTTCAATGTACTTAAATGATAGCACCTCCCTCACAATCACCAAAATAGTGAAATTTATACTAGTTAAGACTCATAAAATGAACATACCCCACAATTAATATTTTTTTTGAAGTTATATTTCTAGTTGAGGTTACTAATAATAAAATATGATTGAAATGTAACTTTACCCTATAATGAAATTCAAGGATAAAAATGGCCTAATAAAGGATAATGTAAATATAAATCTCTAAAAAAATTAGGGGTAGAAAAAAATGTGCCTCAATACATTTTAAAACATCTCATGAACTCCAATACCTTGAAAAAAAATTCCAAGCCGTAATTCTCAAGTAAAATCTACGTTTCTATAAAAAAAGGGTATCAAAAAGAAGATGTCAAAATAGGCTTAAAATACCACTCATGACAGTAAAAATATTTACTATAGTCACTAATGTGTCTAAATTTCCATATATAACAAAAAATAATCCAATCTAATAATAATAAACACTAAAGAAATAAAAAATATCACCACTAAATAAAAATATATTAAGTTAAATATTATTAAATCAAAATAAAAATGACTATATAGCAAAAAAATTTCTATATTTTTTTAATCTCAAATAGGATTGAAAAACACTAAAAAAATAATAAATTAAATAAATTAAAATATAAAACAAAAAAACACTAAAGAACTCGTAAAAATTTTATTTCTCTCCCACAGAAATATATTATTTTTATTCAAAAGAAGATCATATACTTATTGTTGAGGAAAATAAAAAAAATGGTATGAATAAATTTTAGCATATTATTCTAGTGAAAAAACTGATTTAAGATCATTTTCACTATCTTCTATAACCTGAAATGAAAAAAAATAACATATGAATTTTTTACAGAAATATAAAAAATAAATAAAATTTGAAAGAGGAAAGGAGATATTCTTGGTTTATCCCCTATAGGGTTTTGTTTTTATACCTCCCATGACTAGGATGTTCTATTTATCATCCAAAATAAAATTGTGGGTGATGTTTATATGAATTAAACCACCGTATATGGCTTTTTAAGGTTCCAATAAATGGACACCAAGAGTATAGAACCTCAAAAGAATGTTAAAATTACAAAGACTACAATATAATATGAAAAGATAAATTATAGGTTGGGGATAAAAACATAAGGGGATATCTCTATTGGTTATTATACCACCTTCAATTCTTTAAAAAATCTATTGATAGATTCTTTATATATCATTAGGTGCTCAAATGGACCCTCATCAGGTTCCTCTTATTTATTACACTGTATGATATTATAAACATCAGTTGGTTCTATAAAATATGAAAATGGAAAATTTAAATCTATTTCAATAAAATCAATATCAATTGAATTAAAATTTTATATGTCCGATATTTTTAATAATCTTATAGCTCCCCTATAATATCCAATACTCTATGGAGTAGCTCTAGGATCAGATGTTTGTAGCCAACCTCATATTTCTCTTCTTATAATTAATCCTCTCAATGTATGATGATGGTGGGAAGTAACAACAGCTTTTCTATTTATTTTTAATTTAATTCGATTTTCTATTACTAAAATTACTCCCAACATCATTTATATTATTCAATTATAACTATATTTTTGGAAAATAGTTGCCTCATTTGATAAAAAAACTATCTCAAATTTTTTCCGAATGTAAACATGATATATCTACTATTATTTTTTAATGCCTCTAAGATGATCATTCAATTATTTCACATTTGAGTACATTACTAGTGATTTTTTTGAAATATATAAATCTATCACTGGTCAAATGAATTAAATAAAATATATAAAGGATTTAAAAGAACAAGTGTGTATCCTCCCCATCAATTTCACCTTCACCACGAATGAAATTGGTTACCTTATATATTAGTAATTCCTCCCCATATAATAGAGTTTGATGAATATTGGTTATGGAAAATGAAAAATTAGTGGGGAGACTATACCCACAGGTACATGTAACCTTGAAATCATATGGGAAGAAATATCAATAAACAATCATCAAAATATAACAATATTAGATAGACTTCATAATTAATAGATAACAAATATTATAAAATAACCATAATTCTATATCAAAATGAGATATTGTATATTTCATAATAGTTATACAAGAATAATACAATCTCCCATGGGAATATCATATACAATATGATCTAAAAAGTAAACAAAATAAAGAGACATCTAAAAACAGACCTTATATATAGTGTGAACCTATATCCCAACTCCAATGAAGCTTGAATTGCTCAACCCTCAATAATAGAAGAGTATTTTCCCATACCATTGGGTCATAAATTATAAATTCTACTTGAGTAGCATGTCACTCAAGTAGGGTGTGAGTACAACTATAAATTATACCTCAAACGCTGTCCCAAGGAGGTTTAGTAAATACAAGATTATGCCCAATATGGAATAATAATAATGAAATAAATGAATATTCCATGACCTCATGGATTACTCAATATCCAAACTATGTGTGACCATACATTCTTTCACTATTACCAAAATTAGTTGGTATACCCATGGTATAAAGAAATATCATTGATGATTTATATATTACTCCATATATCAAAATCAATATTAATGAGCTATAACCATCAACTACGCTAGGTTAATAACATGTCCCCATCACAAGGAATTTAGGTAATTTATATATCAGTAATAAAATTTCAATGGATAATGATACATATCGTGGTGAATTATGTATCACCAGCTCTAGGTGGATGGTATACCACCACTACCCATACAAAGGTGGATGATAAACCACCATCATAAACTTTTATGTGGATGAGGTAAAACTAATACAAGTCTCTATGTGGATGATACACTACTGAGACAACTCTTATAGGGTGGTGAAGAACCACCTACCTCATTTTCTAGGTGGATGATACACCACCAAAAAAATTAAAGGCGATGATGCATCACTACTAAATTTATCTAGGTGGTTTTGACACCACAAAAAATGGGTGGATGAATCACCATGAGTAAATAAATCTAGGTAGATAAGTCACACCAAAAAAATAAAATATGGATGATGAACAATGAGTAACTAGATCTAGGTGAATGATAATGCACCAATAAATCGACATGGGATATTGTACCACCACTAACCAACTATAGGTAGATGATGTAACCCCAAAATACAAGCATCATTGTGAATAATGAATCTATGATCAAATTTTAATGCAAAATACCCCACTAAAAAACATAGGGTAGACGAATCATGACTGACCATATCAAAGTGGATGAGATACAACCCACATACCATGTACACATATCAAAAAATGATTTATGATTTAAAACCAACTTATGGATTAGAAATTATTTAACACATAAAAGGTTACACTCTCAATCCACTAACATGACCAGAGGCTTGTACCAAGGTTATCCCACCCCCAATATATTGTATTCACAATCCATTACATACCAATGATTAGTTTAGGTCACCTTTCATGGCTTTTAAAGTCTAAAAAAAGTATATATGCCCATCACAAGTCCTAAGTTGCAAACACATAACATAGTTATTCATGGGATAGGTAATATGCTACCAAAATCCTATTATAAGGCTCATTAAGTAAAAATAATAACCTTATTTAATAAATTTGAGACCAAAGGAATAAGAAAACAATTTTTATAATTTATATCATGGTTTATGAATGACGTGTTGCATCCCACATTTCATACAATCCATGGAGTGAATATAAATGCTAATGAAAAATCAGGCAACCACGTACCTAGTTTTAACATGGTCTTACTCTTTAAAAAATACTAGTTAATTTGTCCTCAATAGATTAAAATACGAAACACAAAAACCCCTCACATTGGGTATTATCCAATTATTTTAAAAGATTTATTAAAGAAAGAATCAAATAGAGGGTAATGGAATTCTAGGTGCTGTAGTCAAGACCAAAGTGGATGATCAAAACATTATTCTAGACACAAATGATAGAGATCCCCCACTTGGGATAAGAGAAAATAACAGGGAAGGTAGATATAGTTTTACTAGATGAATGAATTAGGATGGGGAAAATTATGTTTCAATAAAACCTATCATTAAGCTAAATTAAGTAAATGTGTAGAAAACATAGGTACTCAATGGGTACCCTCTTTACTTCCATAGGATACCTGATTGACACTAGGTACCCACTCCAGGGTCACCAAGTATCCCATGTATCACCTGAAACCACTTTCCACTTTATTGACCTCATTAGGTACCCTGTACTAAGGCAGTAGGTACCTAATGACATTTATCAAAAAGAAAAATGTCCTGGTCCCTGGGCCTTTCTTCTTAAACAGACCCCCTTTATCTAGGAAAGCCCCTCAACTATATATAAAATAACATATATGGTTTTTGGTTCACTAGATCAAAAAAATATAACACCTATTAATTTTAGAATTTATTATCTTTAAATAATATATTTTATAACCTATGGTATATGCATCATCAAGATTAAACAAACTATGATATACTATAAAAATATTATTATTTTATTAAGAATGTTTTCACTTAGTCGTTGGTTAGAAATTTAGGAATAATAATAACTATATTATGATATATATATTTATATATAATATTTTAAACTAATATAATTAATAAGAAATATTATATTGATTGTCAATTGGTTGAAAATGTAGTTAAAATGAATAAGCAATGTATTTTGATTTTAATAAATTAAATTAATTAATATTAGAAAATGATAAAAATATATTAGTTAGATTAAAAATATATATCCAATTTAATGAATTAACATTCATTTAATTTTATTTATTTGACAAGTAATTAGAATAAATTCATTTTATGATTTAAAAATAAATATTCATAAAAAATGGGTTTTATTGAAAATAATTTTCGAAAATTTAAATTAATGTACAAAAATTTTATAAATTGATTTAAAAAATATATAATTTTTGAAATTAAAAATTATTAATAATAATATGTTAAATATTTGGGATTTTTTCTGAAATGAATTACTTTTCAGTTAATATCGAAAAATACTGATCTTTTGTAAAATGATCATTTTTTCTTTAATTATAGTTATTTATTGGTCCCAATACACTTTGGAATTTGTTTTAAATTAAAACAAGATTCATTTAGTGAGTCATATTATAATTAATACTATATTAATCATCATTATTATTTATTCAGTGAAAAATATTTTTTATTATTAAAAACAGATTTTTCTATAAATAGTTTGTCATTTTTTTCACACATGTATTAAAATTGATTTTATAAAAATATACCAATTTAATCATGGAAAATAGATTTCATATTTTTAATAATAAGTATAAAATTGGAAAAATATGTCAATTACATTATTGGTCATAATGAATAGAAAATTTTGTAAAATCTTATCACCATGGTAATGGGAAAAAAGGGTTAATCAGGTTAAATATCTAAGATAGGGACTCAAAATCAACCCAAAAACATTACTTTATTTCATTTTATGAGTCTAAATCCACCATAAAAATCCCAAATTCAAAAAATATAGCATTTGTGTGCCACATGGATTTGATTATGACATTAATATTATTTTATGTTAAAAAATGACATAATATCACACACTCTCTCTTTCAATATCTCTAATATGTTCTTATAGGAAAAAATAATATATTAATGATTATAATTTTTTAATATTAATAATTTATTATTATAATAATTATTACATTTTTTTAGAAGGTGAAATCATCTTTAATTCTTACACAACATCAGTACAATACTTGGGAAAGCAGTAAACAAATTAAATAAATTATTTAAAAAATTAAATGTAATATATTTTGGATAAATTTTAGAGAGAAAATAAATTATTAGACAATTAAAATATATAAGTTATTCTAGAATAGTTTATATTCAAATAATGATTTTATATTTTGGCCTTTAAATTCATGAAATATGAATAGTCACCAAAATAAACTTAAATAGTATGTAATGTTTAAAAATACTTCTTTTTATCATTTTAAAATTAAAAACATATGTATCGAATCAAGAGGATAGGAAATTGTTGATAATATCATTCATAGTTAATTTATTCTCCATTTTTAATTTTTAAAATTATGTTAATGAATCTTAAATAGTGACAATTTTGTTATAATAATTACGGTTAAACATGGTTAGTGAGGGGGTTAAACCAAACGACAGGTTTAAGATGACACATAAACCTATATTAAATTAATTATTTGAATATATTTATACATTATAATCGTTATATAATAATTTATTGTCATTTATAGAAATTTATCATGATTTTGACATATATTATATTTTAGCATTTCAAGTATTTACAAGTTTTCACCCATAACTCTTATCAAAGAGTATCTCATCTCATTTCTTATCAGACATATTAAACCATTTTTATTAAAACAAATCCCACAAAAAATACCTTAAAAACCAAGCTCCCCTTATTTTATAGTTCATGGTCTCAAAAAATAACTAATCCTTGAAGTCATAAGGTTTAGGACTAATGAGGTTTTTAAAATAAGTGTTCCAACTCTCAATTTGGTTCTTTAATTTTATTTCTTCTTCCTCCTTCAAATTTTCAATAACCATGATGATATAATAAAATAAATATAAAAAAATAATTAAATTATATTATATTTATGTTAAAAAATTTCAATCTCTTTTCCAATTGTCTTTTCCATCCCATTAGAAATGAAAACATCGTTCATGGGTACATGTGGACTACCACCACCATGAAGCGATGTGTTTAATTTTTTCATCAATACCTCACATGGTTGGGTATAATGATAGAATTAATGAATATATATTATATCCATGAAATAATTATGATTATAAAAATATAAAATATTACTTAACATCTTAACCATTTTTTTAACACCCAAGTCTTTACAATATTTTCATTTTAGAATAAATTTAATTTTGTTAGTAGATAGCAATGTACGCAACACCAATTTTAATCCAAACACTATTTGGACTTGTTTTGAAAACATCATTAAATTTTAACACTTTTAATAAATTAATATAAAAAACATAAATAATATATATCCAATTTTTTACATCCATCCAATAAATTTTATAGGAATAAGATAAGAAGAAACCAAATTTTATGCATAATAATGTATATTTTTCTAAAGGAAAGTTTGTTGCCTTTTAATGGAGAACCAATTTTAAAACTAAATTGAGAAATGTTTATAAGTTTTTTTGTTAAAGTAAAATTCATATTTTAATATCGAATGTGATAATTACCTTAGTGTGACTATTCGGTATTTTTTGAGGAAGTTTCTTTTTTTATGAATAATGAAAAACAGTAAATTTTAATATAAAATTAAATTTTCATCTAAATAATATAATTGTAAATTATATTATTATATGGTTTTAGAGTAAAAATATATCATTAATAAATATATTAATCAAATTTATCTCATTTTAATAATTTTTATATTGAATTTAGATTAAAAAACGTAGGGAAATTTTGAGCATTTAAACATTAAAAACCTTATTTCTCATCCCGTCTGTGGGATTGATTTTAAATTATCTCATACCTCTAATATTATTTAAATATGAAAAAATTGAATCCATTTTTTTAATCATAATAATTTATAATGTATATTATGGTCAACTTAGTGTTTGACCAAAAATATTAGTGGATCAAATTAAAATTAATTACTGTGATTAAGGTAAAATTATGCTTACTAAGGGACTAAAATTTTTCCGCAAAGGGGAAAATGACCTAGAAACTTGTCCAAAACGCATTTTATAGACATATTTCAACCAAATTACCTATTTTATTAAAAAAATTATTTTAGGCACATGAGGCAAGAGAGACATCCCAATAGCGTTTACCTTTTTTATTTACAAGAATGACAGTCATCCTCAACCATAAAAAGGAACTCAACCCCACCCCCTTCTAAGGGTTGTTTTCAATAACCAACTGGTTGTACATCGATTACATTAATATTTAATGTATTTAAATATAATTTCATATTTTTCATTATTCTACATGACTATAGTGTAATAATGTTCTGAAGTATTTGTTGCATTGACAAGGTTATTACAGTTCCCAGATATGATGATGACCTTTAAGTACTATGAAAAAATTCATAAATATATTTCTACGGTTCGATGATATACTATAATGGGACACATAGAATACAAATAATCAATTAAGAGTACTCTAATGCCGATGAGACTTAATCTCATGAAGATCTAACTTGGTAATCTCCAAGTCAAGATATTATGAGAACAGACCTGACAGTAGGATTTATGCATGTTTTCGTGTCATCAGATATTCCAATTCGTGAGTGAGTGTAATTATCCTTATAATTTAATATTATAATTAACAAGTCTCATGACTCACAGACTTCGATTTAATAACAAAAATCATCACAAAGACAGTTGGTGGGAAGTAGGGTATATTGGGTGCTTTATGAGTGGCATGTTATTATTAGATATATTAATTAAGGATTTGTACCTTATATTTATGGAATTTTATATCTCAGACCTTTGATTTTAATAGAACAATCACACAGAATTCTATGGTGATTGTGTAATGACAAGTTTATTTCAGGTAGTCAAAGAACAAAGTATCAAGCATAAAGGTTGATGACACTATAATGAAACATGCTTGATTATATATTGAGACAAAGGGAATATATTACACAGTGATCGTTCTTATGTGGATGTCATTGTTGAGATTTTATGTTCTTTCTCTTCGATGCATTGTCCCGTTGCTAGAAATCACTCTTGGACTTCAGGAAAACCTACCTAATTCCAATGATAAATAATCCTGGAGTTTCACCCCCTAAGTATTCTTGGTGGTCTCCCTTAAATTAGATTTTAATATAATTAATAAATATTATTCCCATGATAGTGGAATAATTTTATTCAAGTTTAAACTATTTAATAAATTTAAAAAATATTTATTCACCGGATTGTGGGTAAAATATATTTATTTATTTTTAGTGAACATTTAATAAATATATATTAATTATTTTGTTAATAAAATATTTATTTAAGGGAATAATTTATTTATTTAGTTATTTTGGTGTTCAATAAATGGAAGTGGAGTTCAAACATTCCAAGGCTAGTCTGGTGGTAAAATAATTATTTGTAAGATGATGAATAATTATTAATCTAGTTGTCAGAAGTTAAAATAATAACAACACTGTTGTTATGTTGTGATGAAGAATTTTATTTATTCCATTTTGTGCAAGTTGACACACCATAAATAATGATGCAGTATTATAATTAAAATCATGGGTTTTCTCTATGGTTATGAATGCATTTAATTGTTCTTACGTAATTAAATATTGTAAACGATTCCCCATGTCAATAAGTATACATGTACGTCAATTTTTCCATGTACTGAACTACACGCCCGGTGAATTGACAATTATTGGGCTAAACAATTTCTCCATCGAATCCTATTCTCACCCCTATCAAGAATAAGAGAAGTTCTTCATGGCTGAAGAACAAGTGATCAAGAACGACCGACACAAGACATTCGCTTCACCATTATAGCACCCGAAGAATGAAAGGTGTTAATCAGAGGCTGTGAGAGAATGTGTAGATCACCTCTATAGGGATTATAGTTTGAATCCTCACAGGAACAATGAGATAATCCAGAAGGTTGATTCTTGATAATCAGAATTTTCAACAAAGAAAACAATGAATATCCAAGTATTATTTTCTTTATGAAATTAATTAAATTAATTATAAAAATGATGTGAATTATCCTCCCTAAATGGTTTGGGCATCATCATTATTTATCATAATATTTGATTCTATTCCATGGAGATTGGAATTCATTGTCGTATTGATCCAGAAATAATCAATAATCATGGTAAAAATTAAAGTTGGGTGCCTGTCAAACTGCGCTTTCACTATACCCATAACCTTTATGTGGTATCAGAGGGGTTACATCATAGTTTATAATTATTTAAATAATTATTTGAAAATTTGTTGTTTAATAATTTAGTTGTTCAATTCTTGTTAATTGCTCTAAAAATCAGAATCTCAAGATCTATTCCTACTCTTTCATTTCTTGTTCATCTTAGAGAAACAATCTTTTTTTATTTTGATTAAGAAATAGAGGATCTCATCTAGAAGTTCTGAAGGATCCTATATGTACAACACCAGAATACATGACATGTAGTTGGATCTCATGTCATGTATAAAGGATCAATTCATTGAGACTAGTCCGCCAAACCAAGACGTGTAATTAGAGTTTGTCAATATCTTAAAGACTCTGTGTGTTGACTAGTAAAAGGTGGCACACAGTTTCCATATTACATGCCATGTGACCCACTGGACAAGGTGTGCAGTCTCTTTGGGTTAAGGTTAGAGCGTCTACACTGTGGACGGATTTCCTGGATGGAGATCATGTAACGCAAATACTACACAGTGTGTGGCCCACTGGACACTCCGTGTACTCTAAGGATTTATGAAGTACATATACACACTGTATCCCCGGGCACGTACTTTATATGGATGGTGAATGATAGTAAATTCCATATAGTAGTAACTACACTCATTATACTCATCCCAATTACACAGATTTATTTAAGTTTATTATTATATTATAGAAACCATTAAGACGTATACCATGGTGCAGACGTAAATCTGGGGCAAAACATGTGATAGGTGTTATATATATATGTTTATTTTAACATATATGTAATGTTAATTACTAATAATTAGGTAGTTATGAATGAGAATTCACTGGGTTTCCTCCAAGGGACAAGTTATGTAGAAAGATAATTCTCAATGATTTTTTTTGTATAAAATTATGATGGATGAGAATCTAAAAGAAATTCAGAAAAACTGTTTAAGATAAAAGTATTTAATAATTTAAGATGATAATTAATTTATTCATTTGTGATTCATCTTAACCATGAATGATTAAATAATTGAATTCTAGTTTTTTTAATTGTGTAAATCATTGCATGTATGTGGGAGATCTTGATCTAGACTAGGAACTTTGTATGTGATTGGTTTCCTTTTAATTTATTTATTAAATTAATTACTGGTTTATGAGCCATCTCTCCTATTTAATATGTTTGTCCTGCATGCCCATGGTTTCCACTACTTGAAATTCTATCTTTACCGATGGTTTAAAATTGTTGGTAAAGGCTATACAATTGTTGGTATAAACTATACCAACAGTTGTCCAAACTGTTGGGTCGTGAGACATATGGATAGACATATCCCAACAGTTCTATGAGAACCGTTGGGATATGTCTAAAATTTGAGTATACATCAACGATTTTAATAAACTATAAACATAAATATTTACCAACAATTTAAAATAGTTAGTAATAAAAAAATAATCTCTGTACCAACGGTTTACAAATCCATTATTATAGACATTTACCAACAGCTTACCAAAAATCATTGCTAAATATCATGTAAATATATATATATCAATGTTTTATATAGAACCATTGGTATAAGTTATATTTTTACGTATATTATAATGTTAGTAAACTGTTGGAATATCCTTTTTGTACCCACACTAGCAAGTTGTCTTGCTGGCCTCCCCCTGTGCACCTGCAACAATTCCTCCAGCAGGCCTGCAAAATTCTAACACAACAGAATACATACATGGGGTTGGGGGTGGTCCATTATGAATACCTTCACAATACCAGCATAATACATACAAAATTCTGTATGAATTCATTCATAATTCATACAACACATAATTCATATAGAATTTTGAATATTTCCAATTCCATATTAAATTACCCTCTAAACATATACAGAATTAACACATAATTCATAAGGTAATTACATCATGTATACGCATACAACAATTAGAACCATACACCATTAAAACATAATTCATAAGTTAATTAAATACATAAAAAATTCAATTCATAATTCAGGGGGGTTGTTCAGTGGTTCGGAGTGGATGTCCAAGGGGGTAGGGGTGTTCAAGGGGGTGGAAGTGTCTGGGAGGGTGGGGGTGTCTAGGGGGTGGGGTGGTGTTTAGGGGGGTGGGGTGGTGTCCAGGGGTTGGGGGTCTTTTTAGGGGATGGGTTTGTCTAAGGTGTGGGTGGTGTCCAGGTGGAGGGGTGGTGTACAGGGGGTCCAGGGGGTTGGGGGAAATCCAAGTGGGTGGGGTGGTGTCCAGGGGGTGGGGGTGGCTATCCATAGGGTGGGGTGTCCAGGGGATAGAGGGTGTCCTGGTGGTGGGGTGGTGTCTAGGATGGGTGGGGGCATCTAGGGGGTTGAGTGGGTGTCCTGGGGGGTGTCCATGGGGGTTTCCAGTGGGTGGGGTGGTGTCCTGGGGGTTTGGGGGGGATTTCTATGGGGGGTATCCGGGGGTGGGGGTAGGGGTGTACAGGGGGTGGGGTGGTGTCTGGGGGGGTGGGGGGGTTTAGGGGATCGGAGGGCTGCCCAAGGGGACGGGGTGTTGTCCAGGGGGTGGGGGTGTCCAGGCGGCGGAGGTGGGGTATCTAGGTGGTGGGGTGGTGTCTAGGAGGGGTGGGGGCAGTCAAGGGGGTTGGGAGATGTCTATAGGTTCGGTGATAGTCCACGGGGTTGGGGGTGTCCAGGGGGTGGGGGCGATCTAGGGGGTTGGGGGGGCTATCCAAGCGGTGTAGTGTGGTGTCCAGGGGGTGGGGGTGTCTAGGGGGGCTATCCATGGGGATGAGGGTGTCCTGGGGGTGGGGGTGTCCAGGTGGTGGTGTGGTGTCTAGGAGTGGTGGGGCTATAATGGTTTTAATGGAATGAATTCCAAGGATTTTAAGATCATTTGTATTTTTAAAATGGTTTTGGAATAGTTTTTATTTATATAGTATGCATTTCTTTAGTAAAAAATGAATTCTTTTGGTGTGTATGGTAGGAAGGGTGATTTGGTTATTAGAAAATGAATTAAATTTTTATTTTGGGACAAAAATACTATATGATTTTTAAAATGGAACCTTAAAACGTATTTTTATAAACCATTGGGATGTTTTAAATAGAAATAAGTCTCTATTATGTGATTTTGAAATGGGTTTATGAATACTTATTTATGATGTATCTTTATGGGATTTGTGATTTTGTTTCCCTTGTTTCAGAACATCAGATTATTTTACTAAAGGTTTTGTTTTTGGTAATTGTTTAGAATGTTACCAATATAAATGAATCAAAAAAGTCCATAAAGGGATTTCTCAGGTAGTCATTCTTGTGATCCCACTATTGTCTTCCTAGTCTTGGTCTCTACTCAAACTCTTATGAAATTGGAATATCTATGTTCATCTTGGATCATTTATTATGCATGGGAGTTTCTAAAATACCATACAATATTTTTTTATTAGTGATCAAGGATCCTATGAGGCAACGATGTGGGTATATATGACTAATGGGATCTTCAAGTTATTAGAAACCCTATAATCCACGAGGGTGGGGGTTGTTTAGGAGGGTGGGTGGGATATTTATGGGTTGGGGGCTATCCAGGGGGTGGGGGGCTATCCATAGGGGTTGCAGAGGTGTCCAGGGGGATAT
This sequence comes from Viscum album, assembly GCA_963277665.1. Taxonomy (NCBI): domain Eukaryota; kingdom Viridiplantae; phylum Streptophyta; class Magnoliopsida; order Santalales; family Viscaceae; genus Viscum; species Viscum album. The sequence goes on from OY728126.1 coordinate 1,550,715,863, forward strand.
GGGTGTCTATGGGGTGGGGAGGACTGTCTGGGGGGGGGGGTTCCAGGGGTAGGGGGCCATGGGGAGGACATGGCTATCTAGGGGGTATGGGGTTTCCAGGGGGTGGATGGGCTATCCACATGGGTGGTGGAGCTGTCCAGGGGGTAGGGGGTGTCTAGGGGGTGGGCGGGATGTCCATGGGGGGTAGGGGTTTCCATGGGGGGGGGGGGGCTGTCCACAGGGGTGGGGGCTCTCCATGGGGGGAGGGGGTGTCCAGGGGGATGGGCCGACTTTCCACAGGGGTGACAGGGCTCACGAGAGAGGTAGGGGTGTCCAGGGTGGTGGGTAGGCTATTCATGAGGGTGGGTGGGCTATCCACGTGGGAGGGGGTGGCTGTTCAAGGGGTATGAAGTGTCCAGTGGGGTGGGTGGGTTTTCCATGAAAGAGGAGGGGCTATCGAGGGGGGGGGGGGGGTGCGTGGTGTCCAAGGGGGTGGGTGGGATGTCCACGGGGTGGGTGGGCTGTAGAAAGGGGTGAGAGAGCTGTCTAGAGGGTAGGGGATGTCATGGGGGGGGGGGGGGGGGGTTGTCCACCGAGGTGGGGGGCTGTCCACAGGAGGAGGGTTGTCCAAGGGGGTGGACAGGCTGTCTATAGGGGTGGCGGGGCTATCTAGGGGGTAAGTGGTGTCTAGGGTGTGGGTGGGCTATCAATAGGTGTATGTGTGTTGGGGGGTGCTGTTCGGGGGAGGGGTGAATCAGCACAGGGGGTTGGGGGCTGTCCAAGGGGGTGGGTGGTGTCCAGGGGGTGGGGGCTGTCCAGTGGGGTGGGGGTTGTCCATTAGGGTGGGGGCTGTCCATTACGGTGGGGGTGTCCAAGTGGGTGTTTAGGTGGAGGAGTGGTATCTGGGGGGGGGGGGTTGTAATAATTTTAATGGAATAAATTTCATAGGTTTTGAGATCATTTTTATTTTTGAAATGGTTTTGGAATACTATTTATTTCAATAGTATGTGTTTCTTTAGAAAGAAATGAATGATTTTAGTGTGTATGTTTGAAAGCGGGATTTTGTTTTTAATAAATGGAATACATTTTTATTTTGGGACAAAAATACTATATGATTTTTTTAATAGAAATTTAAAGGACCATTGGGGGTTTTAAATAGAATGAAGTCTTTATTATGTGATTTTGAAATGGTTTTATGATAAATTATTTATGATGTATCTTTATGGGATTTGTGATTTTGTGTCCCTTGTTGTAGAACATCAAATTATTTTACTAAAGATTTTTTTTGATAATTCTTTATAATTTTCCACTATAAATGAATCAAAAAGTCCATAATGGGATATATCAGGTAGTCATTCTTGTTATCCAGCTATTGTCTTTCTAGTTTTGGTCTCTACTCAAACTCTTGTGGAAGTGGAATAACCATGTTCTTATCAGATCATTTATTATGAATGAGAGTTTCTAAAATACCATCCACTATCTTTTATTGGTGATCAAGGATCCCAGGAGTCAACGAAGTGGGTATCTATGATTAATGAGATCTAATATTTGCTAGAAACCCTATAATCCATGAGGGTGGGGGGAAATCTAGGGTGTGGGGTGTTGTCCAGGGGGTGGGGTCTGTCCACAGGGGTGGTAGGGCTATCCAGGGGGTAGGGGTGTCTAAGGGGATGGGTGGGGCAATCTAGGGGGTGGGGGCTATCCAGGGTGTAGGGGGTGTCCAAGGGGGTGGGAAGGGTTTTCCAAGATGGTACGAGGTTTCCAGAGAGTGAGGGGCTGTCCACGGGGGGTGGCAGGGCTATTCAGGGGGTAAGGGTGTCTAGGGGGTGGGTGGGCTATCCACGTGGGGTAGGGTTGTCCTAGGGGGTGGGCGGGATGTCCACACGGGGGTGCTGTCTATGGGGGGAGGGGTGTCGAAGGGGGGGGGGCTATCCATGGGGTTGGTGGTGTTATGGATGGAGGTAGGGGTGTCTGTGGGGGGCTGTCCACAGGGGTGGGAAGGCAATCTACGAGGGGGGGGGGCTATTTCGGGGGTACGAGGTGTCCAGTGTGGTGGGTGGGCTATCCACGAGGGTGGCAAGGCTATCCATGGGGTACGAGTTGTCCAAGGAAGTGGGTGGGCTTGCCATGGGGGTGGGCGGGTTGTCTACGGGGGTGGGTGGGTTGTCCAAGGGGGTAGGGGTTGTTCCAGGGGGGGGATGTCCACTGGGGTTGGGGGCTGTCCACGGGGGGAGGGGCTATCCACATAGGTGGGCAGGCTATCTACATGGGTGGTGTTGTCCAGGGGTACGAGGTGTCCAAGGGGTCGACAGGCTGTCCACAGGGGTAGGTGGGCTGTCAACGGGGGTGGGGGCTATCCATGGGGGGGGGGGGCTGTCCAGGGGGAACGAGGTGTCCACGAGGGTGGGAGGGCTATCCATGTGGGTGGGTGGGGGGATATCTAGGGGGAAAGGGGAGTCCAAGGGTTGGGCGGGGCTATCTAGGGTGTGTGGGGTGTCCAGGGGGTGGGGCGGCTGTCCACAGGGGTAGCAGGGCTATCCAGGGGGGTAGGGGTTTACATGGGGGTGGGAGGGCTCTCCATGGAGGTGGGGTGTGGGAGGGGGGTCTGTCTATAGGGGAGGGGATATCCAATGGTGGGTGGGATGTCCATGGGGTGAGAGGGTCTGTCCAGGTGGTGGGAAAGGTAGTCTAGTGGGGTACGAGGTGTCCAGGGGGTGAGCGGGACTGTCTAGGGGGGTATGAGGTGTCTAGGGGGTGGGTGGGCTGTCCACGAGGGGGGGGGGGGGGGGTGGGGTTATCCACGGGGGTGGGGGAGGGGGGGTGGGGTCTATCCATAGGGGTGGGCTAGCTGTCCATGGGGATGGGGGATATCCATAGGGGGAGGGGTTGTCTAGGGGGTGGGTGGGCTATCCAGGGTGGTGGGTGGGGCTGTCCAGGGGGTGGGCAGGGCTGTACAGGGTGGTACAGGGTGTCTAGGGGGTGGGAGAGGATCTCCAGGGGGTACGGAGTGTCCAGGGGTGGGCGGGCTTTCCACAGGGGTGGAGGGGTGTCCACATGGGTGGGGGTGGGGGGGCTATCTACGAGGGCGGGCGGGCTGTCCAAGTGTCTGGGGGCTGTCCACAGGGGGAGGGGCTATCCACGGGGGTGTGCGGGCTATCCACGGGGGTGGTGGGGCTGTCCACAGGGGTACGAGGTGTCCAGGGGGTGGGAGGCTATCCACGAGGGTGGGGGCAGTCTAGGGGAGGGGTGAATCAGTCACAACAAATCATTAATTCAATTTTTTTTAAAAAATAAAGATAATGCAACCTAGTAAATCACACATTTATTCAGTAAAAACAAATCAATAAACATCACAAACTAGTAATATTAGTCAAAAATGTAATGGATCAATCTATCCCACATCACCATAACTATCATCACCGTCATCATCAGCCTCACCCTTGTCCTCATCGTCATCCCCATCATTGTCCCTACCCTTTTAAACGCCCTCCTCCTCACCCTTGTACTAAGCCTCACCATCCTCATTGCCCACTTCATCCACCTCACCCTCCTCCTCCTCCACCTCAGCCTCCTCCTCACAATCATGTTGACCACCAGTAGAACTTACAAATGGTGCACTATATATAGAATGCATCGACGACATATATTCATCATAAGCTGTGTCGGCCTCTGGTGGAAGTGTTAGACATGAAACTTCTAACAGTTTCATAAATGTAGTGTTTTCCCAAGAAGACTATTCTTCCATATCTATGGCCATTGTTTCAACATGTTCTGCATATGCCTTAACCTGCTGGAACTCGGTGCCATAAAAAATTGTACCTGAGGAGGGACAATACCTCCTCAGAACTATACTCTTCCCAGGTCGGCAGCATACTCTACCAGGGTTCTCATCTCCCAACACCTGATGTAAGTGATCGTTTGGCCCAAAATTGTCAGGTTACTGGGTTTCAATTGTCTCTAAAGTAGCCAGTTACAAATATAAATATATTATTAAGTTAAAAATAGAGATTAAAATTTTAAATCTACAATGTAAACCATACGATCTGCTGCTGAGCTGGTTCATTAACCACACATCCATCTTTCTTCCTTCTACTCGAGCAACATAGTTTTGATCGAGGAACACATCCTTATATATATAATTTATTCCTCTACAATGACATTGAATTTAGGAAACCATAAATTAAAATAGTATAACAATAATTAATTTTATAACTAAAATTATATAACAACTTTAGCAATCGAATAAATTATGAAGGAAGTAATAGAAAGTGAAATCCGTAAAGAAAAATTATAAATTATAATACCTACTACTTCTCATGATCTGGCATCGTATTACATCCCAATGTGTAGAGGTATATTTTAGAATACATATTTTTTTATTTCTTTCGGATGAATCCTAAATAAAATTCAATAATTAGTATTAACAAAAAAAAATGATAAAATTCATTTAAATACCTCAAATGTGATTAGTACTTTAAATTGGGTAGTTTTCCAATGAGTAATCATCTATTGATACTATTCTAATAGGGAATCATCCACAAATGGGAAAATATCTAACTCTGTTTCCACTCTAGCATTCCAGCCAATGTATAACTCGTACTTATAAGCTATCCAAATCTCGCCTAAATCCTTTAGACGTGCTGGTCGTGCACCCTCACCATTGATGAAATTAAACTGATGTTGACACTAAAATATTAATTTATATAAACAAAAATATAATATATTTCATTAAAAACAATAGATTTGTTTACCCATATCTCTACCCAAGATTTATCCTTGACTTCATTAGGCCACTGTCTCCTTGGGAGTGGGCTGACGGGAATGATGTCAGAGTATTTGGAAAGTGTCGCCAAAAAACTCTGACATTGATGCCCTGATTTTTCAAACATTTGACTATCTTCATTGTATACCACCATCAAATGTGTACGGTGGTTCCACACTTCACACATGTATGTACTCTCTCACCCCCACCTCTTATCAGTATATGCATCTTTTATAAAAGAAAAACAAATATTTTATCAATACATGTTGTAATGAAAATAAATAATGTGGTAAAAATTTATTAGGGTTGTATAAGTATACATGCGGTTTTCTGATCAATGGGCACCACTGGATCCATAGAAACAGAAGGATCATCCTATACAGATAGAGTGGTTCCCAATGTATGGTCATTATGGATAGTCTCTGGTAGATCTGGAGTCGAAGAAGATGGAATATAAAAGATCAAAGAGAAGAAATCAAAAGTAAAATAAGATGATAGGGATGGCTAGCTGAATACTGGATGGGAGTGGGAATCATCATCGGATATGGTACAGATGGGTGATGAGGCTCAGATGTAAAGGGTGGTGGAAACATGGAAGGCATAAATATCTCGTGTCTCCCAAAATACACTTCAGGATCAGAATGTGGGATGGAAGGTATGTCAGTGGGAGGGAAGAGTCTAATTGGGCATGCCGATATGATCATCTAGCTATCGTACCACCCCTCGTATGAACACCCTAAGTACTGGAACCACTACTAGGCTACTCATCAAATAACTGTCTCATAATAAATGGATCCTGAAAAAAAATATTCAAACAAAATTAATGAAATGACATTATATATTATCTAAATATTTATATTTGAAATAAAATACTCACTATAGGCACCAGTGGTGGAATTCCCTTCTCAGTCATGCGAAGGTTGTTGTCTATCATCTGTTTCCATTGACTCTCTTCAATTGATGCATTTCCTATATTATAAAACCAATATGGATGTAATTAGACAATTACAACTAAATTGTAACCCAAAAAACAAAATAAATGAGCTTGAACAGATATATAATGAAGTCAATAAATTGTACAAAATGTAATAAAGTAATTTAATTTTTAGTTGGATGGTTATTTACTATGTGTCATCATTCTATTAAAATCATGGAACATTGATTCTACTAGATTCGTAAGGGGTAAAAATGTTATCAAAATTAAAGAAAAATTTAATTTCATTAGCCTAGGTAGATGATGCATGTTTTGATATATGTTTTGTAGAAGAATACGAACCATCATGTTCATTACCAGGTAAAATGTTAAAGTGTGGTCTTAGATTTATACTAATTTTATACAAATCACAAGAGAATCATTGAAATGTTCACCAAGTTAGAAATGTGGGTTTCGTTGGCTTGAATACAGTTCAATTACAAATTAAAAAATGAAATTAAAATAAAATTTCAACCAATAAACATTGAAAATTCACATAACCATCAAGTCAAATACAACATATTTTTAATCAATATTAAATAAATTTGAATAGTAACAATCTTAACAACCCAAGTCGAGGTAAACCAAAAGAATTTAGAACATTAATGGATGATTTTATATATTTCCCACCACAACTTAAGGTTCACAGTCAACTCTGAAAATAGATCTATTGGAGTCATCAAAAGTTATAAATGAATTTTTTCTTATCGTAGTAGGGATGGTGTCAATTCTGACATCACCATCATCAAAAATATGTCTTGGAATTACTTAAATAATGACACCAAATTCAGGTCGAAGATGGTATTTGACATTAAAAAACATGTTTCACCATTGATTCTAATACATATGGTTCATCTGTAGCAAGATTATGAGTCATATCAATTACTCGAAATCCACAATCATCAATAAATATGCCATGCCTCTTCATTGAATCAAACCACAAGCATTTCATCATCATGACTCATCCATGAGAATAATAATCAAATATTATTATTTTTTCAACAAATCCATAATAACCTACGTTTTCAAATCACAGTATACTATATGATACACTGGAATAACGGTCTATTGTTGTAGTAACCATAACACCATCATGTTGTGTTCTCATGTTCTTTTCTCATTCAGTGATAATACATCTGTACCCATTGATAACAATTGATTTACAGTCACAAACCATGATATTAGGAAAAACATCCAAGGCTTTTATTTCCTCAAAGACAGAGTCAGCAAGAAAACTCAATACATGAAATATAAATCAATATTAAACTTAAATAAATATTTTTTTAATTATTTTAATCAGTAATATTATTACCTTCTATTTTAACCAAACATAAAACTACTCGCCATGAAATGTTTCCCTCCTTCAAAAAAGATAAAGAAAAATGATTTCTATTTATCATCGCTTTATGTTCCCTATGGATAAAAATAGAAATATATTAACATATATATATATATATAATATACATATTGAATTTACTTACAAGATGTAGTCATCAAACAAATCACAGTTGAACAAAACAGTGCGATTTGCCATCTCACACTCTCCAAGGAATAATGTTGTCAATGTATATGATCCAGGAATTCATCCTATTGGAATAAGTGATGGAAACCTGGGTTCAATTTTCACATATTGTTCTTATTCATTTCTCATTGGTATTTCCATTCTTGTATTAAGATAAGATAAATACATAGAGAAATAATCCATACATTCTTGAGACAAGTAACCGTTCACGATAGAGCCTTTGGGGTGATTCTTATTACGGACATAAGAAATTAATTTGTACATATTACTTTCAGTTGGATACATCCAATGAAAAGAAATAGGTTCTATGAGAAGTATTTTAGTTTGAATATCGACAGTCAGAAGCAGTATTCTTGTGAAAAATGATAAAGAAAATATTTTCTCTAACTCACAAAAAAATAATGGGGCGTCAGCCAACATATTTTTTAAGAAAGTCTTGGAAAACTTCTTAACACTAAGATCTATAAAAAATTGAAAAAACTAATTAACAGTCACCCTTACATAATTGTAAAAAAGATGACGAATTTCTATTGGAATCAACTCAGGCAGAAGGATGTGATAATCAAGAATATTCGAAGATTTTTTCTTCAACTATATTCTGTTGATCTGTTTAGATATGTTCTTTAAACATCCATTAGGAATGTTAATAGTCTCCAGTACTTTCAGAAATTTCGTTTTTTTTCTTTTAGTTTCATCACATAGGAAACACATGGAACTTGCCATTTATTTTCACTGATATGCACAAGATACAATTCTGGTCGGATGCCCCAATCCACCACGTCACGCCGAGACCGTAAATCATATTTTGTCCTTACCTTAATATTTATAATAATTGAAAGAAAGATTTAAAATATATTCTCTTCAATTTGCATTACGTATACGAAATGATTTAACAAATTGGTTTACCAATAAGAAAAATCATAGAAGATACTTCTCTTCATCCAACTTTAATAGGTTTTAGTGGAAATAGTCAATCTCTTTCTAGATTTCATTTGACCCTTCCTGAATAAAAAAAATTGAGAATTTAATAAAACATTCATTCAATTATTTAATAGTTCTTATTTAAGATAAATCATGCTCGAATTGATTAATTATTATCTTTTATTAATCTTCACTTTTATCTTAATAATTAACTGAATTTTCTTGATGTTCTCATCCATTATAATTTTAAAGAAATTAAATAAATTCATTTAAAATTAATTGTGTACATAACTTGTACCATTTAGGTAACACGGTGAATACCCACCAAATTCTAACCAACATGTATTGTACTCGTATACTATTTTACTCTTATGAAGAATGTCATACACAACTTATCACATACTTTCCCAACATGAACATCACGGATTATTACACAAATTACATGATTTCTTGGTCACGTGTTATGCTTAAATTCATATAGAGTAACAACTAATAATATGACTCATACATGATATGAAAATATAAACAGTATGTAAATATTATTTAAACATTTAAATATTTATGTATATTAAAATGTATCAAACTATGTATCTAATATTTATGACCACACGTAAGTTCATGTCTCAAGGTTTACATAGTAAAATAATTAAATTTTAAATCTGTGTAATTCGGTAATAGAAAAAATCCTATAGATCTAATCTACATGACATGTACACCCTTCACTTTCTATCTAAGGTACATGCCTAGGGACTCAGCATGTGAAATGTACCTTGAAATTTGGGAGTAAAAGGCATGTACAGTGGGCCACACACCATGTTGACTCTGTGTTACATGGTCACCAGTTTGGTAGTTCGTGTATTGAATACACGGATTGTCTATTCCCCAGATGGACTACACGCTATGTACAATGGACCACACAACGTGTATTCTAGCTGACTGTGTTCTTGTCAATCCCTATAAACATGTAGTGTAAAAATTTACTACACCGCATTCCATTAATTTATATGGTTTGAGTAATTTCCAAATTAAATCCTACTGAATTTATCACAACTACATAGGATGTAACTCAGGTTATACTCATGTAATTTTGTGTTATTCAGGTGGATTTCATGGCACATCTATATGAGTTCCTCAATTTTTATTTAATCATAAAATTAAACAACTTTTTTAGATCTATGAGAAACAAAGGTGGTAGAAATAGATCATGCAATTCAGATTAAAAGATCAATTAATCTTGAATTGAAAAACTAAATTAAAAATAGGTAAATCACCAAAGATCTTAAATAATTAAAAAAAATTATGTGCCCGCTCAAATATCACATGTAGGTTCCAGGCATAGCGAAAATGTGTGATTGGTGGGGCCCAACTTTTTTTCCCATGATTGATGATCAATCTAAGATCTATGTGATATTTAATCACTATGATCAATGGAATTAAATCAAAGATGGATAAAATTAATAATTCCATAATCGAGAGAGAGGAGATCAACACATATTTTATTATAATTAATTTAATTAGATAAATAATTTCCTCTAAGGAAATATTTCTTTGTTGATGAATATGGCGATAGATCTACAGTGAATTATCATTTCTTTTTAAAACCAATTGTATATTTCCTATAGTGGTGATCCAGACATGTTCTAAGAGCCTCCAGACGTCATTGAAGGAGCTTTCAGGTGCTATCACATAATATCCTTTCCCTTGCTTCATCGACCATGATCATCTCAAGAATCACATCCAAAGCATTATCCTGGATTCAGTGGATGAGGATTACTTTCCATTAATGGTATCATTCTTAGATAATGTAGATCTCTATTCTTGAGAGGATACTCCAAGATTCATTGTACACAGCTGAATTATGTCTTGAGAAAATAACATAATTGGGTATTTTTATTTCTAGGGGTAAAATAAAATAATTTCACAGGTGACCTTATTATTTTTTTAATACTCGAAAAACTCCCTACCCAATAATAATAGTAACATTATTAATTCTCAACATGAACTGAAATTATAAATTATAATTAAATATTATTTAATTAAATAATATTCAATATTATCATTTCTCATTAGACCATTAAAATCGGTCTGTCGTTCCCCAAAAATATTTATCAGGCCTTGAATAATGACTATTTATTAATTAAATAAATATCACTAAATTATTCTATAATAATTAAATAAATATAATATTCACTAAATAAAAAATGAATATTTATTAAATATTCTGCTAATAATATATTCTCTCGAATAACTAGTGACATAATAAATATGATCAAGCATACATGAATAATTATTAAAACATGTATGGGGATAATATTTATTCAACTTGTTAGATAATAAATAATAATATATCATTTAACTAAGATTCCTGATACACTTAGTTTCTGGCCCTCTAAGACTCTTTCTCAGTGGCTTCATGAGAAGCATTCTAAACTCCAAGGTTAACATATAGAAAAATGTCAAGGAACCCATAGGAAAAGAAGTAAATGTTTCAATGACATGTCGCCTTATATGAATACTTATTGTGTAATATAATCTCTTTATCATGATATATTTAATCAACCAGTTTGCATGCCTATGTCATCAACCTATGCACTTGATATCTCTTTCTTTGACTGTACAGAAATAGAACATGCCTATAGAACATCATGGTCGTGGATTTATTTAGGATATATCATTCTCTCAAAGGGCCTGAGATATTAACTTCCATTAATGAACATAAGGGATAAATCCTTTCTCAGATTATTCATTAATGTAATATTACTCATGACGAACCCAATGTATCCTTCCTTTCTGCGAATATATGTTGTCACGGTTTTCGTCAATACATCTAAGTGCACGAATAATAATACTCAATAATAATAATCTTAAATTACAAGGACCAATAAAGATTTCTGTGGATAGGAAAATCCAATGACACATATAAATTTGGATTTCCAACTAGCGGGTATTTTTCCCGTAATATCCATAAAAGGTATTATAATGGGAGTACAACAGAAGAAGGAACCACAAAGCCCTATAAGTCTCCACCCCTGGTAGCCTATATCATCTGTGTCCCTCAAATTATATCATCTGGATATAGAACATATATATTCATGAATATTTTCTTATCACTTCTATGATTTAATCATAGTGTGGAACTACTATAGCCTTTTAGTGTGATAGTTACTCTTAGGAAATTATCACATACTATGGAATGCACAAAGAACAATCATCATGTGATAAGTCATTTATTAATATTGAATGAAATGAATACATGTTTATCATAAAGTAAAAATAATTTGGTTCAAGGAAACCAACTCCAACACTATCTTCTTCTCGAAAGGTGGGGGTACTACTCCCTTCCATCCAAGAAGAAGCACCTCGTGAGATGTCCACTAAACTGAGGCCTTATCACTCATTAGATTTTTTTACAGTCTTCAATTGGTAACATGGATGGCTATCTTCATGGAGGTATGATAAAAGTGATCAATAAGTACCATAAATAGATGAGAATATATATATATGTGTGGGGAGATCACTCATAAAATAAATTCAAAGGACTCAGTCCTATATAATTCAGGTACCACTATTACCTACAACCAATGTATCGGTATACTAAGACAATAAATAAGTTGTTAGTCTTGGTGCATGGATACATTGGTTATTACAGAAACACGGGGCTCCCTAGCCTGAAAAATGCACTCGAAAAACTCAAACATTGTTTCCCTAAGTTACCAACCAATCCTCTCCAAATGTATATCTCAACACTAACCTATAAAAGAAACACAATTGATACCACTCTATAATGACTCAATCCTCTTTAACCCACCTAGCTGGAGGAGGTATGATCTATAACAACCCCAAGACCACCTCTAACTGGCTATGGGCTGGTGACATGCACTATGAATGCATCATATAAATGGGAGGCCATTTCCTACTATACCTATACGCACACACCCAATCGTCTTTATACAACATTCAAGAGAATTAATAAAAATGGTTGAAACATCTAGATTAAAACCATGCATGAAATAACCTCTATAGAAAACATCATAGTGTGATATAATATAACCAATGTTAAAAGGGTAAAAATACATGGCAAACTTGAAATTGTGGTACAACCTAACAACAATTGGAAAAGGAAAGTTAAAAGATCCCAAGACCTAATCTCCAAGCCCAACCACCATACAAGGTCTATACACCCTATTATCCCAATGATCTGTAAAAATAATTGTTGATCTATCGATAGTCTTCATAATATATAGAACATGTGGGAAAACCCCATGTAGGGGTGAGTATTTACATACCCAGTAGGATGCCCAAAAAACTGAAAGGGAGAAATATTGAGATACAACAATGGTAGTCCTCTCATCCCAAAGTAAGTGGGAAACAAAACCCAACATCACATATATATATATATAATCTAATAAAAATACATAGATGATAGAGAAAGAGGATCTCCATCTCATAGCCCAACCAAGGTTGATGAGTCTTCTAATAGATCTAAAGGGACCATCTCTAATACCCGACATCTCATGTAACCATTAAGGTAACTGTATAGTGGAACCAGACCTTACCAATATTATATAAAGTCAAGGGGGAATAATCTTAAATAGGGGACCCATTACGTCATATGTTTTGGGCTTCTAATCAGTAGGTATTGGTATAGTACCCATTACCTAGTGCAGCAGGGGGTTCCACTCAGTAGTTAGAGGAACCACCCCTAGTGCATTAGTAGGGTGACACTCTGTATATAGAGGATCCACACCCTATTACATCAAGGGAGATCCACTTAGTAGATAGTAGACCCACACCCTAGTGCATCATGGTGGTTCCACTCAGTAGATAGAGGAAAAACGCCCTAGTGTGTCAAGGGGGCACCACTCAGTAGATAGAAGACCCATACCCCAATACATCAGGGGGACTACTTAGCTAGTGTAAGGAGTATGGTTGACCCACACCCTAGTATGATATAAGGATTTCAACCCCGAAATCTTTCACTAATGATACTTCATGGTAATTTTCATCATCAATAATCACCTAAATATGAATCATGCTTGGAACATTCTACATCATATCTTGAAATCCACTATGAATTCCACTATTGTGTTCTATGTGGAATACTTGTCAGGATAGGCGACTCATGGGACAAAATATGAGTCCACATAAAGGGTATATGCAAGGAAGAAGTTTCTCATAGTGTTATATGGTTTGTATGGGGTCCACTTGGCATGCGGTCCCACTCCACTACCTGGTTCTATTCTTATCTAGACATGTCTTAGAGGCCATGTCACCACACACGTCATCTAAGGCATCCCACATGGTGAGTCTCAGCCACTCAAAGCCTACCTGTGTTTACCTAGTCATTCCTATGTTTTTTTGTTCATTCTTTTGTACCTTTCTATATAACTATCTATTCTTAAGTATCAGCTTATCCTCATGTACTCTCAGAGAACACGACGTTCCCTCTCACATGGGGTCCTTACCATGTATAGTTGGAACATGACTTACCCACTCGAGGAGGGTCACACAATGTGTGGGTCCAGCAATAGAGTTTGATCCCAATCTTCCCCAAAACCCTAGTTGTTACAGCTGGATGGGGCTAAAAGGTGTTTTCTCATCCCAATACATTTTCTATAGTTGGGTTTTTCATGGAATGTCCAAATGCATCATAAAAATGTTCAGATTTGACCTCTTCTCCATGAATCACGCCTATTGAATTACTAGAGTAGGTGTAAACCACCCTTGAACATGAATTTCTAGCCTCTTATAACCAAAAATCATGATATAGTGAGTCCCTTGAAGCATGTGACTCCGTGTGTGGTGCCTCCAATCACCTACCACATGATCTAGTCACTATTGTAGATTCTAGATACATAGATTATCACTCACATCCTTATTCATTCCTTGATTGATCAAAAAATAGACTATTTGCATGTCATTCATGCTACCACAATAAATCTAGGGGTTTGATCACACTTGAACCCACCCTGGTAATGTCGAACTGTAACCCTGTGAGATAATAATGAACAATGCAATGAATGGAGTAGGGAAAAGAAATAAGTAAAAAGTAGATCATTTATTAGAAAATATTTCATGGATAATTATTACATAACGGGGATGTCCAAGGGAGAAAACATGGAATAAAAAATATAATTTTACTAAAAAAATCAATTATCTAGATGGGATCATGCAAAGGGTACAAAAACACAGATAAAAAAACGTGGATGAATATTCCAAGCTCAAAATTTTAATCAAGGGGAAAACTACAATCCATGATCCCTACCTCGATTTGGATTGATCATAGGTGAATAAAACATTCTCCAATGATGGAGAAGAGCTACTGTATTTTCTTCCTCTCAATCCATCTCAATATAATTGTTTTTCATCATCTGATGTCGATCTGCCCACAAAGATTTCTCTCCTTCTCCTCTAAGATATAGAAAGGTATATTAGGCTAACCATTAGAAAATCATCATAGAAATTTATCTATAGAGGTATGGTAAAATTAGGGTTATTTAAAAAATTAATTAACTAAATTAATTAATTAAATTAATAATTTCACTTAATGCACCTACTAGTGGCTACCTCAGCTAAACGTCCAGTACATACCAACATTATGTTATGCCTAGGGTAACCCATATATTCTAGATTCAACTATGTATTAGATTTCTGATAAGAGGATCCCCTCAGAATAAATTCAATTATTTATGAAAAAAAATCATGCATGTGATATTAATATATTTAATATTTTATTAATATCAACTTCAGGATCATTGGGTATTGGAATCTCACGTCGTCTTAGCACCCGACTCCAAAAAATATTTATAAATATAAGTCAAATGCTTACATGGGAAATAGGGCCCTAATATTATTATTCTAGGTAGATAAGTACCTAATGGATATAGTACCAGTTGAATAAGGAATATCAACTAGAGGTTTCACACCACAACTTTTATAATTATTTTATTTTATTATTTCGTTTATTTAGATATTTTCATCAAGGTTTGGGTTGAGTACTGGTTTAAAATTTCATATGTTTGGTAATTTTGGTGGGTTTTAGGCAAGTTCATGGGCACCACATGGTTAGCGGTAACCGTGTGGTCAGCCCATGTGACCATGCGGGTGCCCAATATTTAAAATAAATAAAATTTTATAAAATTAAAATTTTAAAGAATTTTTTAATAATAAAAATAATCATGATAGTAATAATAATAATAATAATATTATTATTATTATTATTGAGTTATTATTATTATTATTATGGTTATGTTATTATTATTAAAAAAATTTGTTGTTGTTTTTATTATTAAAATGTATATTGATATTATTATAAATATTATTATTATTTATATGATGATGGTTGTTATTATTAATATTTTTAATGTTATTATTATAATTATTTCAATTAATTACTTTTTATTTTATTTTATTATTTTTTCAACCTTAACCACCTATTTCCCCTCTACCCACATGACCCCCTCCCCTATTTTTTTTATGTGTGTGCCCCCTATCCTGTCTGGATGCCGTCATGAGTGCTCCCCATATCCAGCCATAGCTCCTGCCCAATTGTATACCTTCTGATGACATCCCTCATTCTCATGCTTCATCTCCCCTTGCAAGGCCTCCTTGCTCTCAATGATGGCCTATAGTATGACCCCACCCCCTAAATCTATGCATCTCCCTTCACAATATGGACACCCTTACCTGCGCACTCCCCTTTCTCCAACTATAAGACCTCACCGGCATGCATCCTTTCTCTGGTCACACCTCTCTAGCCATCTCCCTACACCTCTGGTATATAACTATTTCACTTTTGGGTGTTTTTTATTCATGTAACCAAACCCTAATCCTCAAGGGTTTAAATTGTTTGTTTTTCTAATTTTTTAGGGTGTTTGGTTTGTCCAAAATCTCTCACTCTCCCTTCCATTGAAGTTTCATCACGTTCACAGGCCATTGAGGTATGAGAATCTAGGTTTTTCCATTCTGATGCATTCCTTTTACACTTGCATCCTTCTAATTATTTTTTTACTCAATTCACAACCGTATTATATCCTTAGTTGGTCTTCTATAGAGTTCTTAAATTTTTAAGAGATATTAAAAATAGTTTTATGTGATTATTTGGAAATTTTTATCGGGGTCAATGCTAAATTTGTTTGATTAATACTCAATTTTGTTTCAATAAGTTTTTATATGTGATTCTCACAAGAATAATTCTTATAGATACTATATTGAGGTGTTTTTATGGTAATAAAATTTGAAAAAAAATAACTTCTAGGGTGAATCTTAAATTATTCCTATGTTTATATGCACTAAAAGTTTTTGATAAAGTTTAATTTTTCTTGTAATATAGAATATCTGGTTTTTTTATTAAATATTTAGTATTAATTATGTTGTGACGATAATTGTTTGTGAACTTGGACTAGTGAGTATGGTTTGGCAATGATAAAGCATTTAAATGGTATTAAAATGGTTTAGAAAATGGTTTTATGGTTTTATGATGATAATTATGTGTTTTCTAAATAATTTGTAAGGTTGTATTTAGTTTTAAAGAAATTGGTGATTTTTTGGAAATGGTTTTTGAGTGTATTATTGAATGTTTGGTGAACACATGGATGTTCCCTAAAATGAATATGGTGCTTTAAATCAGTTCTTCCTTGAGATCTTGGTTTCCTACAGGGTTATTCTTTTCTAAATTATGTTGGGTCCTTTTGGGGGTTTCTAAAAATGGTTTAAAATGAAATCTTAGGGGGAATTACTATTTGGATTTTGGTGTGTGTTTTGGTGAATGATTAGCTTAAGGTGTTTTTGACATGTTTTACTAGTTTCATGATTTTACTTGAATGGGGATTTATAAATGTTCTTTGTAAATGGATTTTGTGTGTGTTGAGATAAAGGTCCATTTGGAAATTCCAACTTAAAGGTGATTTTTGTGTTAACTTTTAGAATGGATTGTGTTTTGGAAAATGGGTGTCCTCAGTTGGCAACTCAAAATGTTTTATAAAATGATTTAAATGTCAAAATAAAATGATGCCTAAGTTGGAACCTTGTTGATGTCATATAGACACTTGTATATGTATATATATATAGGGAACCCCTATCTAGGATCTCTCTTTATAGGTTATTTCATAGGTGATGTCCATGTTTATATTAGTTAAGTGTGGTTGCGATAGGTAAGGTGGGTCATGCGTGGGACGTCCTCCCACTTACACAATTTAGTTTTTCCATGGGTATTTTGGAATCTTTTGGCAGGTCGAGTGATGTTTTCTGACCAACCCCAATTAGATGGTTTGTTACCCCCTGGATCACAGATAGGCCAAGTGGGGTGTTTCCACTAGATTAGTTTTTTAGGGCAGCCGGTGGTCATTGAATTGGGGGCTTCACCGTATGCCGACAGGTGGTTTCAAACTGAGTACATATAGGGTTCTTCTAGGGTAGTATAAGATATTTGTTGGTTAGTATATATACTTTTTGTTTACTTTATATGTTACTAGTTTTTTCAACCAACCCTGTTTATCTGTTTCTCTTAGCACTGCCATGGATTTCCTAGTTTTGGTTTTTAATTATAAAATGTTAATTGGTTTTGGAAATGGAAGTGTGGTGTGGGTTGTTTTAAAAGAAAAGTTTTGTTCTTTATTAAATTCTGAAACTCTATTTTTATGTATATATTTTAAAACTATTCTTGATGGATTGTTTCGAGAAAGTAAAATATGTGGATTCTATTGTTGTTCTTTGGCATTCCTACTGATCATTTTTATGCTCACGACTAATTTATCTTTTTAGTTGCAGGTTCCAATTTGTTCAAGTTATAATGGTATATTTTCTCATTGTTGGAAAACAGTTGTTCTTATGGTTGGAGGTTACCATGTGGTCCCATGAAGATTTGGTTGGTACAAATTTAGTTCCATCTATTTTTGATTCAGTTTAGATTCAGTCTTCTTAGTTTTATTTTGTGTCTGAATTATTTATTTATTTTTTTAAGATTCATTTGTGGGTTAGTTATGCTAATTAATTTTTTATTTTGTGGATCCTAGTTATTTATTGGGGGTTTAAATCATTCCCACTTGTATGTTTTGATGCCCAGCAGTAGTTTCCAGGATTTGGGGATCGGGAATGCCCTTCTTTCTAGGCCACAGACTGGCTCGGCTGACCGGTTTAGGGTCGATCTTGGTTGGTTCATGAATAAATGGAATCAAACGGTTGTTCTTGTTATTTTGGGTGTTTGGTAGTTGTATATTAGGACTTTTGGGACTCAAGAGATAGTTTCATGAAGATTTTTGAGAAGTCTAGATTGCTCTAATCCTAGAGCTACTTGGGGTAGTCTGATATTCTAGTCTTTTATTCTTGTTTTAGATTGAGGGATGAAAACGGAGGATGTATAGTGTTACGATGTGATTTCACATGAAGTAGTGACCCATGTAGAGTCTAATTACATAGTTCAAGCTCATCCTAGTCATTGATTCTTACTTGGGTCATGCCCACTACAATGCCACTAGGTTAAGCATGGATACTTGTCCCTCACTCTGGTAGATTGATGCAAGTTGGGGTTCTCTTTGGTTTTTGATAGTGTAAGTATGTTTTAGAAAATGAAAATGGTTTTTAAAAAAAATTATTTCTTATAAGTTAAGTTAAATATGTAAAATGGGTTTTAAAATTGAAATCACTTGGTCTAAAAATCTAGGGTTTGTTTGGAATAGGTAAAGAAGTGGTTTGAGTGAATTCTTGGGTACACCTTATGAATGTTTTCACATGAGACTGTGCATATGGAAAGTTTGTGTTGATTCTTATGGATGGAAGTGGATGAAAAAATGAGAAACAATTCATGGGATTCCTTGGGTGTGTGTTTGAGATTAAAGGTATGTTCTTTCTTTCTAAATTTATTTTTGAAAAGAAAAATGTATTTGGAAACTTGGTTTTAGTTTTAGAGCGGGGGTTTGGTTTTCTAAAATGTTTTTTTGTGTTTGTAATGTGACTTTGAAATGATGAGTTTTTGAAAATTAAAATTTACATGGGGTTTTTGTAAAGATGGATTTTTTGTTTTACTTGTATGTGTATTTCTTAATATCCTGTAATTTTGTCTTTAGATATTCTTTCTGATTGTGTTTCGGATTGGTTTTAGATTTTATTTTACGTTTCTTGTGTTTTTCAGAAAACACCACCTAGAAAGGTATCTAATATTTATAAGGATTCATGCCTAGTTTCTGATTCTTCTAAAAGGTTACCTATCATATGTGGTGATCGAGGTCCATTATAGGCAGAGAGGTTTCTTGGAAAGGTTGAACGTGACTCTAGGGTGTTGGGAACCCTCAAATCTAATAGAATTAATGTTAGGTTGTGTTGGGTATGTTTTAAGTTCCATCTTTGGATGAATGGGAGTTGTTCACCCCACCATCAATGCAAGTTGGGATGATGTGGTATGTCCTTAAATCTATATTTATCTAATTATTCAAACCTAAAGAGGTGAATATTAATAAAAGGGAAGAGATCATGTGTATTCAACAAGGCCAATGGACGATGAAGGCATATGTTGACTACTTCAGGGAACTTGTTTCCTTTTCCGAAGGTAGCATCGCAATATTTCCTAAAAACATATCTCTTCAGTGGGGGTATTCATCCAGAGATCAAGGAATAGTTTCTCTCTTCTAAGGACTATTATTTTGATAATCTGGAGTATGAAGTGTTTCTAGCTGATTTGGTCTCTAGAGTGTAGGTGCCTAGAAATATGGTGTCTCTTCTTATGCATGAAGGTTCCCCATCTGATAATCAGGGTGCGCTTGATAGAACTATTTCTAAAAAATATCCTCCATTGGTTCTGGTTTTCATTTCATCTGATTGTCCTCGTTTGTGCCTCCAGTGTGGCCAGTTTTGGCACTCGAATCTATCATATCATATCCCTCTAAAGTTGCTCCATCATTGCAGCTATATTTTTAATTTAGAGAAGTTTTAAAAAAGTGTCACCTAAAGAAATCAACATGACCAAGGAGTTCTCATACCTGACTCTGAGGCACGAGACACTTCAGCCATCAGAACCCCTTCCCTGGGTCTCAAGGTGAAGCTCTGACATAGTGAAGAGTTTCCAAGGGTGTCAATCCTCGATTTGGATTTTATTTTTCATAATGGGATTGGAACATTTAATGATTTTTTGTTCTTGTTTTCCACTATTGAGGATTTTCTACCATTTAATGATTGTCCTCATTTTCCATAATGGGATTGGTGACTTTTTGGGGTATAAATTTTTTGTAGTAGGTATAATTGTCACAACCCAACTTTTAAAATTATTTTATTTTACTTTATCTTGGATTCATATATTTTTATTGAGTTTTGGGTTGAGTGGTGGTCTATAATTTTTTATGTATGAAAATTTTTGTGGGTTTTGGGTTGGTTTCATGGTTAGAAATAACCATACAGGTGAACTATATTTAAATTAAATAAAATTTTATGAAAGTAAAAATTTAAGGAATGCTTTAATAATAAAAATAATACTAATAGTAATATTATTATTTTTATTATTATTATTTAGTTATTACTATTATTTTGGTTATGTTATTATTACTTAAAAAATTTTGGTTATTATAATTATTAAAATGGATGTTAAAATTATTATATATATTATTATAATTATTATGATTATTATTATTATTGTTTTTAGGATTATTATTATTATTATTACAATTAATTTATTTTTTATTTATTTGTTTAACCCTAACCCCCTCATTCCCCTCTACCCACACGAACCACTCCCCCATTTTTTCCATGTGCGTGTGCCTCAATCACGTCCGGCCACCCTCGAGTGCGCTCTACGTCTCTAGTCAGAGGTCCTACCTCGCAGTGTCCCTTATGACGATGCCCCTCCTTCCCAGGATGCCTCTCCCCTTGATCAGCTTCACTACAGTAGATGGAATTCTATATCGCAACCCCCCCATCTGAACATCTCCCTTCTCCAGCCAGATGCCCTTTCTAGAGTGATCCTCTTTATCTGGTCAGACGACATCACAAACACGCATCGTTTCTCTGGACACTCCTCCCCCACTAGTTCCCTCCACCTTCAATATATCTCTCTTTCAATTTTGGATTTTTTTCTTCCTATAGCCAACCTTAATCAATGAGGTTTTAAATTTTGTGTTTTTCCCATTATTTAGTGTGTCTAATTGGTATGCGAGGCCTTTCACTCTCTTCCACTAATGTTTCATTGTATTCTCACACCATTAAGGTAGGAGAATTTGTTTATTTCTTTTATAACACATTCCTTTGACACTTTCATCATTCTAATTACTATTTTTACCCAATTTGTAGCTTTATTATACCCTTAATTGGTATTTTATAGTGTTATTAAATTTTTAGTAGTTGTTAAAAGTTTTTTTGATGTTATTGCTTGAGTATGATTACTTATGTCAATGCTAATAGTGTTTGATTAATACTCAATTTTATTTCAATAAGTTTTAATATGTGATTCACGCATTGATAATTATTAAGTCTACAATATTGAGGTGTTTTATAGTAATATAATTAGAAAAAAAAACTTTTATGGTAAATATTTAATTATGAATATATTTATATAAACTCAAAGTATTTGATAAAGTGTCATTGTTCATGTAAAGTGAAATTGGGGGGTGAAATTTTTAGTTTTAATTATGTTGTGATGGTAATTTCTTGTTTGTGAATTTGGTTTTTTGTTTATGGTTTGGAAATAATATATCATGGAAATGGTACTAAAATGTTTTGGAAATGGTTTTATGTTTTTAAGGTGATTGTTTTGTGTTTTCTAAATAATTTTGATGGTTGGATTTAGTTTTAAAGAAATTAGTGATTTTGTTGAAATGGGTTTTGAGTGTCCTATTGGATGTTTGGTTCACACATGGATGTTCCCTCAAATGAATATGGTGCTTTAAATTGGTGTTTCCTTGAAATATTGGTTTCCTAAATAGTTCTTTTTTTAAAAGATGTTAGGTAATTTGTGTGGATTTTTAAAAATGGTTTAAAATGGAATCTCAAGGGGAATGACCATTTGGATTTTGGTTTGTGTTTTGGTAAATACTTAGATTAAGGGTAAATTTGGCATGGTTTACTACTTGCATTATTTTCCTAAAATTGGGACTTTGAAACATTCTTGGTAAAAATATTTGGGGTGTGGTGAGCTAAAGGGCCATTTGGAACTTCAAACTTAAAGGTGAGGTTTGAGTTAACTTTTAGAAGGGATTGTGTTTTGGAAAATGGGTGTCCTCGATTAGAAACAATATATGTTTTATGAAATGATTTAAATTTATAAATAACTTAATGGCTCAGTTGGAACCTTGTTGATGTTATATAAGAACACAGGTATATATATATTGGGAACCCCTATCTAGGATCTCCATTTATAGGTTATCACAGAGGTGATGTATGTGTTTAGGTTAGGCAAGTGTGGTGGTGGAAATCAAGCTGAGTCACACATGGGAGGGCCTCCAACTTACACAATTTACTTTTACCATGGGTTCATTGTCGTATTTTAGGGGATTAAGTGATGGTTTCTGACCAAACCTGATTAAACAGGTTTGTACCCCATGGATCACAGATTGGCCTGTTGGGATGTTTCCGCTAGATTGGTTAGTTTAGGGAGTTTATTGGTCATTTACTTAGGAGATTCACCATATATCGGTAGGTGGTTCCGAACTGAGTTTGTCTACGGGTATTCTTGGGAAGTTTAGGATCACCAATGGTTATTATTTATATTGTTTATTTTCATTATATAGTACTAGTTTTTTAGTCGGAACTGTATATCTATTTCCTTTAGTACTTCTCTAGATTTCCTTATTTTGTTTTTCAATTATAAAATGGAAATTGGTTATGGAAATAGAAGTGTGACGTGGGTTGTTTTAAAAGAATTTTTTTTATTAAAGTGTGAAAGCCTATTTTTATATTTGTATTTTCAAACTAATTGTAATGTATTGTTTCAGGAATGGAGAATAAATGGATCACACTATTGTTCTTTGGAATTACTATATAGGATTTCAGTGATCATGCCTAATTTATCATTTTAGTTGAATGTTCTAATTTATCAGGTTCTCCTGGTTTATTTTCTCATTTTGGAGCAAATTCGGTCTTGTGTTTGGAGGTGACCAAATGGTCACATGAATATCGTGTTGTTAGCAGTTTATTTCAGTATGTTTTAGTTTCAATTTAGTTTCAGTATAAATTGTTTTATTTTGTAACTAAATTGTTTTTTTAATTATTTAATATTCAATCGTGGTTTATTTCTGCCTGTTCAGTCTTTATTTTTTGGGTCATGGTAATTTCATTTTGTCTTAAATCATTTCCACTTGTATTTTTTGATTCCCAGCACTAGTTTCCAACCTGTGGGGATCAGGAATGACCTTCGGGTCATACTGTGGACTGTCTTGGGTGACTGGTTCATGGTTGACCCAGGTTGGTTCATGACATGATGTGTGTTGCATGTATGTGTACCAAACATAAGTGCAACAAACTGAGTACATCCAAAAATGGAGTATCGAACTAAGGAGAAGTGTATAAATCATACCATATGGAGTGTTACCAGATTTAATTTTTCCAAGGAAGGTTTTTGGAGAATGGTATGGAATGTAAATGTCTGAGAAGATTTGGGCCTTTCTAAGATTATGAAGAAATTTCGAGACCATAAGACTCTTCAGTGTCCTATTAAAGATCTCAAATACTTTTTACACAGGTAAAAGGTGGTAAAATTTACTTTTGGAGGAAGATCATCTAAAAAATAATATATTTATTCACTATTTCAATAAATTAGAAGGAAGATATTATAGTTGGTGGTATAAACAACTAGTAAAGAGGGTCGTGGTTGGGTGTTGTAACTAGTCAATAAGTGAGAGGACAAAATAAGGGTATTTGGGGGGATAACCAACTATGGTATAAGATTTGGATGTAGAAGGTAGAACTATATCCAACTAAAGGAATGGATTCTAGGTTGTATAACCATTTTTTTCTGTTGCCTTTGAAATAATAAAAATATTAGTAAATAATCCATGTTGGGGGAATAAAAAACATGGAATGGAGTGGGAATTTATACTGAACCTTGTAAATATCATGTACTGATCTCCCTCTTTATAATTATTGCATATGAGGTGAGGTTGAGAGATATATTGACTGGATCGAAACATTAATAAGTTGTAGATTTTTATTTTAGAGTAGAATTCATAAAATAAAGGGATTGTTGATTCACATCCACCCCCTCTTAGTGGTCATACACTGATGTGGGAACTACATTTCACATAGAGGTTGTGATAAACCCATTCTCTACTGAACTTTATCATTGTCAAACGGGTTTCTAGTTATTCATACCAATCACAGGTTTCTTTATATAGGCCATATAAAACCTTTTTTAAAACAAAAAAAATTATATCATCATTCCTAATAAGAAATCCTAATGGTTTCTTGATTCATACATCTTCATTAATTATTCCTTCTATAAATATTGTATTCACATCCATTTTAAAGACTCTAAATATTATTTGAACAACCAATATTATAAATAGTGCTATATACTTCATTATTTCTAGTGTATTTAAGTTTTAGTTAATATAAAATTCTTCAACCTATACATATCCTTTATATACCAACGTTTAAAAATTCTTGACCACTAATCCAAGTTTATCATACTTGCTTAAAAAAAACAAGTTTGTACCAATCATATTATGATGCATTGATAATTCTTTAAGCCCCAAGATTTATTATTGTCTATTTTTTCTAACACCCCAATCATGGATTTCTCCCATTATTACTCATTCAATAATTCTTCAAATAAATTAAGTTTTATATTTGAAAACAGAGAAGTGTACTATATTTTTCTCACCCTCTGATTCTATTTTGGTGGATATTAGTCTCCAGTAATATTTCTAAAATCAACTTCACATTTTCTTCTTCTTATTTGATTCAATGGATAACTCACTTCATCACCATTCTCTTCCACTTATTCAACATTATAATTATCCATAATTAAGGCATTTTGAGAGTCTCCTAAATCCAAAATTGTCACTTCTTCATCATTAACTTCATTATGAGATAAAATTAAAAAATTATATCTAACTTCATTTTCAAAAACTTTTACATAATTTCTTTCAAATATATTTTTTAACCGTATTTTGAATCATTTATAGGCATTAATCATTTAGTATTACCCTAAAAATATACCTTAATCTTAATAATTTTCATATTTCCCATAATTTTTCTCTTTATTCTGAATAAAAGTTTTTTGAATAATATATGATGCTTCATTGATTGTTTCCTACTATTCAAAGTTTTATAAGGCATCATATCTTCATCAAGACTATGAAAATCCTAATTCTAAGTGTATAAAACCATTTTCACTAATTTTTCCAATATTGGAAATTGATTACACTTTAAATCAACAAAATATTGGCCATATTACTAAAAAATTTATTCATCCTTTACACAACTCCATTCATTTTTTATCCCTTATTACTAAAATTTTAAATTTTATTACATGTTTTCCATTAAAATTTTCATCTTCCAGGAAGGAATATTCATTACTATTAGTCAAATATAAAATATTCATGTTTCTTATATTTTCATTTTCTTCCCATATTCAGAATCTATTAATACATTCCAACATTTATCTCTTTTAAAACATAAACATGAAACATCCCTTTCCTCTATATTCATCAACAAATAAAATGAAATACTTCTCACCATACATTCCATCATAACTAATTAAAATTAATACATTAGTGTGAAATAAATTCAAAAACTTTGATGCAAGTTTATTCTTTGGATGGTAAGGGTTTCTCACTATCATTATCCTTAATCATTAATCACAAACTATTTATTTATTCCTTTTTAGTGAAGGTATTTAAAAAATAACTTTAAACTTTGAAATATTATCCACACTTTACAAATTAATTTAGAAAAGCCTTTATTTATATAATCTATTATCCTATTATATAGTAAAGAGGCATGTATTCTACTTGTTATTCACCTGATATAGGGCCCAATTTTTAATCTATCCTTTCTTAAGAAAATTTCAAGCCTTCCCTTTGATATTGAAACATTTTTAATTGAATGCGACTTCTAATCCAAAGTCACAAAATTGTCTCAGACTTAGTATATTAGAATGAAGACCATTAATATAGAGAAAATCATTTTTATATAATTCATATTTTTATTGGTGAGTCTTACCACTCCCTTTAATCTTTTGAGATCCATACATTCCCTAATGATCAATTATAAAAACTATTCCTTTCACATTCTTGAGAAAATTCATACCACCCATTATAAGCAATGGGTAACAACTATCAAGATTCCTCTTGATTTATTTTTTAAGGATTTAAAAGATATCTCAGTAAGAATAACTTTCTATATTATTTTTTTATTCATCTATTTCCATGAAATTCTAAAATAAGTTGAGATATATGTTAATATATTCTTATTTTATTCATTATTGGAAGTCTAATAATATTATTCTTCCTCTAGAAGGTAAAATCCCTTTCTCAAACAAACTAAGTTGGAATTATTTTATTTAATTCTCCCATGTTCCATGGAAAAAACATGTACTTATTTTTATAAAATTCACATATTTATTCCAAAGTAAAAACATTTAATAAAATATCCATAAAATTATTTTTTATACTTATTTGAAGGATATGTTTCTATTATCCTTTGCTGGATTCCAATTGTTACTCATATCAAGTAAAGTGTTGCTTCACAATAGTAAGATATTTTTATCCTCAATATCCACATAATTGAAACCTCATAAGTGGAAATATTATATTTCTATTAACATTAAATTAATATATTATTTTTAAAAACTTTCTTGATTTTTTGAAAGTTTATGATGGTTGATAACTTTCTCCTTTCACCATTTAACCTTTTATATTCACATTTTTTTGAATTTTCTTTTGATGTTCTGGAATCAAATATAAGACCACTTTTACCTTTATATTTGGGCCATTTAAATTTTAACATTTAAAAAAAGATATTTTTCCTCATTCAACCCTTTCCTTTAATACTTCATTCAAAAATCTCCCAATCTCTAGGTTTTTCTTTATGCCAATAGTTTTTTTCAGTCTTAATAATATTTCTCAAAGATAAAATTTATTCTTCAAGAGTTTTGATCTTATTATATTTTTCCTTAACAGACATATTAATATAATTAATGATTATTTCCTATTTCCCAGTCTTAAAATTTTAGTTCACTACTTATTAATTTTTATCTAAATATTTTTTAGTAATTCCAAATATTTCTCAAGATTATCATCTTCTACATCAATATAATCAAAATAATTTTAGTATTTGTTTAAAAATCCTCTAATATTCCAATTTTCACTATCTTTATATCAAAGACCTTAGGAGTTCTTTCTAACTCAACCTAGAGATCAAAAACATCCACCAGGTGGTCATCCCATTTTTCTTTTTTAACTTTAGATTTATCCATTAAACCTACCACATAATATTATATGTCTAGTATAAACATCAATTTAATTCCTTATAATCAATTTTATTTATTATCTTATTCCAATTTTATAAAAAACATTTCTTTTATATTTAAAACAATAATAATTTATTGAACTGATGTTTTTCTAGGAGAAGATCCATCCATTGTTTTTATAAGAACTCAAAATCACATCCTATTAATCAAAAAAATTAGAAAACTAGTTGGTATGTGACAAATATATCCATGATTGATATAATATAATGGTTAATTACCTTCAAATATACCTATACCTATCTTAAAATTGATTTTTATAAGTGAAAATAATTTATCTCTTACAGATAATTCAATTTAATCTACCCAAACCACTTGTTTCTCTATATCAATAAATAAAATTTCATTATATAAATGTTCTAAAATGTTTTTTGGATTTACATGATTTTCATATGAAACTAATTTCTTTTATAAATCATCAATAGATAATTCTATAATATTTACTTCTTCAAGTTATGACACTCTATGATTGTAAATCACTTTTAATATCTATATAATTATCTTTATAGTATCTTCATCTTTTATTTCATTTATTATGCCATAAATTTATCAAAGTAATTCAATTAGATTACCTAAGACACTCTCACTATTTTCAATTTAAAGTATCCTCTAGAATTAATTTAGGAGTTGTATTTGTTGTCAACCATTTGTTAGTGGATATTAAGAATGTCTTGAAATATATTTCAAGTGTGTTTTAAATAGTTATATATTTTCATGATTGAATTAAAAAGGTTCTATAAATATTTAATCATGTATAAAATTCTACAATTTTAGCATAAAATGGATAATTCTTTGAAATATTGTAATACTTTTTCCAAGAGAAAAAATGACAATGGTTGGAACTTACCCTATGTGTGTATGAATTCATGAGTGTGTGTGTAAGAATATATACAGGATTTAATAAGACATTACAACTTCGCTCAATTATTTCATTGAAGTTCATAATATTTTTATAAAATATCATAAATCATTAGTGAAACTTGTAATATTTCTAGTGATTTTTAAGGCTTACACAGAATTTATAAGACCTTATGCCAACTATGTAAGACTTTTTCTTGAGTTCTTAAGTCATTAGAACTCTTTTAAGACTTTTTATAAGGACAAAAATTTAAAAATAAAATCAAATTAAACTAATGCCATGAGACTTTCTAAGTCTTACAACTATATCAAGGATGCCTAAATATTTATAAAATATTGGAACTCACATTAGACTTAATAGGACATACTAACTCTAAGAAAATTCATGGTTTCTCAAAACATAAATGCTTTTCAAAAAAAATTATAATGAAATTATATAAATTCACACATTTCATAATATCCAATATTTAATAATTTATAAAATACATATAACCCAAATGGGTTTTTTTATTATAGAAGATAGTGAAAATTTAATCAATAGTGATTCTTTAAATTAAGGCAGTTTCACCATGAGTTATAGTGTCATGTTGAAATACATTTGTCATGATAGTGTGAAATGTTTTGAATTTATTAAATATTTCATGTATCTCTTGAAATAAAGAATATCCAAGTATCTTATCAATTTAAATAGAGTTTTGGACTAGGATTTAAATGTGTTTAAATAAGATAATAATATTTGGAATTATGTTGAATGATTTAAAAATAATATTAATATTTCAATACAAAGTATTAGGGAGGATTTCCATATTTGAACTATGAAATAATTATTCACTAAATTATATATTAATATAAATATAAGAATTGAATAAGAAGAATCTATTCAATAATTAATAACTTGAGAAATCGATACTCTTCTATGTTAAAGATCAACAATATTGAAGAAAGAGAAGAACTGATGAACATCAACCTATAATGCATATATGACTTGTTTTTGTGAGTAGGAAAGTATATTGGGTTTCTAATCATCTAAGTGAATACTTTTGAGTAGTATAATATCATCAAGTTCATGCATGATCTCATGCAACAATTTATTATTCTGATATACTGTAGGGAAGGTTGAAATGTTTTTGTTCATTGGCTTCCATTTGGTAGTAAAATATATTTTAGAATAATATATTATTAACTAAAGTTTTGGTGTCCAAAAATGTTTTTAATATCATTTTCATCCTCAAGATTAAAGGATAACACTTGAAGATTGGTGGGTTTGGTATAAACAATGCCATATTTTATTTAGGAAGTGTAAGATACCTACCTAGAGATGAGGATCATACCCATTAAACTATTTTGTGTAAATTAAACTATACATGTTATCACTTAAATACACAAGTTATTATAAAATTTATGTCTTGGTATAAGTTGAAAACTAAAAGGAGTAGGCTCTCACCTTGAGGGAAATCATTGAAAAGTATCTTATATACTATTAGGATTTCATTTATTTTTTATACAGGTGAGTGAGAGATTAAAATATATTGGATCATGACCTTAATTATTCAAAAATGTTTAATTATAATATAATTTGTAAAAAATGATACCCCGGATCCCCTCCACCCTCTCAATGGTACTCCCACTAACCTGGTATCTATAAGTGGTATCAATGAAAATCCAAGTTCACTTTGACATCATTATTTTAAATGTTTTATGTTTAAATAATATGAGTTCAATAAATAGTATAAGATTAACCATTTTCAATGGAAATTATATACATGTATTTGATAATACAGTGTTTCTCGATTTACTATGATATGGTCTAAAGTTTTGTGTTGTTATGACCAAGGGTTTTCCACCTCTTGGGAAGGATGCTCCCATGACCTTTGTAGATATATGAAACATAGTGGTAGATGGGAAATATTGAAATATTATTCTATCATCTTTATCAGATAAATTCTAAACTAATTTTATGGGGATCAAAGCTACTAAATAAATGTGGGATAGTATGAAAAATATGTATAAATGGAATTTCTAGATCAAGGAATCCAAACTAAAACTTTAGAGGGATAAATTGGAATATTTTGGGATTTTAGAATATGAGAAAGTTGATGACAATTTCACTAACTTTATATATGTATTTAGTCACATCAATGGATATGGGGATAAAATGAAAGATTATATTATAATAAAAAAGTTAATAAGGAACTTTATAGATTTATTTGATCCAAAAATTTAAGCTATATAATATATAGAATATATTTCCCATCATGATTATCATAATAATATTATGAATAAGGAGAAGATAAATGCTCTAGTTTTTAATAATAAATATTAGGTGGAAATTAATTTTAAAAACCTAAAAATTGAAGATTAAGGAAGAGGAAAATGATTCTTCTAGTAAATCTAAATAAGTTGATAAGAGTGATGAAAATCACTAAAATAGTAATTTAATTTAGGGTTAAAATATATTAATAGGGGTAAAGTAATTATAAAGAAAATCTAAAAATAAAATTCCTCAAGTGTGGGGGAATTTAAAACTTCATAATAGACTATCTAATAAAGAAGAATATTATATAGTATGATGGTGAGGATAATTAAGAGAATCCATAAATAAAGTCTAAAATTTGATCTTCCAAATAATATACGAAGTTTGATAAATAAAGAAGAATAATAAAAGTTAAAAATAAGAGGATTATGTTGAGAAAATAAAGATCTTACTTAACATCTTTAAGTAGTGATTTTGAGAAATAATATGTTGGAAGGGTCAGTTATTTCATGCCACACGCTGACAGAAAGGAAGATAAATCCAGTAATGAAGATGAAAGAGGAGAAACCTATATAAAGCACATTTTGGGAACTAAGTTTGTGGTGTTACTAGATAAAACTAGTTAACTTAATAAATAAGTTTAATATATTAAGATATAAGTTAATAAAATGAAGAAATATGAAGATTAGTTTCACATCATATAAAATGATCACATTAAAGAGATCAGGCTTCTCAAAGTAAAAGTGGTTGAATAAGGAAGAATTATGAATGATTATAAAAAATAAAATTCATTCTCAAGAAGAAAAACATAAAATGGTGGAGTATAGATTTCTTAAATCTTAAAAGTCACTAGTAAAAAAAAGTAAGACTATAATAAGGTTCTGAAAGTGAAGTCTAAATAATCATAAGAAACTAAAAAATGTTGTACTCGTGCTCAAGTAAATTTTACACCTGTTTTAGTTAAAAATGAGATTCAACTACACCTAAATGCGCTAGTTATGAAAATAAATATAACAAAACATAGGATAAAACTCCTAAGAAGATTACTCCTCCATCTAAGGGATATGTAAATAGTTAGATGAACATAACTTCACTAATAAGTATACTCTAGGGATGTAATTTTAAAAAAACTACATTATTATATGGTGTGCTATTAATATTAATATCATGTAAATATGTAGTGATTTTGTGACTCTTTTATGATTTTTTGAGTTTTCTAATGATTTTAACATTTTTGGAAACAAATCCTTATGAAGATATTGAAGTACCCTATGAAATTTTAAAATGAGACATATTTATTATGAACCATTTATTAGACAATATGAATACTGTTTGGAAATATTTTTGATGTGTTTTTAAGATATTTGGAGATTCCTTGGAGTTAATTCATAAAATTATATGAAACTATGATAAATTGTGAATTTCTAGAATTTTAGCTGAAAAATGGCTAAGTCTTTGAAATATTATAAGACTTTTTCTGATGAAAAAATTAACTATGGAAAAAAATAGGCATGTGTTCCTAATACTTTATGACTTCATTCATATGAATTTATATTATAGATTTTAATACTTTATAACCAATAATAATACTTTATCTATTTTTTATAAGAATTTGATGATATTTATAAATAATTTATTGAAACTCATAAGACTTATAAGTGTTTTGTAAGACTTAAAAAGTCTTCATATTACTTTTTATAGAGATTATAAGGAATTTTAAATATTTTATTACTTTATTTGAGGCTTAAAATTAACAAATTAATCGTAATTACACTAATACCATAATACATACTACATATTTTGATAATATTAATGATACTGAAAAATTTGGAAAAGTTAGGAACTCGTATGGGAGTTTATAAGACTTACTATTTCTTATAAGAAAAATAATTTCTACACAAAACAGAAATTATTTTTATAATCAATATATGGATAAAATGATTAACATTCATAAGATACATATTATATAATCTTTAAGGATTTAAACATTATAAATAACTCAAAAAGATTTGTGATTCAATAAGATAGTGAAAAAATAAATCAGTTGTAATTTTTTGAAGAAAGTAGTTACACCATGATGTGAGGTTTCATGATGAAAAAAATTTCTATGCTAATGTTTAATGTTTTAAATTTCATATATATTTTATAGAGATCTTAAAATAAAAATATTTTGAGTCTCTAGAAAATTTATTTGAATTTTTTAATTGATATTTAAATTAGTTTTAATGAGAGAATAAAAATGGTAATTTTATTGATTGATTTAAAATAAAAAATTAATATTTCACTACTGAGAATTATGGATGATTTTCAAACTTGAAATATAGAAACATTATTCAGAGAATTTTCTATAAATTGAAATGGGAGAAATGGAGAAGAATAATTTTTTCAATAATTAATAACTTGATAAGATGATAATCTAACACATTGATTATAATCAATATCAAATAGATAGAAGATATAATTAATTTATACCTACTCTTCATCTCTGATTTCTATTTCTCTCGAGGAAATTATATTGGGTTTTGATCATCTAAGTGCTTTCTAGTGATAAGGAATAATATCATCACATACATGAATTATCTCTTGAGCCTATTGATTATTCTAAAATACTAAGAGGGAAGGCCAAACTATTATAATATTTTGATATCAATTTATAATTCAAATGCCATTCAAAATAATATTTTATTATTTGATGTTATGGAATACAAAAAAGTTCTGAATATCATGTTCATCATCAAGAGTAAAAGATAATCTTTGAAGACTAGTGGTTCCAATATAAACAGTGAAAAATTTTATTCAGGAAGTTGATGCTACCTACCAAAATATGAGTATGATACCCATACAACCATTTTTTCTAAATTTACCTAAAATTTTAATCACTATAAATCAATAGTGAAAATAAAATCTATGTCTTAATAAATGTTAAACAACAAAAGTCGTATGATCCCACATTGAGTCCAAACCTTGTAAAATTTCATGTGTACTATTTTTACTTCATTTGTTTTATATATGGGTGAGGAAGAGATTAAGAGAGAGTAGATAATGCCATTAATTATTCACATATGTTTAATTTTTAGAGAATTTGTAAAAACTGATACCACGGATTCATCCCCCACCCCCTTAGTGGTGCTCTCACCAAATTGGTCTCTACACACTTTAATTCATTTTCAATTCATAAAATATCTTTTAAATAGATTTCAGTTTTTCCTCATTCACATTTTTATCACCTTAAAATGTATTTACATGTTTGTTCCAAATTTCATTGAATGGTGTAAAATCCATCACTTTCATGTAAATCTAATTTCGAAATTCTATTGCAAAATTATTTTTATCCTTAACATCATCATTTAATAATATGTTATCTAATTCCATCATAGATTTTTTCATGGAATTACTTACTTGAATTCCATGAACTTCTACCACATAAAAATTATCCCCAAGCGATCATTAAGGTAATCATATTCTGTTCTTACATACTTGATAATGAAAAAATTGAATAATTTAAGTCTATTTTATTTAACAACATTCTCTATAACAATAAAATTTTATGAAATATTATAGAAGAAATAACCAGTGGCACTGATAAATATTGTTATGAAATGAGGCCCTATTATGCATCCTAAGGTGAACGCTAAATTATAGTGACTATAAACTTCTTTTTATATTAATATCAATTGGATCTTTTCATCATGTTGAAAAAGAAACTTTGAATTTATAAAATAAATTCAAAAAATTACAAAATTTTAAATAACCTTAGATGCATACATTTTTACTTGATTCATCCATAGTGGGTTATATCCAAGGAGGATAGTTAATAAGTGTGTTGATATAAAAAATAATCTCCACTCCATTATTTTTTATTACAAGATTTATTAAAATATCACTACTTTTCCATGGTTAATGTGATTTTCCTCTCATTCACTCCGTAATTTCAATAAGGGTAAATAGATATAATTGAAATAGGATCAAGCTCACAAAGATATAAATCAAATGTATAACACCATAAAATAATTGGTGTTCACCTTGATGTTTCAGTCTTCACTTTCAAATATTTATTGATATACAGAAAAATTATATCTTCTTAACCTAATATTGAATATAATTCATCATAGTCACACTTCTCTTCACAACTATAGATATTCAAAAAAACTACATTACTGATACACTCGCCTTTTAGATATTTAGTCTCCCTCTATTTAAGTGTTTATATCAAATTTTCTTCCTATGTTTAATGTTCCACTATATAAATAAAAAAGAATTTCAAATTAAAAATTCAAGCCTTAATTAACTATCAACTTCTTCCATTTAAAATCCATCCGTTGATGAGTTCCCAATTTAACCTCTACCAATTATTTTCAAATGGGTTGTTAATAAATGCTTAAAAACTACCAAGAAATCTTGACATATCTAAGTCATAATGTCTATATGAATTCTCCGAAAATCTATAAATCATGGTGTGACATCTTACATCATTTTATGGTCCATTGGTTTCTTCATCGTTTTTCTTTATCTTCTAGATGAGTCACAATGCTATATAAGTCTTCATGTCATGATCTTAATTGTTGTTTATTAACTAGACACAAGCCTAATAATAATGTCTCATTATGTTTTTCATTCCAATATGTCATGATGTGGCCCTTATAATATATATTTGATCCCAAAATTGGTCACTTCATGGTTTGATGATTTATGGCATGACCCTATTAAGAATTTAAAAATAACATGATCTTTAACATCCATAAACCTGTAGTTTATTACACATAAGGTAGTTAATATGTAATTATTTCAATTGAATTAATTTATTGAACCTGTCATGGAACAATACTGATTTGATAAAATTCAGAAAAATATTCATCTCAAAAATCAAAGTGTAAAACCTTATAAATAAAAAAGGAGAAACCTTACACATTACACACATTTGTTTATTTATTATACAATTAATCCATTCACGTTGTGGCATATGTTCTTATGTTGTGATCTATTCCTACAAATTTAATATCATTAAATCATTTAATCTTTTACAAAAAATTTCATATATTCTAAAATAACTTTAAATGACTCCCAAATTTGTCTCAAAAAAATTCTTCTAGATTGATAAAAAATGTAACATCCAATATATCAACCTATGGTTACAACATAGTCTAATGATTGAAAACCCACACTTCATCTCCCATAACATTATCCCCCATAAACCCTAACACAAATAAATTTTTTATCACTTTGATATATCATGTGATCAATCACCTTCATCAAAACATTTCTCTCTCATCATATTACCACAGTAAACTATTAAAAAAATAATCATCTTCTTTGGGTGGTTGTCGATAAACACTCTTTTTATTACTAATCATATTATAAGAATGGATTGATAAACATGGGGGGATCAGCCTATGCTCCTTTCCACTTCAGTTTTTGGAATATTCAATAATCACCTTGATAGTTGTGATATAATTCAATTTTGAAGTTTTTGGTGTGACTAATACGGGTTTCATTGGTGATTAAACATTTTCATAACCCAATAGTCGTGTTAGTGCCCTTTAAAGAAGGGTGGCAGTGGTCAACCACTAATATACCAAAAATAATACTAATAATGATAATGATAATGATAATAATTATTATTATTTTATTATATTTATTATTATTATTATTATTATTATTATTATGCCTCGCAGGGCACATACTAGTGGTCGTCCCCCTATGTTAGTGGTTTAACAATCATAATTTGAGGGGCCTCAAACTCTTTCTATTGAATCCTTTGGATTATATTACTGTAACACAAAAATATTTTATTATATATAATGTTATAAATAAATTTTATTTTTGGATATATTTCTCTACAAATAATACGGAGTTTAAACAAACCACAATATAATATTGAAATATTATTATTTAATGTGATTGTTACCACATTGTCATTGGATTTATGAGTATGAATAAAAATAATTAATTATGAAAAAAATGGTTTTAAAAATTTATAAAATTAATTCATTTGTTATCAATTGATTATAAATGAAAATAAAAATCATTTGAAAGTAAAAGAGATGTTTTTCTACTAAAAAGATTTTATGCCTGAAATGTGTTTTTATATTAATAAATTAAATAAATCAGTATTGAAGAATTATATGTATTGAATTTTTATATTATATATTCTATAAAATGTTATAACAATCACCTACTATTTTTTCTATGCATAGGATAAGAATAAATCATGTTTTATGCTTGAAAATATATTTTTTATGAAAAAAAAATTTTATCGTGTTTTCCACACTTATATTAAAAATAATTTATGCCACTTATGAAAATTGAATCTTGAAAATTTTGTTCCATATTTTGAATCAAGAGGATAATATTTTTTAAATACACCCCTTTTATTTTTAAAGATTATAAATAGTAACCTTAGTAAAAAACAATTCACCTGGATAAGGGTATAAAGGGTAAAATATTGTTACATTTTTTTGGATAAGGCTTCAAAATTTATATAAAACTATATTTTATCCTATTTTATAAATTTTTTCAATATTTTCATCTAATTATTTAATATAAGTCCACTTGTTTCCACTTTTCTTTGATTATTACTTTTATATTGATTTAAAAAAAAGAATAAAAACAAAAAGTCACTCTTGACTTTAATATCTGTAATATTTTTACATAAGGATAAAATGAGGATAATATTAGTTATAAATTTTTATTTTAAAGATAAATTAATTTTTTTATCATGGTAATTTATTTTAGAACTTATTGAATGAATAATTACCATAATTGTTTACACAATGCTGACATAATATTTATTTAATAGATAGTGAAATAAAATAAATGATTTTAAAAATATTAAAAGTAATATAATTTGGATTAATTATTTTGATACATAAATTTTTATGATAAATAAAACATAATATAAATTTTTAAAGGTTTTTATTTTAATTCCTTTACTTTCATTATGTTTTCAAACTCAAACAATATGAATAGTTCCAAAAATGTCATTAATGATATTTTATACTAAACAATATTTTATTAATTGATTTTATATTCATAAAAATATTATCCCAGTCGAAGTGAATGGCACACGGTTTTAAATATCAAACATGGTCTACTTACGATCATGTTTTCCTTTTATGGTAACATTATTGACCATTAAAGAGTAAAAAACATTGATATCGCAATAATTGTCAAAAAGGGTCAACGGGGGTTAAAACAAAATGATAAGTGTGAAAACATAAGAAAAACTCATCAAAATTTTATTTGATGTGAATATTTTTAATAATAATAATCTTATAATATAATTATATCAATTTGGTTAAATATTATATGAAAATTATTTTATATTAATTTAGTACTTTAAGTAATTCCAAGAGTACCCCTCCCCTCACTTATAAAAGGGAACCTCTTCTCCTCACTTCCTTATAAATTTTGAGCCTTATAGATCATCAAAAATATACCATAATACCTTATAATATTCCTTAAACACATCCTATAACTTCTGGTCTTTCTTAAATATCATCCCTTAAGGCATAAGGTGTAATCCAAAAGAGGATTCTCAACGAAGCGTTATAACTCTTAACCGAGCATTTTTAATTTTATTTATTCTTACACTTACACAAAATTAAGGGTCTAAATTATAAAATACTAAATTAATAATATTATATATGATTAATTTATGTAATTAATGTTTAAAAACAACTATCCACCTTTCCATCTGTTAGAAAACAATAATATCACTCATTTGTACTTGTAGACTACCACCTCCATGAAGCGATATGATTTATTTTTCACTTTTAATTTATATGAATGGTAATAATGAAAATTGTAATGAATATATATGATAAATAATGTATAATAACGACTCTTTAAAGTTGAATCATTATTTACCTTTCTTTTATTCAATCCATTAAAAAATGAAAATAGTGTCCATATGTCCGTACGACCTGACATCTTCATGAACAGTGCAATTCATTTTTCAATATCTATAATTTATGAACGAATATTAATTTACATATATATATAATATTTGTGATATTAATATAATTATTAACATTCTATATATGATATAACCATGATCAATGTGCGTGGACCAGAACTACTGAATCGAAATCCGTATGAAAAAACAAATAGTTATCACCCAGAAATGAACATGTTAATAAGGAATTATGAATAAATAGATAAAAATATTTTAATTGGATCATATATGATATTAAAATTATGTAAATAAATATGGTATAAGATTATAATAAATTTAAATTTATTATAAATGATGATAAAGTGGTTTTAAATAAAGTCAAATTTAAGGTAAGAGTTTTATGTTACAATCTCATTATTTACCAGGAGTGTTTATAATTATGTTTTTAATGATGAAACATTTTTATATACCACTGAATAATATCATGAATTTTTTTACACTCCATTTATTTCAGTATATGACATATTTTTCTTTCATTTTAATATCTTTAAGAACTTAGGAGGCTAAAACAATGTTTTTAATGAAAATCAACTATGTTTTACAATTCAACTAGGAATCATTTTCTTTCATCTCCATGTTTTATGTAAAATGATTTAAAAATTATTTTATAATATCCTATGAAAGTTTAAGTTCATTTTTAACCATGTTTGTCTTTTTATAAAAAAATCAAAGAAATTGTATTTTCATTTTTAGAATGTGGTACTTTTGAATTTTTACTGAAAATGAAAATGAAATATTTTATTAACATATAAGGCATGAACATAATTTCCCTCCATCATGACTACTAAATAATTTAAAAATCATCCTATAGGTTTCCAAGGTTATTTAAAATGAATATATTTTCATTAATATTTGGAACCAATTTATATTTTAAATACGTGATTTCAAAGTGAAAATGGTGTTTTTCCAAGAATCATTTCAAGTGATTTTTTTAAGGCATTTTCATTTGAGATTACATTTTTATGTTTCATAAGATTTATTTTGGATTTGAAAATTGATACCATACTTATTATTTTTATAGATAGATTATTATTATGATTAAAATATGTTTATGAACCCTATTCCCTTTTCATGGGTTATGATATTATGAATGATTTATGATATTAGGGAACACATATGTATGATTTTCATTATGTGTTGGTTGTGACTAAAATTATATACCTCTATAATGAATTGGGTAAAGATATATATCTCATGATATAATAAGAACCAAAATTGGGAGTGAACCCAATTCATTACGAGACTTTTTCCACTATGATATCCTTGGGAGTGAACCTTGATTAAGGATACGATGGTTTGGGAATGAACTCAATCCACTATGATAGTCTTGTAAGTGGCCATTGACTACTAAGAAAATGATTTTTTATGATTATATATATACCAAAAAAATTAGGTATTATTCAAATGTTAGCCTCTCATGGCCCTTGTTCTTTCATTACATTATGATTCATGTCATATGAACAACCAAGAATTATGCCTTGATTCAAGTTTAAAAGCTATGATATGATGGGTACGGTTTTATAATGTTAAGATCACATTCTCATAGCCTTATTTTTATGTTATGATTGAGTGATAATTGATATCTCCATTCTTTTATATATTGATCATCTGAGATAACTCTTTATTAGCTTTCCTTTCCTCGGGATATGAAGAAAGATTTTATGTATGATATGTCCAAGAATGGTGCTAGTTGTTATGAACTAAGTTGGAGATAATGTAGATCTCTTATGAACAATTTTATTTTGTATCCATGTTTCCAAAGACACTAAAACAATAAAATTATGGTATGGATCATAATGTTTTTTAATGAATGTTAATCTAAAATGAAGTAATATTTACACATGAAAATTATGGGTTTCTATAGTTGGTATCATAGAAAGGTTAGTTACCTTTAGAAACTAGGATGAGAATACATTAGTGAATGACCTTAAGATAATCCTATATATAGAATAAGTTTCTATGTTATAGTAAGGCATGTATTGTGGTTTTACTAGAAAATTATCCATGACTTCATACTATAAGTGGTTGTGATTTTGAAATAGATTCATCAAGGTGTAATAACCCCCAAAAGAGTTGATTGACTATAGCTCAACCATCATTCTAGTGCACAGTGTGTGTTTCCTTACTATGAACCTAGTTTGAAACTCTCAGTGGATATTCATAGGTTAATTCACACTTTCATTATGAACTATTAGATGTTGATAATGGTTATCCTAGTATTAACCTAAGGTGTTATATATTGAAAACATTATCCATGATTTAGACAACCTATAAATGATTTTTCAGGATTGTGTGGTTTCCCACTACACTTATTATTTCTCACACTATGAGTTTTGGTTTTAGTTAATGGATTAGAACCGAAGGAAGCATATTAATGTTGAATGTGATAGAAAATGAAATTATTTTACTCTTAATAAACAAAATGTTATGGGAGATGTAATGAAAAATATCATCACTGTGATTTTGTAACATTCTCATTCTATGAATAATTCTGAGCTTCCAAATGATCAAAGGATGGAACAACGGTCTGTTGAGTCCTTTATGAGGTAGAATCTAACATATTTTAGGGGTTATGTTGATCCCATAGTTTCAGGGAAGTGTATTAGTACCACTAAAAATATATTTTACATTATCAAGTTTTTGGAAAATGAAAAAGTTATTTTAGATGTGTGTAATTTGGAAGGTAAGGATGATTGATGGTGTACTCTTATCAAGAACACAAGGAAATGAAAAGAAATTGACTTCATAGGGTAGTATGAGTTAAAGATATTATTTTCAAATAATTAATTTCCTAATATTCTTTTTACAAAAAATAGATAATGTTTTCCTTGAGCTAAAGAAAAAGGATGATTAATTAATTAGTACATATGAGGAGAATTTTTAAGAATTGTGATGTATACTTTGGGTATTATCATCCAACCTGAAAGTAAGGTTGATCAATTCTTCATTGGATTAAAACTAAGTCTCTTTAGGGTTATATACATAAGATAATTCAATAAATATGAATAAATTGTTCTATATACTATCAATGTTGAAATAAATATTGGAGTTACCTAAAAAAATAATAGTGTTGGTAAGAAAATAAAGATGGAATTAAAAGGGAATGATAAATATCATAGAGGGAAGAAGATGGGTTTTCCTTTATGATAAAATTTTTGAAGGAAACAAATTATCTCAAGGAAAATAGTAATTTTTTTAAGTATGGAATGGATGGTCATCAGGAAATTGAATTCTGAAGTGATATGAAGAAGAAGTTAGCTAATGATAGAGAAAAAGAACCATAGAATGCACAACCCGCACTCCAATTTTTCAAATACATAGAGTATGAGAATTATACTAACTAATTCTAAAATCAAATATTTAATTATGGTGATCAATTTCAGAAAACCCTTAATCTTTGATACAAATGGAAATATCATGTGATCATTATATCTAACATGGGGTTTGATAATTATATGGTGAAACGTACACTTACCATCTACTCCAAAACTGATAAAGTCTTTTTTGATTTTGAATCTAACTACTCTTTTATATCTAAATTTCCTTATAAAGAAATAACAATACAAACTCAATGGATAGATGTTAAATTATAATTAAAACCCTCTATTGGTATGATTATCAAAAATAAATTCTAGGATTATTCTCCTATTAATGTTTATAGGAATATAATTCCTATAAATCTCATTATTTCCCCTTAAGTTGAATATGATATAATATTGATCATGAATTGGATTTCCTTAAATAAATCCCACATAAATTTTTGAGGAAGTAAATAATGTTTTATATTCCAAACCAAACTATGACCATCTATCATTATGATGGTAAATTATAATTTGTAATGGAAATTACTTCCATTATAGGGGTCTTAATTCCTTTTCAAATTGGTTGTTAATATCATGTGATGGGGGAGAAACTCAACATCAAATATATTCCAATTGTACATGAGTTTTTTTATGTTTTTCTATAATAGATTCTTAATCATCCATTGAATCATGATGTTGAGTATTCGATAGAACTCATACCTGGTGCTACACCTATTTCAAAGACTCCATATATAATGGACCCTATTGAATTTCTAGAATTCGATAAGCGACTATGGGAGAATCTTGGAAAAGAATTAATTCAACCAAGTGAATCACCATGGGGTGTACCTATTATTTTTATTAAGAATTAATATGGATGAATGTGAATATGAATTGATTATCAGGAACTGAAGAAGATCAAAAACAAGAACAAGTATCATCTTACCCACATTGATGGATTGTTTGAAAAATAATGTGGAACTCAATAAATTTTAATGATTTGACATCATTCCATATATCATCAATTGGGGGTAAATAATTAGGATACACACAATACAACATTTTTTTATGAGGTATACATGCCATGAATTTATAGTGATGTCATTTTGTTTTACTAATATCCCTACCATCTTTATAAATTTAACGAATTGAGTGTTTATAGATTTACTTGATCATTTTGTGATAGTATTCATAGAAAAAATTATTATATATTCAAATATATTATTATATCATGAAGATAACTTGATGATTGAACTAAATACCCTATGGAATTAGAAGCTACAATAAAAATTTAACAAGTGTGAATTTTGGATTTAAAAAGTTTCATTTTTGGGTCATATAATCTCAATTGAGGGTGTATCTATGGATCCATCAAAGATACATGTTATTGAATGATGACCTGGACCAACAAATATGAATTGGATTTATAGTTTTCTTAGTTTAGCTGGGTATTACTGATGATTTGTGGATAATTTCTCATGACTTTTTAATCCACTTACCAAGTTAACTCATAAGGGAGCCAATTTCTTTTGGATAGATGAATGTGAGGAAAATTTCAAGGAACTAAGGAGAAGGTTAGTCAATATACTTATCCTTACACTACCCTACAGTGGATAAATTTGTCTAATCTATAGTGATACATCTAAAAATAGACTAGGGTGTATCCTCAAGGAGAATGATATGGTTATATATTATGACTCATGACAATTTAAGGTTCATGATAAAAATTAGCCAGCAAATAATTTGGAGTTAAATATGGTAATTTTTACAATAAATATATAAAAGAATTATATTTATGGAGAATGGTTTGATATATATACCAATCATAAAATTTTAAAGTAGATATTCACTCAAAAATATATGACTATTTGTAGAGAATATAGTTGGTGTTGATTAAATTTTATGACTTCTCAATACATCACCACCCTTGGAATGTAAAAAATGGGGAAGATTCTCGAAATTAAAATGATCATTCTAGATTATCTTTGATGAGGATAACAAAAAATATAATATTTTTGGATTTACAAAGGTTGGGACTAGAAGTTTTAAAGGAAGGGAAGAAATATTATCTTTTTCAAATAAATGTTAAACAATATATCAATTTAAGGATTAAAGATGAAAAAAAGAAGATGTGGAACTATAGAAGAAGGTAAGAAATGTTCATGAGTTCAACCTGGATTGTGATATAATTATAAGGTTAAGAAATTTGTCCTTCTTACATCCATACTAAATTTGAAGAATGAGTTTTTGGATAAGGATCATAATTCATCATTCTCTATTCATCCTGGAAGTAGGATGATATATATAGATCTGGAAGAGTATTTCTAGTGGGTCACCATGAAAAGATATATTTAAGAGTATGTATCTAATTTCTTGGTATGTAAGTAGGTTAAATATGAGAGATAGAAGTCTAATGGGTAGTTACAACCATTACTCATACCAGAATGGAAATTGGAAAACATCACAAGGGATTTTTTTTATTTAGACTCTCCAAAACATCTAAAGTCCATAATTCTATTTGGGTTATAGTAGATCACCTTAAAAGTTATCAAACATAATTTACATTAGATAGGATTTAACCCTTGATTATATTTCCATGATATACATTAATGAAGTATTAAGGTTTCATGTATTACTACATTCTATTGTTTCGGATCGGGATCAATGGTTTACCACAATGTTTTGGAAA
This sequence comes from Viscum album, assembly GCA_963277665.1. Taxonomy (NCBI): domain Eukaryota; kingdom Viridiplantae; phylum Streptophyta; class Magnoliopsida; order Santalales; family Viscaceae; genus Viscum; species Viscum album. Next base: position 1,550,760,524 of record OY728126.1, read on the forward strand.
AGTCTTCAGCCGGCTCTGGATATAGAGTTGAGTTTTAGTACATTATATCAGTACTAAAATTATGTTATCTCTAAGAGAACCACCCTAAACCTATAGGATATGATGAGAAATTTTTTTATGGATTTCAAAGGTGGTTGGGATAAACACCTTCCGCTAGTCAATTTATTTTTCAATAATATCTTCTACTCAAGTAATTAGATGGATCACACTGAAGAACTATATGGAATGAAGTGTAGAGATTCAATGTTGAAGGATAAATTTAGAGAAAGAAATCTATATGGGCTTCAATTTGCTGAGGAAATAACAGAGAAATTCAGGTTTATTTAACAGTATATTCGGGTAGATCTGAGTCGATAGAAAAGCAATATTGACAATCATTGTTTAAATATAAAATTAGAAGTTAGTGAGAAGGAATTTAATTAAATTTATCTATAGAATAAGTTTATAATATTTATAAAGAAATGAAAGTTGTGCCCTAGGTTTATTATCCCCTTTGAGATTTTTGGTTTAGTAGTGATGGTATATTATTTCTCGGTGCTCCCTCTGAACCACTCTCAAGTTCAAGATGTGTTCCATATCTCTCTCTTGAGGAAGTAAATTCTTGATCCATCACATGTACTTATGTTACTAATTTTTTATAACCTTTTCATAAATATTATTGAGTATAAAAACATGTTTTCACCGGATACATGTTGTTTTGTGCATAAAATTCTTCATTTCACTATTCATAGTGATTTTTCATGACATTCTAGTCAAAGTCACAAATTTGGAGTGTTCAGAAGAAAAAAATATATAGATAGTGTGTATTTACAAACAAAAATCATGTACCATTTCCCAAACACTATTTATCCAGCCCGAGTACATGACCATGTATCAGTCTAGAGACAAGACATTCTCTACATAATATTCACACCATATATTCCTTTCTAAAATAAGTTAGTGGATGAAACAAACTCTACATGCCATGTGTGGCGGTGCAACACATCGTGCACCCCACCAACCAACCCTCGATGCATTGAAATCGAAGGGGCAGCATGGTAAATCACCTACCGGTGAAAAAATTAAGAATATCCAATTAATCCAAGTACACAATGCGTACTTTTGGGTACACTCTATGTAGTTTAGTTCTCAATAAATAGAATGTCAACCCTCTTAATTTATGGTTGGACATCCAAGGGGGAGATTTTCCTTCTCTTCCATTTGATCTCCAAAAAATCAAATTTTAGTTTTCATTACTATTTTCATTCCTTTTTTAGTGTAATTATCTTTCCCCTTTCTTTATTATCATATCAAGGGTAGGATTTGAGGTTATTATCAACCCATACATCATGAACATGGTCATAAGAGGGTGTTTTTATAATTTTTGGGTTATAATAAAATTATGGGTATGTTTCCATTTTTATTCTATTGTGTTTTTTATTATGATATTAGTCTCTAATTACTTTGATGAATTAATCCCACATTCTACTATTGGTGTCATATCAGACAAAGAATTAACCCAATGGAGAAAACTAAAGGAGTTATAATGGGTGAATCCATGACCATTGGGTAATCTCATGGCCCCTCTTTTAGGGGTAAAATAAAATTAATAAGTTTTAATAAGTTAGTCACTAGACTAAGGGAATGTCCTTTTAATTATGTAATTGTTTGTTAGGAGACTATGAAACAACAGTTTAATTGACTCCCTTGGTAGAAAATCAGATTAATAATTTTAATACTAATGCATGAAAATTTAGATGAACTGTAATTGAGTTGCAACACCGAAATGCTTGTTTTCTGTTCATTCTGTATCTTCTTATATTTTAATTTAATTTTTACAAATAATTTCACTATGTCATATGTTCCCTTCTTTTAATTGTTTTTTCTAGGTAATTGACTGGTACTCCTCAAATCATATTGTTTGTTTCTTATTATTTCTTTGTGGGATTGACCCCAACTACAACTATATACTTAGTTAATCAAATTAGTATAGAAAAAATCATTTAAATTTTCTTCACCTCATGAAGGGTGTAGTCAAATTATGGTGCAATTTTCAGGGAATGAAAAAATCAATAGTATTATTCTGAGTTGAGGTTGGTTTACCCAGAATTATCCCTTTTCTTTTCATTGTTATTTTCTTAGGATACTCAACTCTACTATCTTATGGGTTTTTATTTTACTGGGGATTGGTATGATCCACCTAGAGAGGATTTATCCAAATGATCTAGTGATTTTTTACTCATACCCAAAAGATTATAATTCATACATGGATGATGGGTCAAAATAAAAATAATACCTATGTACATTATTCACCTCACCCATCTCTTAGCATCTTATAGATCCATCTTTAGGTAACACCAAAAAATTATTATCGATGATGGAAAACATTACCACAAGCTATTTAGATCCAACTGAAAGGTTGGGATGACAATGTATTATGATCAAGAAAATTTCATAGATAATCACTCATGTGGATAATCTAGTAAAGTTTTAGGTTGGGTGTTCTATCCCTATTTAAACTGATTAAGCATGTTAAAATTTCAACCCTATATGTTATACACTAGAAGTTTCTAAACATTATTTTCAAAAATCAAATTTGAATGTCGGACTACATCATATCAGGTAAATACTGAATTTGATCAATTTCTAATTTCTGAACTCTCTGTTGATCACATACCTATCATAGTGGATTTTCGTAATTACTTTATGGGTTTCCTAAAAAAAGTATGTAGATCAGGAGGTGGAGGATGTACATGATCATAACAAGAAATAATTCCACCTTCAGCATTTTCATTCCACAGAGTAGGGATACTAAAAAACTCTATCAAGACCACATAAATGTAAAGAATCATGGATAAAAGATGAGGGTGTTGGTCATATGTGGTGGTCCACAAAGTGAAATCCACATATGGATTTAGATTACAGGTAAGTAACCTAGCATAAATCGATCCAAATACCTAAAAAAACGATATTCCAAGGAGGCCACCCAACCAATCTTCTTATCTATATATATATATATATAATAATAATAATGTCATGTACTTTTCCTCAACACACTGTGTATCATCCATTCTTCTGGCCACTGTTTCAATAAGAGTAAAATGATGTTCCACACCATGTATACCTTCTTACATAGCATGTAATTTTTTGATTAGTGTATATTATTATATAACTTTCTATATAAATAAATATTAATTAATATAAAAAATAGTATGAGTTCTATGATGATGGAAAGGTTGCTGGAGTGTGTATTAGCCATCATCAGTTTGAATCACTCCACACCAGCCTTTGGTATAGGGTCCATTCATTTTTAATCCTATATTTTAACTAAAAAACATGTGATATGTTTTAAAAAGTTAATAAAACCATTTAAAAATAAAATAAAACCAATTATGGGGATGAATTGGTTGGTAAAGTCATAGCCCATGTATCTAAAAGACCTATGTTCGAGTCTTGTTAGTCAGTTCGGTTCCATCATTTTTCAGTAAAATAAAACCGTGTGGAATTTATTTCGATAAACATAATTTTATTCATGTTATCATAAATATTTAAAACATTTTCTAAAATAAGAAATCACACAAGGGTTAGGTGGGTTGATGTGAAAAACTGTAACCCAGGTTTCAAAAGGCACAGGCTCGAATTCAGCTAATCGACCCATTTTATCAAATCATCAATAATTAAAACCACATGTTGTGAAATATTTCATTCACCATGTAATGCTGCAACTATACTTTAAATATTAAAAGCTAATAAAACTATTCATTACTAAATCCTTTTATCCAGTTGTTGAGGGAATGTGTTTGGATTGGCCTTATCGCTGGTTCGAATCACACCCCAAGCACCAGACTGAATGTTGTAGTTCTCTTTTTCAAATTTTATAAAACACAATGCATATTTATATAATAAAAAACATGTATAGGTTTATTTCAATGTAAATATATATTTCTTTTTAATTATTTATAAAAAAAGTAATAAATAGTTAATAATAATAACCATATCTTAAATTATTATACCTTTAGAAAACAAAACAAAAACTTTACACAGAGTGTACGAAAATGAACATGTTGTGTGTCCTGACTATTTAAGTCGGGGAACCCTAAATAGGAACACCCCATGTCACATGACCCCCTCTCCCTATTTTCTTCGCCAAAATCTTCTCTTTTACACCACTCCCTCTCCCACCTAAAAATTTATATACTTTTTTAAATTATCCATCGTATTTCACCTCAGTTGTGATCCTTTCTCTAGGTAGGTAATTTTATGGCCTTCATTTTAGGGTTTTACAGGCTTGTTAGAAAATTTAGAAAACTAGGTATGTGTTCTTCCAAATCCACAACACACAACCATGAGCGAAGAATACACTCGATGTACTTTATCTACACAACTGCACCCACTCCATTAAAAATTCTAAAAACAAATGATGTGTGTGTTAGGTGCATGTCGTGTACCATTCCTCTACCTGGTACAAAGAAGAAAACATGTCCACAAGACTACAAGACCATGTTCCCATGTGTCAACACAGGGCATGTGTGTTCAGTACACATCGTGTACCATCTCCCTGAAGACATTGTCATGCCGAGTAGACTGCACGAGTTCATACCTTGTGTTCACACACACGGTGTGTACACATCAAACACGTCTTGTACCTATATTTGGAATACACACATGCCAATTCGGCATGTGTATCTATTGTACATTGGTTGAAAACCAAATCATACTACAAGTCATGTACTCTAGATCTACACGTCGTGTGCTTTTCTTTTTTATGTTTTCTTGTTTTTTTTCTTTTTAATTTTATTTTATTTTGTTCTCTATTGTTCTTTCCATTTCAAATCATAGAAGGCTATGACATATCTAGTGGGAAGGATCCATTTCCCTCTACTGATAGTGACCAACTCAGAACCTATCGGATCTGGATCAAGAGATCAACACCACCGCCAGTGATATATCTCATGATATTGGAACCACCAACTTTAGTGATAATGCCTCCTCTCCTACCATCACTGATGAAATCTGCCTGTGGTCAAGAAAACACTTTTACCATTTTACCACTGCTGAGGGCCCCAGTAGAGTAGATCCTGCTACTAGTATGCAAGCATCGGGTGCGACTGAGCCACCTTCCATAGTTAGTGAGGGCCCCAATACAGTCAATTCTTCTACTAGTGTGACCTCAAAAAGGGAAAAACAAAATCTTCCCCCGCACACACCACTTTAGATCCATCTTTATCTATAGTTGGAAAAACTTCACCCATTACAACTTTGGAAAACCCTTCTTCTTCTTTGACCAATGCTCCGCCACAGTTGGCACCAGTAGTTTTCTGATCACCGTCGCACCCATGCCTGATCTTCGACAAGCAACATCCAGTGGTGAACAACCTATTGAGGAATACTTGTGGAATGTTTCACAGTGGAAAATTAAGTGGAGAAACTACTTACTCTACATTAATATCCCTTAGTTATGGGGAATTTGGGAGTAGATTGAGGATCCCCTCAAGCACACCCACTTGATCAACAAACTCCCGGTCAGCACTCCCACATTTTGAGATATGTTCTTATAGTTTGTTGGAACATTTGAGTTTGATCGGACCACATATTGAGTGAAAACTAGCGATATGGTGTCTCTAGTTTGATTCAGGATAGACAGATTCCATTTATCTCTGGCCATTTGAGGATGTCAGCTTAGGGTGCGGCTTCTACCCCCATCTAAGAACCCCACCCCCAGTTATCTCCCTCACCCGCCCAGAGAGTTTTGATCTCATTTATATGTGGTGGGAGATTTCTATTCCTAACCAAAAAAACACTCAAACTTCACATAAGATAACCCTCATCATCTAACCTCCCCTCTATTTCAACCATAATTGCTTTAGCACCATCCTTTTCCCCACCATGAGGACATGGGTGTTCTGTTCAGACATGATACAGAGCTCATCACTTACATCATCTGGCATTATTACACCAACCTTCCCTACTTCACCACCCCCTAAATCCATTCTATGATCACTTACTATGTGGGAAACATGAATGGTGGATTCTATGTCACCCGATTGGTACACTATTTGTGGGTGTTTGACCCATCTCTCCCTCACAATCTCTTATGTTCTCTCTAGAAGATGGACTTCACCATTCTTATCCACATGAGGATGGTTGAGAGGTGGGGAGATGCCTTAGTGCTCATGTAGGATTCCCCAACACCACTTGTGGTGATAGATGACCCACCTACCACCACTGGTGCTATTGATCTGATTCCACTCCGTCCACCAGTGGATATTTCTTCTATACCCCTTCCCATTTATTCCTCATGTCCCTCCTCTTCCACCATTCCATATTCTTCTGTACCCTCCACAGCCCCACCTCCACCCACACCCTCATCTAATGTCTCCATTTACCTATATCTATCCACTTTTGATCACTACCAGGATATCATGGAGCTCCATTAAGATTACATGGATTATAAACTCAACTAGATGGAGGGGATGTTGGGCCCCCTTCTTCAAAATATTAGTTTTCCTCTACCACCTGCTCCTCCTCCTCAACCAAATTCTCAGCCTTTGATAGCGCATGACCCACTCACTTCTCTAGCCACAGATTCAGTGCTACTCACTACTATAATACAAGACACTTCTTCTCCTACTATGGATAGAGATTTACCAGTTGAGCCCACCCACAAAGCATGGACCCAATGCCTCCATCTTCCCCTACAACTTTCTGTACTCTACCAGATCCCCCTGTTTCTGACAGTGCCTCCTCTAAGGTGTCATAATGACTATTTCTGCACATTTATTTCATTATATATATATATATATATATTGTGATATGATTGCGATGTGATGGATTTTATGAATTCAGAATTTCTTTTCCATTTCATTAACATTCATAGGTACTCTAGCGTGACATGGCTCTCTAGTTTTGGACTTATCTATACCTTTTCAAGTATGGAATGAGGGGATTATTTTTTTATTGCTATTTATTTTCATTTATTTACTATATTATTAATTCTTTCACAACTTATCCACACCCTATCCCACTCATGTTTTTTTCCACATCCTCTTCTCTTCATTAGTGTTGCACTTGGAGGACCATGTGTAGTATTAAGTTTTAGGAGGAGTCACTTGACCACAATAGTCTTTTCCCTTAATATACTCTAAGAGACATAATTAATATATGAAATATTTTTATAATTTTAAAAATTTTTATTAATTATAATTATAAAAAATAAATATAGAGATATGAATTTTAAAAGTTAGATGATTATTTTAATTTTCAAGTATTTGAAACTGATTGGCAATATAGACTGATTTTTAATTTAAATTCTTACTCATTTTAATTTATTAGACTAATAATTTTTATTCTTATCATGACTTGATTGACACATTATTTTCCTCATTCATGAGAAGAATCTTTAGCCCTCTTTCATATTCTTTCTTACGCCCTTTTTATGGGGAGATTATTGGGATATGCATGACTATAAGAATTTGTGAGTTTTTCACTTCAAAACATAAATATTTTTTATCGCATTAAAATGATTAAGGAATTTGATTGATATTTCATCCCATTTTACCTTGAGACCTACCCTATATCATACCTCCATGAAACCCATATAATCCATGAACTACCTTGATAGAAATCCACATTACAAGCCTATTTATCCTTCCTACCCTAATTATTTCATAATAGTGCATGATTATTCATTTGAGCTTTAAGGAGTGAGTTTGGATATTACTAGTATTATTTGGTGCGAGACCATGAAATTAAGTGTGGGGGGAGTTACTATTTTTCATTTGGGAAAAACGGTTCCAAACCCATTATTTATTTTATTCCTAAGTGGTTCCTTCTATAAAAAAATCAAAAGAGGACCAAATTCCTTAATTATGATTATTGGGGTTTTTTAACCCATGTCATCAAGGTAATTTCTTGGTGGTAGTGAAATTTGAGAATCATTGAGGGGATGAATTTTCATTCAGATTTGTTATTGAATATCATGCTTCATTATTTAAGATTTCATCCTCTATTGTGAAGCCTCAAATATTATTTTCACATCATTACCCACCTACCCTTTGTCTTAAAAACATTTTAACCTTTTAGAAAGACCTTGTGATTTTTGTGACTTATCCTATAAGTAGATAATTAGAATACTTTCAATCCTATAGATATAGGAAATATACTTGATATTGAGTGTTACATTGATAAAATGATCTTAATTGATGAGTCTGTCATTTTATGGTGAGGTAAATCATCAATTGGAATGTATATTTATGAAAAGTTGAACAATATTAATAAAGGAAGATAAAATTATATAATACAATTATATATGAGTCATCATTAAAATATATTTAAAATAGATGTATAATTTGTTCCTTTTAAAATCCTATAATATGGTTATAGTATTTATGGGGATAATTAATTAAATGCTTCCCTTTTTAGAGTATAGATTATTTTCTATTAAATGTTGATATTTTTCTTGAGTAAAAGAAAATGACTAAATGTGGGGGAGTTTTATTTTCACAGTTTCTGATAACCATTTCATACATATTATTGAGTATAAAAACATTTTTCCACCAGATACACAATGTTTTGTGAATAAAATGGTTTATTTCAGTGTTCATAGTGATTTTTCAAGAGATTCCAGTCAAAGTCGCAAATTGGGAGTTTTAAAAAAGAAAAATAAACATTTACCAGATGTGTACTTTATACAAAAAAATCTTGTACCATTTCCCAAACATGGTTTGGATAGCCTGAGTACAAGTCCATATAGCTGACCAGAGACAACACACCACATACATACTGTTCACATGTCATGTATTCCCTTAAAAAAGTAGTTTTTGGTTGAAAAGGACACTACATGCCATTTTTGGTGTCACAACACTCATTTATCCTAGAAAATGATCACTAGCATGCTTAAATAAAATGGGTCCCATGGTTGATCACTTATAGGTGAAGAAAATGATAAAAATCCAGTTAGACCGGGTACACAGGGTGTATTTTTTGGTACAAGTTGTGTATTCTAGTTTTCTATAAATAGTGATGCATACCTCCTGGTTAGAGGTTGTATATCCAAGGGGGGTGTTTCCACATTTCTGTTTGATCTCACCTGAATAAATTTTTGGTTTTCTTTACTATCTCCATTCCTATTTTTTGTGCAATTATCTTTTCCTTGTTCTTTCCTCTCATATACATGGTAGGGGATGAGGTTCTTCTCAACCCTTAAATTGTGACCATAGTCATAATAGTGTAGTTTTCTATTTTTGGGGTTTAAATAAAAAAATGGGTCTATTTTGATTTAAATTATGACATGTTGTTTTTATTATGATCTTTATATATAATTACTTTAACGAATTAATCATAATTTTAATGTTGGTGTCATATCAAACCAAGAACAAAACTAATGGTAAATACTAAAAGAGGTACAATGGGAAATTCTATAACCATTGGGTGATCTCGTTGCCACTATTTTAAGGGTAAAACAACTTTAACGTGTTTTAATCAGTTAATCACCGAAATAATGAATTATCCTCTTAAGTATGTAATTGTTTGTTATTAGATCAAGAAACAATAGTTTAATTTAATCCCCATGGTAAAAAGTTCATTTTTAATTTTAATACTAATAGAAGACAATTTCAATAAACCTTAATTTAGATTCAACTCCAGAATGCTTATTTTCTGTTCGTTCTGTATCTTCTTCTATTTTAATATAATTTTTGTAAATAGTTTCACTCTACCATCCATTCCATAATATTCTAGATAATCATTTGAAAAGTGTTGAATCAAACTATCTGTTTCTTTTCTACTTAACTTTGGGATCAACCCTGACTACCGCTAACAACCTAGTTAGTTGGATTAGAAGGGAACAACAACTATCTGTTTCTTTACCATTGGATCATGATCTTTACTATAAATAAAAACCATTAGAAATCTTGTATTGTAGATATAAAGTTATATAGAACAAGATTTCTCACCTAGTTAATGTTATCTAAATGAATCATAAATTTAAAAAATCTAGTTAGAAAATTACATATTTGATGAAACAAAGATATACTCTTTTTTTGTATCGGAGTGATTTATTTTCAAGGTAGAAATTCATTTCAAGTGGGGAAAAATGTAACATCCTTAGATTTAATAATATATCTTTTTATAAGTATCTTTTTTTTCTTTGATACCTTTCATTACATGTAATATTGAGTTTAAAAGAACCACAATATACTATTCGAAGATTAATATTTAATGTGACAATTAGAATCTAGCCATTGAATTAATGGGTAAAAATAATAATAAATAAATTATAAAACATCTATGGTTTTTACATGTATAAAAGTCGTTTATATTTTACCAATTTATTTGAAATAAAAATAAAAAAAATTGAAAAAAAAAGAGTTGTTTTTTTTGAAAAACTATTTTTTATGAATGAATTGTGTTTTTATCATAACAAATTAAATTAATCAATATTTTTAAATTATTTTAATGAAATTTATCTGTTATATATTCAATTAAATATTTTAACATTCGTCTAATGTTTTTTCAAGGAATAGGATAATAATATATCCAATTTTATGTGTAGAATGTATTTTCTTAAAAAATGGTTTTTAATCACGTTTTGTGAACTAAATTTAAAGTTTATTTTTTATACTTATAGAAATTGAATCATGAAAAATAGATTCCATATTTAGAATATGAAGCATAAAAATTAGTAAATATTTTCGTTTTATTTTTGTTCATTATGAATATTAACTGTGGAAAATTTGTGTCACCAATGTAAGGGTGAAATAGGTTAGATAGGGTTAGAACATTGAAATAAGGATTTAAAAATTCTATAAAACATTAGTTTATCTAATTAAAGAAAATAAAAAAATAAAAAAAGTCGCCCTCTTTACTTTAATAACTCTAAAAGTTTTACATAAAGATAAAAAGGGGATATGTTTGGTTATAAATTATTATTTGAAATATGAATTAATTGGTTTTATCATGGTAATTTTTTTTAAGTTTTGAGTGATTGAATAATTACATTAAATTATTACACAACACTGACAAGGTATTTATTAAATTAATAGAAAATAAAATAAATTATTTTAAAAATAATATAATTAATATAATTTGGATGAATTATTATGATCCACTAGTTTTATAGATAAAAATATATATTGTATATGTGAAATGTTTATATTCAATTTTTTTTACTATAATGATGTTTCCAAAGAAAATGTAAATGAATATTTCTAAAAATGAAATTAATGACATTTAATTATAAAAAATATATAAATTGACTTAAAATTCCTAAAAACTATATACTTAAAAAATTTAATGGTATGTGGTTTAAAATATTAACTATGGAACATTTTTGGGTCATGTTTACTTTTATGGTAACATTATTAACCATTAAAGAGTAAAAACATTGATATCACGATAATTTTCAAAAGGGTTAATGAGGATTAAAAAAAGATAAGAGTTAAAACATAACCAAATATTTTCTGAATTTTATTGAATGACATTATTTCTACTTCTTATCATCTTTTATTATAATTACATCAATTTTGATGCATTTTTTCGGGATAATTAATTTATATTAATTTAATACATTATGTAATTCCAAGAGTGTCCCTCCCCTCACTTATAAATGAGCTCCTCATATTCTCTATACCTCACACCTTTTCATCCTTCCATATTAGCCAAGATATTCCCTAATAACTTCCAAGAATTTTTTACCACATCTTATATCTTTTTTTATTTCCAAAATTCTATCCCTTCAAGGCTAGATGTTCAATCCATAAAAGGATTTTCAATGAAGAGGTATAACACTTAACTGATAATTTTCAATTTTATTTCTTCTTCAATTTTCTAGAAATTAATGATATCCACCATAAAATAGTGAAATAATTATCTTAAATATGATGAATTTTTATTATGATAATGTAACAACCATTATCCAACTTCTCCTTGTTTGTTGTAAAATAATAACCTCACTCATGCATATGTCTGGACTACCACCACCACGAAATGATGTGATTCATTTTTCAATTATGCTTTAAATTAATAGTAATAAGGATGAATTTAATGAATATATATGATAAAAATAATATTATAATTATTTTATAAAGTTGAATTATTATATACTATTTATTCTTTCCATCCATTTAAAATTGAAAACTATATACATGTGTACGTAAGGTTGACCATCTCCATGAATGATATAATTAATTTTTATATTTCTATCTTTTATGGATGACTCTATATATATATGATATTTATATCATGATTAAAAAAATTTAGAACATGTTCCAATTATCAAATTATAATAACCAAAACTACAAAATTAAAATCCTCCGGAAAAACGAAACAGTTAACAACCATAAATGACCATTTAAATAAGGAATTGATAATAAATGGGTGTTTAAATATTATAAGTATTTAAATAAATATTTTATATAATTATAATAATTTATATTTTGTTATAAATTATTTTAAAGTTATTTCAAATCATGATGAACTCGAGGTAAGGGTTTTATCTTACAATCTCATTATTTACTGTGAATATTTATGACTAAAATTCCAATGGTTAAATTTCATGATCTACCCCTCAGAAATAACATAAATTTTATTCTATTATAGTTGATTCTTAATATTAAATTTTTTTCATTTAATTTTACTCACATTAAGTACTCAAGAGACTAAAATAATATTTTTAAGGAAAACTGAAGATGTGTTACTATTCAGTCGAGAATATTTTTCTTCCTTGTATATGTTTTATTTTAAATATTTTCAAGAATATTTTATTATTATCCTATAAAATTTTAATTATTTTTTAACCATGTTTTAATTATTATAAAAAAAATTCAAAAGTAATTGTATTATAATTTTATGAATGAGGTACCTGTGAATTTTTACCAAAAATTTGAAAGTAATCATTGTTCTAATGTACTAGGAATGAACGGAATTTCCCATTATCATAACTGATCAATTCATTGAAGCTTCGTCTAGAAGTTTCAAAGTTAATTTTTAATGAAATATTTTTATTAACATTTGGAAATTTTTTAGATTTTAAACAATTGATTTCAAAGTGAAAAGGGTATTTTCATTAAGAAACATTTTGTAGTACCCTCAGTTTTCGATACATAATCCCTTTCCACACATTTTTATTTAATTTGGTGTGTATTAAAATATATATCTTCCATAAAATAGAGAGTTTCCATAATGTTGGTTGTTTCCATAAATCTGGATATCTCTATAATGTTGGTTGTTTCCATAAATTAGGGTGTTCCCATAATGTGGGGTGTTTCCATAAAGTGTGATGTTTCCATAAAAAATGTGTTTCCATAAAAAGGGTAAAGTTGAAGGATGGGAAAGTTTGGGGGTTTTATAAGGAGTTTTGGGACAATAAGTATGGTCCCATGATCTATACACAGTTTGCACAAACCATGTGGTCAAATCTTCCACAGAGGTCAAATCTAGATCCTATTTTCTAGGAGCTTTCTCGTTTTAACTCTATTTATTTCGTTTTGGATTCAAAAAACCCTTAAATAGATATTAGTCTCACTAGAAGGCTGGATAACCCTTCCCACATGAGTTTAAGCCATTCCGGAGCTTTCCCTTAGTGATTTCGAGTCTGATTTTTGTGGTATGTCACTATTCTTTATGGATTTTTAATGATTTCTTAGATCTTCTTAGATCTACTTCTCTGATATCCATTATTTATCATATCTGAACCTATAGTGGTTAGATATACATTTTGGGATGCCAAATATTTCAATTTTGAGTCGTGATCCTTCTAGGATAATAGATCGAAGGCCGCTCTAGGAGAATCGACCCGCTTTCTTGTGCGTTCTTCGTCTATTGTTAAAGTTTCTTCAAGACCTTTGTGGTGGGTGGCTTCATTCTCATATCCTCTTGAAATAATTTATTGTCTTAGATTAAAATTGGTTAATTTATTGTGAAATTCATGGAAAAATATTCATTTTTGATGATTTATGGTTTTTGTGAAATTGTGTGATCTTGGTGAATAGTTGTGAAAAATGGGGTTTAATTTAAAATGATGATTTTAAATTATGGATTTTCTATAATTTCTAAATGGTTGATGAAAAAGAGGTTTTCAATCGAAATGGTTGTCAATAAAAATGAAGTTTTATTGAAATATCTTGGAGATTAAAGGGTTTGGCCTTGAAACGGTTTTGATGAAAATAGTTTTCAATAAACAAATGTTTTATTGAATGGTTTATTTTGGCTTGATCATTGGGAATATTTGTTGTGTGTTTATATTTTATATATGGGGCTTGGTTTAAATATGACCTTGTGCTCGGTGCCAAAATATTGATAGCACATGCGAAACCGTTACCTTGTGATGACTTGGTAGATCGATGAGAAACCACTCCTGGGTATGGAACTGTCATAACGAAGCATGAATGGTTGGTAGCATGGGTTAGTAAATGGTTGGGTATCCCAAAAAAAAATGTTTGTGAAATGTTGTTTAAGCTTGTTTGGTTATTTTTCTGGAAAAATAACTTGCTGGAAAATTGGTTTCAATTGCTCTTGGAATGCCTTTGGTTACGAATGGTTTTGGAAACTTATTTATATTTAGTTATAAACTTCTTTTGAGAAAATGTTTTATATAAACAATTTTTATATAAATGTTGATAACTCTTTTATCCCAGAGGCGTGAGTAGGAAATTCATCGGGGAAACCTACTGAGTTTTATACTCACCCCTTCTTTGGCACATTGGTTCTTTTGCAGATGTCATATTCCAAGACACAGGTAAAGGTAAGGCATCTCATTCCTACTGGTTCTTGGTGATTCTTGGGTGATGTGGTGGTGCTTGGAGCATCGAGCTTGGTTTGGAGCCATGGAGTGTGTCTTGGTGTCTTTTGAGAGTCTTGAGTTGATTTTCCATTATTTTGTACTTTGATGTGTTAGACTAAAATGAAGTTGCTTAGCTGTCTTTCAATTGTTCATGCATCATATAGTAAAAGTTTGGTTATGGTTGGTTAGTTCATTGGGTTATTACTTAAAGGGTAAATCATCACCCACTTGTATTTGAAACCCTTCGGAATTTACTGCCAGCCTTTGGTGTCTTGGGGATGTCACTTAAGTCCAAGTAATGCCTCGTTCTGCTCTCAAGACAATGAGAATTAGAAGGTGATTACAAATGGTATCAGCTTGTTCGGTCCTTTCCTAACAAATATCCATCGATGTTCTTAGTTTTGGAGAAGAAATACCTTATTTTCTATTCCTTGGGTGGGAATCTCAGAAAGGAGTAGGATTGTCGGGACTTGAAATGTATAGCATAAAAAGACTTAGTTATCCCTTTTATGTTGAACTTCAAGTTACCAAGGAGTTGGGTAAATAAGTGTTTTTAGAAACTTCTAGGATTTTCAAATCTCATTTTCATGGGTTTAGCCAATGAGATGAGCATGAAATTAATTATATAGGAATGACTTCCCACTAGGAGGGCATACATCATTTTGAGAAATGATCATTTTTAAAAAGTATGGAATTTGTTTTCAAATGAAAGATTTTGAAAAAGAGAATGATTATCGTATTTTGAAAATGGTTTAATTTTCAAAAGAACGTGAAGTGGTTTCAAAAATAGTTGAACATGGGAAAAAGGATGTTTTAAAAAACAATTTGTGATAATTGATGTGATAGAATTTGAAATGCTAAGCCAACAGTTTCTAGAGAGTGAGATTAATGGAGTTTGTTTTTAGTTTAGAAAATGGCACTAGGTAGGCATCGTCGAAACCAACCGGAAGAAGCTGTAGAGAATGTGGATGCACCTGAACCACATGTGAACAAAGAGAGAGTTTAGAGTATTGTCCAAGATTTTCAAGTTGTGGACATAGGTAATTGGAGGAATGAGCCATGACATGTGGATTATACCGTCCAGTCCAGGAAGGATAATCCACCCAATTTCTGGGTTGATTCCGAACCTGAGAAGGTGGAGGTGTGGTTATGTAGGATGAATTATATCTTCAAATTCATTGGAACACTAGTAAATATAAAGGTCAATCTAGAAACGTATATGCTCAAGGATCTTGCACGTCAGCGGTGGGATTTAGCGGTGCAAGATAAATTGTATGAAGGAATTACATGGGAGGATTTTGAGGAATTGTTCAACAAAAAATTCTATCCTCACACATTCAAGATCTAGAAAATGATGGAATTCTTCATCCTAAAACAATGGAGTCTATTTGTCACCGATTATGTGGCTAAGTTCATGAACATAGTATGATTTGCACCAAAAGTCGCGGCAAGTGCCTCTTTGAAGGCACGCATCTTCGAATTAGGGCTACGACAGGAGATTCAATCAAAGATTGCAATACTTTATATTACAGACTATACAGAGATGGTGAACAGAGCGACTATGGCTGAATGTGATATCTCAGGATCTATGGGACGAGGCATGATGATACCTACAGGAAATGGTGGGAACTCAACCGATGGGAACAAGAGAAAAATGGACACATATTTCGATGGTGCAAGTCGAAATCCGAACCCGATGGCTGGGTCAGTAAACCTTCCTCCATGACCCTAGAGCAAAGCAGGTTGTTTTCAATGTTGTTCATTTTCCACATAAAGTTATCTTATACAACACAACCTAGATAATGTCATAATTGTAACAACATGGGACATATTCGGTGTTATTGTCACAGTGCTCCTAGGTCAGGTGCTCAAGACACTTCTCAGTTATCGCAATCATCATGTGCTTCAACTGGATGAGGACAGCAGAATCAGTCCTGTCAGCAGAGCAGAGATATCCATGTTGATTCTAGAAACACCATGACTCCTCATCCAGGGAAACCTCAGCAAGGAAACAAGGAGAACAATATAGTGAATAAGAAAATGTATGGAGCTGAGTAGATGATTGTTGAAGACCAGGCTAGACCATCTACAGTGAGAGGTATGATTATTTTTATTTCTACCTTTGTGCATGTGTTTTTTGATACTGGTTCATCACATTCCTTCATTACTTCTCATTCTGTTGACTTTCTATTTTTAAAACTGGAAATGATGCCTTCTATTTTGAAACTACAAACTCTTCTTGGTGAAAGAGAATGTCAATCCTTTGTGTGTATATCATGTGATATAACTGTTGATAGAGCCGAGTTAAAATGGTACTTCCCAATGTTGGATATAGATGTCTATGATTTAATCCTTGGTATGGATTGGCTGACAACGTTCAAGGCTCAAATCAACTGTTATAGGTGAACAATTAGTTTCATGACTGAGGACAGTATCGAGCATCTCTTTAGAGGAGAGAGGATTGTAAAGAATGGTGCAAAGAGATTTTTAGCACCAATGGTGGGAATGATATCTTACCAAATGGTAGAATTTACTTTGTTATCAATGGAAGAGATCGAGTAAAATATTTTTCTAGATATTATGGATCAATTTCCAGATGTCTTTCCCAAGAGCTTCTCAGGGCTACCACCTCTAAGGGAAGTGGAGTTTACGATCGATCTCCTTCCAGGACCAGTCCGATTTTCCTTCCATCTTATAGGATGGCACCAACAGAGTTAAGATAATTGAAAGTGCAGTTATAGGATCTAGAAATTAAGGGTTTCATTCGACCAAGTATGTCTCCATGGGCAGCACCGGTTTTGTTCGTAAAATAGGTATACGGAACTCTTCGGCTGTGTGTTGATTATAGAAAGCTTAACCAAGTTACGTTAAAGAATAAATATCCACTTCCATTCATTGATGATCTATTTGATCAATTAAGGGGTGCTCAGTGGTTCTCCAAGATTGAATTGCGATCAGGATATCACCAATTAAGATTTGGGAAATAGGATATTCCAAAGACAGCTTTCCGAAGTAGATATATCCATTAGGAATATGTAGTCATGCCTTTCGGTCTAACGAATGCACCATCACTCTTCATGGAATTGATGAATCAGATATTTCAAAAATATCTGGATTCTTTTTTTTCATGTTTTTTAATGACATTTTGGTCTATTCAAAGACAAGGGCTGATCATGAGGTGCAACTGAAAACAGTGTTACAAATCATACGATATCATCATTTGTATTCCAAACTATCAAAGTGTGTTTTTTTGATACAGGAAGTACGTTTACTTGTCCATGTCATTTCTGATAAAGGCGTTTCTGTTAATCCTGAAAAGATAGAAGCCGTTATCTCTTAGAAACTACTAAAGAATGTGTTCAAGATACAAAGTTTTCTTGGTCTAGCTTGTAACAAACCGAGACTTTATAAGATATATTCATTTTAATTTCTTTCATATCATCTGTTGTACGCTACACCAAGATTATCTTGCGCTATACGCAACATCGTATTAGCTTGCAGTATACGCAACACTATTTTTGGATCGTGTTACACACAATTTCATGTTTGTTTGATAGTAGTTATTCTAAGAAACATTGAGTATAAATATGTATATATTTAATGTATTTTCTTATACGAAACAACAAAAGATTTGTGCACTACACGCAACCCTAACATGGCTTGCATTACACGCAATCACGACCTTCCTCGATAGCATGTGTTGTACGCAATACCGGGTTTTACTAAACAATGATTTATTATTATAATATTATTATGAACTAGCCGTCATGAATAGTATTAAATAAATTTTGAGTTTTATAACATTATTATTCATCTTACACATTTTCTAGAACATGGTATAACAACAAAATAAATTTTTCGGGTAAAATAAGTATTTTTCAAAAAATATAGTTTTGCTACCTTTTGATGGCGCACTCACGTTAAATCTAGTTTTTGACATGTTTATAAGTTCAATTTTACAAAATAAACTTCTTATTTTGAATCATGATATAAAATTTTACATTGGATAAAGTTCTGATATTTTTCTGATAACTTTCATATTTTAATGAATAGTAAAAACACACTATATTTTAATTAAAAACAACTTTTTTCATCATAAAAATTTATGTGGTTAAATTATAATATTTAATGTTTTTAAAGTATAAATAGAATATATTTTTACCATTTAATAGAATTTATTTCATTAGCATTGATTTTACCTTGAATTCGTAGGTTAAATCAATTCAATATTTTGCAATGTTTTAAACAAAAACCCGTTTTCTTTCGACAACGGGATTAATTTTAAATTAATTACTGCAACTTATGTGTTTTGAATTTTGAAAAATGGATTCCATATTTATAATTAGTGGTTCCAAATTATGTTAATAGGCTACTTTTTATTTTTGGGCATTATGAATAGTAACTACGGTAAATTTTATTTACCATAGTTAAAGGTAAATCGGGTAATTAAGGATAAATATAAGATTATAAAATTACCCTAACACCTATAAAAATCCTATTGGATGACTAAAAGTCGACCCATATCACCTAAGGGTCGGATTAGAATCATTTAATGGACTTTTGTCCATGAAAATAACTTAATTATTATTAAAACCAACGAAAGTGACAACATGTCACTCTCTTAAATCTTATAAGTATATTAATTTCAATTTAGTGATAAACTTCATGAAACTTCAAAAATTAATAGTCTCCAAAAATCTAATGAAATTATCTACATCATATAAATTTATTTATAATTTTTAGGGATTAAATAACTATCATTAATTGTGACATAATAGTGATGCAGAAAATTGTTTATCTAGTGAAAAATCAAGAATATAGTTTTTATTAAACTAATAGTGACCATAAAAGGCACAAAAACCTGACCAAGACTTATTGTTCATGTAAATGTAAACCATAATCATCCAATGGTAGAATATTTGACCATTTTGATCCTTATAAAAGTGATTATGACACTTATATTATTTTATTTTAAATGATGCCAAAGTTGTCACCTTCATAATTTAATAAATATAAAAATTTAAATATTGTGATTTTAAGATGATATATTCGAGTAAAAGTTTTATTGTGAAATATAATATATTTATATTTATCATATAATTTTAGTTTTAATTTTTATGCAACAAATTAGTATATTAAATAATTATACAAAAATGATGTTGTAATTATTTTATTAAGAGATAAACCAAATAAATGGTTTTAAAAATAATAAACTAAATATTATATGAACTATTTAATATTCTACACTAATTTTCTAGACACATATGAGATTTTATGAATCTATTAAATCTTTTAGTTCGAACATATATTCAGTATATATTTTATTTAAATTCAAATAAATGAATAGTGTCAAAATTGAACCTATTGTTATTTTATAAAAATAACATATTATTAAATTGTTTAAAAATCACAAAAATATTTAAAAATTATAAATTTAAATTTATATAGTCGAAAATATTATAAAGTATCAAATTATGGAAAATTAACAACATATAAGTGATTATTTTAACCATTTAAAATTTATAATTTTATTACCACAAATAAAATTAAATAGATTAAATAAGGATAAATCAAAATGATAAGGTTTAAAATAAAATCAAAAAATGTCTAAATTTAATTGGTTGATGATATTACAACCCTATCGCATCTAATATTTGAATATGAGTCATTTTTGGAGGTTTTTAAGTGGGGTTAGATTTATTATAAATTAATATTTTTAAGATTTCCAAAGGTGCCCCTCTCCTCCCTTATAAAAGGGCACCTCCTCCCTCACTTCCTCACACCAATTTGAGCTTTAAATCTCGTAACAACCCTGAAAACTTCTCTTCTCCACTTCCCTAGAAACATCCTAGAGGTCCTGGTCTTCTTCAAAGACAAATTTTAGTTCCCTAAGAGGAGGTCTCAAAGAGGCGCTTCAAAGAAGAGGTAATGTCCGTTACTGATTCTTTCAACTATATTTCTTCTTCTAATTCTTATTATTTAGTTGTATCATTATGAAGTAATAACATCAGTATCACTCATATACTAAAATGTTATTATAATTATGAAACAAACCTATTTCACCATTTATCCATCCTACGGAAAACGAAATCATCACGCGTGCGTACGTACGGAATACCGTCTCCACGCCGTGGTGTAATCTGTTTTTCCAACACCACCTTACTTGGATGGGTATAATAGTGTAAATAATAACTATACATAGTTATTATAACATCATACTGATTATGATATATTGTATCATCCTATCCAATTCAATTCAATAATTTTGGGAATGATATCATCGCTCGTGCGTACGTACGGACTACCGTCTCCACGATGCGATGAGATTCATTCTCCATGTTAACCATTTAAGAATGATTATAAAGTATATATAATCAATAATAATGAAATATATGAAATTATAAAGCTACTGGATTTATGTATATATATATATATATGTATGTCATCTACTTAATTCCATTCAACTCAATAAGGAAACAAAAACAGCGTTCATGCGTACGTACGGCCTACCGTCTCCATGAACGGTGTATTTCTTTCCATTTATTGATCTATTATATATATGTATATTATGAATATATATTATATATAAATCATGTTTTATATTCTTTAATTAAGTAATCATTATCTAATTAATCATATGAATAATTAAAAGTCAAAACACAAACGACAAATGAAACGATTTTACCCAAAACACTCTTTAACATGGAATTTACAAAAGAACGGGTAATATAAAGTCATAAGTGAACCATATATGATATCATAACAATGAATATGATTCTGTAATAAGTTAATGACATTATTTAAATCATTACACAGGAGTTTCGGACACATACGAAGCATATCGGACATAAAGTAAGGGATAATTTTGCAAATCTCATCTTTATCCGAGATTGCTTATTCGTAAGTATTTACTAGGGTTATAGTTATCGTCCATGTACATGTTTTATAAAAGTGTTTTTATGTATTTTTTATGTCATTTTTACCCATTTTTAATTTTACTACATGGTATGTAAGGAATCATTCTTTTGTTTACGTACGAGGCACTTTTTTTACTCTTCCGACAAAAGTATGAGGAGAATGTTTTTTTAACTTATACGGCATGAAAGAATTTTTACGGTTTATAAAGACTTATTTTCATAAAGATTACTCCAAAATATTTCATGTCTATTTTCAACAAAATATATTTTATTTTAAAATTTCATGGCATTTTGTGAAAAGAAAATGATTTTAAAGTAGAAAGGATATTTTCCTCAAGAATTCATTTCAAGTGTTTTATCCAAACCATTTTCCATCTAAGATGACATTATTTCATATGTGTATGTTTCAAGTGTAATGTCTCTATGATTTACATGGTTTCACTTTTCTTATTATGAAATGATATCCATTTCTTTTATATGGATTATATGATGATGGGATGATGTTTATGAAACCCATTTTATTCATTGGGTTATTATGAATGATGTATGTTTATTTTGTGGCACAAGTAAGAATGATTTCATTATGATATGGGTGGGACTTGTATCTCCCTCCAATGCATTGGGTAAAGATTTATATCTCATGAGATAGACATGGATATAATGGTAAGTTAATCCGGTTCAGTGTTACAGGACTGAAACGAGGATTGAACTCGATTCAGAAAGGGACTTTGTCCATTAAGATGGTCTTGGCAGCAATGCCATGGATACTATGGAAATCATAACAAGTGCTGAATGGTTGCAACAATTACATGTTTTATTCCCATCCTATTTTATCGTGATTGATGTTTCTTTATGATATATTCCTTACGTACTTCCAAGATTTATGTCTTTTCTCAAGGTTTTAATGTTTAGATTTCATGTTCAAGTTTTTGTTTTCAAATGTTTATTGATTGTTTTATGTTCTCTATGTTTTCCCTTACTGAGCATTCGAGCTCACCCATTTTATGTTTTACTTTCCCCAGGAAATAAATAAAGGTTTTAGGTAAGGAAACAAAAATGGGAAGATCGTTATGGGAGATGTTGAAGATATTTCAACATGATTAGAAGTTTATATTCCAAGTTTCCAAAGACACTAAACTATTACGGTCCTTGTGTGTCTATTTTTGTTATGTATTAAGTATTCCGAAAAAGTAATGTAATGTCAATGTACGTCAAGATTCAGGTCTCTACAGTTGGTATCAGAGGAAAAGGAGGTAGGAATGTATCCGATCGTTGGGAACTCTCACATGTGAGCGTTGGACGAAGCATGGCTCTCCGCCCAAGGGCTTCATGAGGAAATGGCTTCCACTGGGGATGGTGGTGTGTCTCGCCCAGGGGGTGTAGCCGCCCATGGAGTTCCCTGATAGGTATCAATTATAGTCCACTAGAGTTAATTCCAAACCATTACAGTTGGTATCAGAAAAATGGTTTAGTCAACCTTTTGAAACTAGGATGTAAAAACGTTAGTGAGATCCCTAGAGATATTTCTAGGGTATGTCTAGGGATGTCCCTAAGGATAAGTATATGTATATGATATAGTCCTAGAACTACGGTAACGATCTTAGAATTTAACCTAAGATGTTATATATTTAAGGTACTCCCCCTTGATTATGTAATTTTCCTTGTATGATTTTTTCCTCTCACAGAATTCTTTTTGTGTTTTAGTCAATGGAGGGAACCAGAAGAAATTCGGTTAACATTGAATCCAATGGAAAAATTGGTGACTATGAGCAACGAAATTGTGTAATTACTAGAGAGAAAGATATTATGATTATTCTGAATCAGTCATCGTGATATATGTTTAACAAGGTGAAATTTAGTGGTATGCCTAATTCATCAAAAAAGAGGAAGATAGACTTTTATGCATGTTCGCGTGTTGAGGAGAATAAAGAAAGGAATATTGAGATTTCTAAAGAAGGGAAGAAGAACCTTGAGGAATACCCCAAATGGAGGGACATATGTTATATGTGTGGATAAAAGGGTCATAGAGTGATAGACTGTTATGGTGTTCAATGTCTTATTTGTAGAGAACATGGGCATTACCCAACTCAATGCCCTGACCTAAAAAGTATCTTCTAAAATCAAGGAAGGACTTATTCGAGGACAATCATTGAAGAGGATGGATTGAAGTGTTTATGTATTGGTATTCAAGAATAATTTTGTTGAGGTACTTTTATGGTGTATTAGAATATTTTTGTATTATTCTATTGTAGTTTTCAATAATTTTATTGTACCGGTAACCATGAAAAGTGATTCAAATATTTTGGAAAGCAGATGATATGCGCATAATGAAGGGATAAGGAGAAAATGAAATGTTTGAAAGTATTCATGATCTCATGATTGATATAAGGACTAAGTTATATCATGGTTTGAGTATATAGAATTTTGAGGATTTTGGTATGTGGAAAGAGTTATCTTTTGACAGCACTCATGTTTTCACTAAGATTCAATGGCTATTCATTTTTCAAGAGAATACATGATTAAGGTATTCACATGACTGGAATGTGACCAACAAGATATATGAGGGATAAATGATGGTATTCACGTGCTTGTTATATGACCTTTTTAGTAATCGTTCTCTTTATAAAATGAGTTTGGAAAGAAGTATTTTGGATAAGCCAAAAGATTGGAATGGATAGTATTTTTTAAGGATAGAAATTTTTGTTATAATAGTATTGTTTTAGAAAAAGGATAACCTGCAGGACGGGCGACAACCTGTCGCATCAGACAAGGTTGCGGGAATCGAACCCACAACCGACGTATGACTGGCCTTTATCGCCTACCACTCACCTACAGAAAGTCCCTGGTTAGTAGAAACTAGTTTTATTTTATTAAGCGGTATGATATATGAAGTATAAGTTCATTTATTGAATAGTATACAATTAACCACACCATAGATGGACTTATGTATATTTGATAACTTTTTCTAACCCTATTTTTTGAAACAGATGGAATGACTCATCATTCTATCACATGATCTGCTAACACTTCATGAATAGCAAATTCAACTTCATTTCTTTAAGATATAAAGTGGAAATTGTTCAAGGCACGGACAATGGGGAGATTGTACAAAAATCAAGAAAGTATTTCTTTTAATTAAATTCTTTAACATTAGAGAAATGATCCTGAAAAACCAAAAATGTTGTTCTAGTGCTCTTATATCTGATGAATCAGATGGTACCTTAGATCATTGCAAATCTATGGCTTTGTGATTGTTGTCTATTTCATAGCCATGTTCTCTACCACTCTCCATCAGAACTTGATGGTTAGATTTTTCCTCCATATCCATATTTTCATCTATACTCTCCTATGTGGAAACCCAATTCTGAGTTACCTTGGGTGACTGTTACATTTCTATCTTTCTTTTTTAAAGTTATGTTTTAGTATTTCTTTTTACGATGTGGGTTTCTATGAATAGTAAACGATTTATAACCCCAACGAATATCGAGTGAGAAATTCATTTTAAGGGGGGTAGAATGTAACAACCCGTGATTTTATAAGATATATTCGTTTTAATTTCTTTCATATCATCTGTTGTATGCTACACCAAGATTATCTTGCTCTATGCACAACACCGTATTAGCTTGCAGTATACGCAACACTATTCTTGGATCGTGTTACACACAATTTCATGTTTGTTTGATAGTAGTTATTCTACGAAACATTGAGTATAAATATATATATATATTCAATGTATTTTTTTATACGCAACAACAAAAGAGTCGTGCACTACAATCAACCCTAACTTGGCTTTCATTACACGCAATCGTGACCTTCCTCAATAGCATGTGTTGTACGCAATACCGGGTTTTACTAAACAACGATTTATTATTATAATATTATTATGAACTAGCCATCATGAATAGTATTAAATAAATTTTGAATTTTATAAAATTATTATTCATCTTACACATTTTTTAGAACATTGTATAACAAAAAAATAAATTTTTCGGGTAAAATAAGTATTTTTCAAAAAATGCAGTTTTGCTGCCTTTTGATGGCGCACCCACATTAAATCTAGTTTTTGACATGTTTATAAGTTAAATTTTACAAAATAAACTTCTTCTTTTGAATTAGGATATAAAACATTACATTAGATAAAGTTTTGATATTTTTCTGATAACTTTCATATTTTAATGAATAGTAAAAACACACTATATTTTAATTAAAAACAACTTTTTTCATCATAATAATTTATGTGGTTAAATTATAATATTGAATGGTTTTAAAGTATAAATAGAATATATTTTTACCATTTAATACAATTTATGTCATTAGCATTGATTTTACCTTGAATTCATAAGTTAAATCAATTCAATCTTTTGCAATGTTTTAAACAAAAACCCGTTTTCTTTCGGCAACGGGATTAATTTTAAATTAATTACTGAAACTTATGTGTTTTTAATTTTAAAAAATGGATTCCATATTTGGAATCAGTGGGTCCAAATTATGTTAATAGGCTACTTTTTATTTTTGGGCATTATGAATAGTAACTACGGTAAATTTTATTTACCATAGTTAAAGGTAAATCGAGTAATTAAGGGTAAATATAAGATTATAAAATTACCATAACACCTATAAAAATCCTATTGGATGACTAAAAGTCGACCCATATCACCTAAGGGTCGTATTAGAATCATTTAATGGACTTTTGTTCATGAAAATAACTTAATTATTATTAAAACCAAAGAAAGTGACAACATGTCAATCTCTTAAATCTTATAAGTATATTACTTTTAATTTAGTGATAAACTTCATGAAACATAGAACATGAATTATCTCCAAAAATCTAATGAAATTATCTACATCATATGAATGTATTTATAATTTTTAGGGATTAAATAATTATCATTAATTGTGACATAATAGTGATGCAGAAAATTGTTTATCTAGTGAAAAATCAAGAATATAGTTTTTATTAAACTAATAGTGACCATAAAAGGCACAAAACCCTGACCAAGACTTATTTTTCAATTAAATTTAAACCATAATCATCCAATGGTCAAATATTTGACCATTTGGAGCCTTATAAAAGTGATTATGACACTTATATTATTTTATTTTAAATGATGCCAAAGTTGTCACCTTCATAATTTAATAAATATAACAATTTAAATATTGTGATTTAAAGATGATAAATTCTAGTAAAAGTATTATTGTGAAATATAATAGATTTATCTTCATCATATTATTTTATTTTTAATTTTTATGCAACAAATAAGTATATTAAATAATTATACAAAAATGATGTAGTAGTTATTTTACTAAGAGATAAACCAAATAAATGGTTTTAAAAATAATAAACTAGATATTATATGAACTATTTAATGTGCTCCACTAATTTTATAGATACATATGATCTTTTATGAATCTATTAAAGCTTTTAGTTCTAACATATCTTCTGTATATATTTTATTTAAATTCAAATAAATGAATAGTGTCAAAATTGACACTATTGTTATTTTATAAAAAAACATATTATTAAATTGTTTAAAAATCACAAAAATATTTAAAAATTATAAATTGAAATTTATATAGTCTAAAATATTATAAAATATCAAATTATGTAAAATTAACAACATATAAGTGATTATTTTTAACCATTTAAAATTTAGAATTTTATTACCACAAATAAAATTAAATAGATTAAATAAGGATAAATCAAAATGATAAGGTTTAAAATAAAATCAAAACATGTATAAATTTAATTGGTTGATGCTATTACAACCCTATATCATCTAAAATTTGAATATGAGTCATTTTTGGAGGTTTTTAAGTGGGGTTAGATTTATTATAAATTAATATTTCTAAGATTTCCAAAGGTGCCCCTCTCCTCCCTTATAAAAGGGCACCTCCTCCCTCCCTTCCTCACACCAATTTGAGCCTTCAAGATCAAAGAAACCCTAAAAAATTCTATTATCCACTTCCCTAGAAACATCCTAGAGGTCTAGGTCTTCTTCAAAGACTAATTTTAGTGCCCTAAGAGGAGGTCTCAAAGAGGCGCTTCAAAGAAGAGGTAATGTCCGTTACCGATTCTTTCAACTTTATTGCTTCTTCTACTTCTTCTTATTTAGTTGTTTCATTATGAGGTAATAACATCAGTATCACTAATATACTGATATGTTATTATAATTATGAAACAACCCTATTTCACCATCTATCTATCCTACGGAAAACGAAATCACCGCGCGTGCGTACGTACGGAATACCGTCTCCATGTCGTGGTGTAATCTGTTTTTCCAACACCACCTTACTTGGATGTGTATAATGGTGTAAAGAATAACTATAAATATTTATTATAACATCATACTGATTATGATATGTTGTATCATCTTATCCAATTCAATTCAATAATTATGGGAACGATATCATCGCTCGTGCATACGTACGGACTACCGTCTCCACGACGTGATGAGATTCATTCTCCATGTTAACCATTTAAGAATGATTATAAAGTATATATAGGTAATAATAATAAAATATATGAAATTATAAATCTACAGGATTTATGTATATATATATGTATGTCATCTACTTAATTCCATTCAACTCAATAAGGAAACGAAAACAGTGTTCATGCGTACGTACGGCCTACCGTCTCCATGAACGGTGTATTTCTTTCCATTTATCGATCTATTATATATATGTATATTCTGAATATATATTATATATAAATCATATTTTATATTCTGGAATTAAGTAATCATGATCTAATTAATCATATGATTAATTAAAAGTCAAAACACAAATGACAAATGAAACGATTTTACCCAAAACACTCTTTAACATGGAATTTACAAAAGAACAGGTAATATAAATTCATAAGTGAACCATATATGATATCATAACAATGAATATGATTATGTAATAATTCAATGACATTATTTAAATCATTATACAGGATGTTCAGATACATACGAAGCATATTAGACATGAGGTAAGCGATAATTTTGCAAATCTCATCTTTATCCGAGATTGCTTATTCATAAGTATTTACTAGGGTAATTGTTATCGTCCATGTCCATGTTTTATAAATGTGTTTTTATATATTTTTAATGTCCTTTTTACCCATTTTTAATTTTACTACATGGTATGTAAGGAATCATTATTTTGTTTACATACGAGGCACTAATTTGACTTTTATGACAAAAGTACGAGGAGAATGTTTTTTTAACTTATATGGAATGAAATAATTTTTACAGTTTTATAAAGCCTTATTTTCATAAAGCTTCCTCCAAAATATTTCATGTCTATTTTCAAAAAAATCTATTTTATTTTAAAATTTCATGGCATTTTTTGAAAAGAAAATTATTTTGAAGAAGAAATGATATTTTCCTCAAGAATTCATTTCAAGTGTTTTATCCAAACCATTTTCCATCTAATATGACATTATTTAATATGTGTATGTTTCAAGTGTAATTTATCTATGATTTACATGGTTTTAATTTTCTTATTATGAAATGATATCCATTTCTTTTATATGGATTATGTGATGATGGGATGATGTTTATGAAACCCATTTTATTCGTTGGGTTATTAAGAATGATGTATGTTTATTTTGTGGAACAAGTAAGAATGATTTCATTATGAGATGGTTGGGACCTATATCTCCCTCCAATTAATTGGTTAAAGATTTATATCTCATGAGATAGACATGGCTGGAACGGTAAGTTAATCCGGTTCAGTGTTACAGGACTGAAATGAGGAGTGAACTCGATTCAGAAAGGGACTTTGTCCACTAAGATGGTCTTGGCAGCAATGCCTTGGCTACTATGGAAATCATAACAAGTGCTGAATGGTTGCCACAATTACATGTTTTATTCCCATACTATTTTATCATGATTGATGTTACTTTATGATATATTCCTTACATACTTCCAAGATTTATGTCTTTTCTCAAGGTTTTAATGTTTAGATTTCGTGTTCAAGTTTTTGTTTTCAAATGTTTATGAATTGTTTTATGTTGTCTATGTTTTCCCTTACTGAGCATTAGAGATCACCCTTTTTATGTTTTATTTTCCCCATAAAATAAAGAAAGGTTTTAGGTAAGGAAACAAAAAGTGGAAGATCGTTATGGGAGATGTTGAAGATATTTCAACATGATTAAAAGTTTATATTCCAAGTTTCCAAAGACACTAAACTATTACGGTCCTTGTGTGTCTGTTTTTTTTATGTATTAAGTATTCCGAAAAAGTAATTTAATGTCCATGTACGTCAAGTTTCGGGTCTCTATAGTTGGTATCAGAGGAAAAGGAGGTAGGAATGTATCCGATCGTTGGGAACTCTCACATGTGAGCGTTGGACGAACCATGGCTCTCCGCCCAAGGGCTTCATGAGGAAATGGCTGCCATTGGGGATGGTGGTGTGTCCCACCCAGGGGGTGTAGCCGCCCATGGAGTGCCCTGATAGGTATCAATTATAGTCCATTGGAAGTAATTCCAGACTATTACATAGCTGGTTACTACCGACGCTTTGTGCATAATTTCTCAACACTAGCTTCACCAATGACATCTCTAACAATGAAGAATGCTCCATTCCAATGGACGAAGGAATGTCAAAAGTCTTTCCATAAACTAAAATTTCATCTTACATTGTCACCTATCTTGATCTTTCTAGAATCAGGACTGGGGTATGTGTTGTATTTTGATGCTTCAGGATCATGGTTAGGTTATGTTCTAATGAAAAGAGATCACGCGGTTACTTATGGTTCAAGGCAGTTGAGGGTGCATGAGAAGAATTATCCAAAACATGATTTGGAGTTAGTTGCAGTTGTCCATGCTTTAAAAACATGGAGACATTATCTCTTTGGTGATAAATTTACTATGTTTACGGATCACAAAAGCTTGAAACAAATTTTCTCACAGTGAGATTTGAATTTGAGGCAAAGGAGGTGGATGGTGTATCTCCAAATGTTTGAATTTGAGTTAATGTACACACCGGGGAAAGGAAATTCATTGGAGGATGCATTGAGTAGAAATTAATATGCTCAGTTTGTGAAAGAAGCTTCAGATGAATGGTAGTTGATGTCGGTTTTAACCGACAAGCGTGTTGAATGTGAAGACCTAGGTGATTTTGTAATTTTATTTTCTGCTACGCTTGTTCCTGATTTAGTAAAAATGATCATAGAGGGACAAACTTATGATTCAAAATGTCTAGTTGTAAGTTCAAAACTCAATGGTAAGGAGGCCATTGATGGCTGGAAACTTGATGGAGGTTCAGTTTTGTGTTTCAGAGATCAGATGGTTATACCTATAGTTTTTCAAGAACAAATAATTCATGCATACCACCATTCAAGAAGGGTTGTACATTCAGGTACACATAAGATGTATAAGGCATTGAAGGTGTAGTTTTGGTGGAGCGGCATGAAAAGAAAGGTGGTCGAGTTTGTCTGGTGATGCCTAACTTGTCAGCAAGTTAAAGTAGGTCATTAGAGACCAGATGGTATGTTACAATCTTTGCCCATCCCAGTATAGAAATGGGATGAAATAGAAATATATTTTGTTACAGGTCTTCCAAGACCAGCCCGGAAACACGATTCCATTTGTGTGATAGTGGATCGTCTGACCAAGTCAGACCATTTCATCCCAATTTGTGAAACTCATACGGTGGAGGATATTTCAGAAATCTATATCTGATAAGTGGTAAAAAGGCATGGGGTACCAATTTCAATAGTCTCAGATAGAGATCTGAGGTTCACATCTCATTTCTGTAAATCATTACAGCAAGCCCATGGAACTCAGTTGACTATGAACATTGTGTATCATCCTCAAACGGATTGGAAATCCGAGCGAACAATACAAAAATTGGAAGACATGTTGTGGTCTTGTGTAATGGATTTTGGTAGCTCATGGGAGGAAAATATACCCTTAGTGGAGTTCTCATACAATAACAGCTATCAAGCCTCAATACGCAGGGCTCCGTTTGAAGCATTGTATGGGCGTCATTGTCGTTCTCCACTATGCTGGGTGGAAATGGGTGAAACTTCACTAGTCGGGCCAAGCCTTGTCCAAAAAATAACAGAGAAGATCCAGCTCATTAGAAAGAGGATAGAGACAGCTCAGAGTCATCAGAAATCATATGCAGATCACTGTTGAAGACCGTTGTCGTTCATTGTGGGTGATCATGTCTTCTTGAGCTTCTCTCCAAGGCTTGGACATCGTCGTTTTGGGAAGCAGGGCAAGTTATCTCCTAGATACATTGGCCCTTTTGAGATACTAAAATGGGTTGGAGAGGTGGAATATCGGTTTGCATTACCACTATGGTTTAGTTCGGTGCATAATGTGTTCTATGTATCCTAGTTAAAAAAGTATCACCCTGACCCTGACCATGTGATCAGATGGGATCACTTTGAGCTAGAACTAGATGCAACATTTGTACATATTCCAGTACGGATCATGGATATACAAGAGAAAGTCTTGTGTGGGAAAATCATCTTCCTAGTGCGGGTTTTATGGAAACATGGTCATATTCAAGAAGTGACTTGGGAACATGGGAAGGAAATTAAAGAGCATTGGATGGAACTCTTTTTGACTAGCAGGGGTTGTCTACATTCTGATGATGGAAAGACCAATAGTGGGGAGAATGTAGTACCCCAAGTTTCAGGTACATAATCCATTTCCTCATGGTTTTATTTAATTTCTTATGTATTAAAATATAGAGTTTCCATAAAATAGAGAGATTAAATAATGTTGTTTGTTTCCATAAATTCGGATATCTTCATAATGTTTTTTGTTTCCAAAAATTAGGGTGTTTCTATAATGTTGGGTGTTTCCATAAAGTGTGACGTTTCCATAAAAAATGTGTTTCCATAAAAAAAATAAAGTTGAAGGATGGGAGAGTTTGGGGGTTTTATATGGAGTGTTGGGACAATATGTAAGGTCACATGATCCGTACATGGTTTTCAAAAACTGTGTGGTCAAATCTTGCACAGAGGTCAAATCTAGATCCCATTTTCTAGGATCTTGCTCGTTTTTACTCTATTTATTTCTTTTTGGCTTCAAAATTCCCCTCAATCGATATGAATCTCCCTATAAGGCAGTATAACCCTTCCCACACAATTTACAGCCATTACAGAGCCTTCCCTTATTGATTTCGAGTCTGATTTTTGAGGTATGTCACCATTCTTTACGGATTTGTCATGATTTCTTAGATCTCCTTAGATCTACTTCTTTGATCTCAATTATTTCCAAGATCTGAACATATAGTTGGTATATCTACATTTTTGGATGCCAAATATTTCAGTGTTGAGTTCTGATCTTGCTAGGATAAGAGATCCAAGGCCTCTCTTGGAGAATCGACCCACTTTCATGTGTGTTCTTCGTCTGTTGTTAAAGTTTTTTCAAGACCATTGAGGTAGGTGGACTTACTCTCATATCCTCTTGATATAATTGAAATTCTTAGATTAAAATTGTTTAATTTATTATTATATGCATGGAAAAATATTCATTTCTGATGATTTACATTTTTTGTGAAATTGTATGATCTTGGTGAATAGTTGTGCAAAAGGGGGTTTAATTTAAAATGATGATTTTAAATTATGTATTTTCTGGGTTTTCTAAATGGTTGATGAAAAAGTGGTTTTAAATAGAAATGGTTTTTAATAAAAATGGATTTTTATTGAAATGGTTTGGAGTTGAAAGGGTTTGGCATTGAAATGGTTTTGACCGAAATAGTTTTCAATAAAAAGGTGTTTTATTGAAAGGTTTATTTGGCTTGATCATTGGGAATATGTGTTGTGTGTTTATATTTCATAAAAAGGGCTTGGTTGAAATATGAAATTTTTCTCGGTGCCAAAGGTTTAATGGCACATGGTAATTACATATACGGGGCTTGGTTGAAATATGACCTTGTGCTTGGTGCCAAAGGATTGATGGAACATGGGAAAAAATTACCTTGTGAAAACTTGGTAGATCGATGAGAAACCGCTCATGAGTATGGAACTTTTATAATGAAGCATTAATGGTTGGTAACTGGGTTGTTAAATGTTTGGGTATGCCAAAAATAAATTTTTCTGAAATGGTGTTTAAGCTTGTTTGGTTATTTTTTTGGAAAAATAACTTGTTGGAAAATTGGTTTCAATTGCTCTTGGAATGCCTTTGGTTATAAATGGTTTTGGAAACTTATTTATATTTAGTTATAAAATTATTTTTAGAAAATGTTTTATATAAAATTATTTTATATAAATTTTTCTAACCCTTCTATCCTAGTGGCGTGAGTAGGGAAGTAATTGGGAAAACCTACTGAGTTTTATACTCACCCCTACTTTTTCACTTTGGTGCTTTTATAGATGTCGAATTCTGAGACACAGGTAAAGTTAAAGCATCTCATTTCTAGTGGTTCATGGTGATGCTTGGGTGATGTGGTGGTTTTTGGAGCATGGAGCTTGGTGTGGATCCATGGAATGTGTCTTGGTGTCTTTTGAGAATCTTGAGTTGTTTTTCCGTTGTTGTGTACTTTGATGTGTTTGACTAAAATGAAGTTTATTAGCTATCTTTCAATTGTTCATGAATCATATAGTAAATGTTTGGTTATGGTTGTTTGGTTCATTGTGTTATTCCATAAAGGGTAAATCATCCCCCACTTGTATTTTAAACCCTTTGGTATTTATTGCTAGCATTTGGCATCTTTGGGATATTGCTTAAAGCCTATTAATGACTCGTTGTGCTCTCAAGCCAATGATAATTGGGGGGTCATTACATATTTCACGTGATCTTTTAAATGAATTTGAATCTAAAATAAATTGTTTTGATGATACATAATCATTACTAGTGATTTAATCCAATTATACCATCCTTATTCTTTCATTGGATGGTTTATGATAATGATAAAAATATATTTGTGAGACTTTTTTCCTTTTGATCGGTTATGATATTATTAATATTTGATCGGTTATGAATATATTGATGAAAAATTACTGAAAAAAAGAACAAATCAAATATCTCTGTTGATACAGATTTATAATATTAAATATAAATGGTATGAAAATTGAACATAAGAATAATAAATTCATTTAGAAAGTTCCAAACATTGTTGATATTGATTCTAAATATACCAGTGTTGAAGATGAAGCTGATGAAAATAAGATAAAATTGTATAAAAAATTGAATAAACATGTTCAGACAAAAAATATCGTTGTAAATCAGTATGCTCCAGTTCAAACTAAAAGAATATAGAGAATTAAAGATAAAACTACACTTATTTCCAAAATTGAACCTCATACTATGGTAGATGGAGTTTATCATAAAGAATGTAAACAATATATGAATGTGGAACTTGATCAAATATAGAAGAACTCTACTTGAGATCTTGTATCAAGACCTAAAAATAAAAATGTTATGGGCCTAGTTTGGCCATAATAAGCCCTTGCTACCTTTTTTCCGTAGCTTCGTGGAGTCCTGGG
The DNA here is from genome assembly GCA_963277665.1 of Viscum album. Classification (NCBI taxonomy): domain Eukaryota; kingdom Viridiplantae; phylum Streptophyta; class Magnoliopsida; order Santalales; family Viscaceae; genus Viscum; species Viscum album. Next base: position 1,550,795,637 of record OY728126.1, read on the forward strand.
ACCTGGCTCGCCCGGCTGCGGTCTCAGAGTTATCTAGGGTAGCCTTCTGCATTCACCTTGCGTCCAAAGCAGACTTTGTGATGGAATGGTCTAGGGATATTAGGAGGTGTGGTTCGTAGCGGTTCTCTTTTACCAGGTGGTCGTGGGATTGCCACTTTGGGCGCGAGTCTTCCTCTGATGTTGTGTGGTAATCTCTTCCGGGATTGCCTCTTCCTCTTCAAAACTCGGCCATCTTGAAGAAGGTTGGGAACTCGCTAGGGTATTTCCTCAATTCGGATGCCAACACTTGATGTCTTCAGGCAGCTGCCAACCCACACATCTGCGTAGAGTTGGATTTAGCGGTGAATCATCCATCTATGGTCCTATTGAAGTCCATGGATGGCTTCTCTTGGATCCAGAGAATCTTATACCATTTTCTGATGTGGTTTTGTGTCAGTTGCGGTTTGCATGGCCATCTGGAGAGGAGTTGCTGGAGACAAAGGGATGTGGCGGGCCCCTCACACCGGGGTGAGTCTGTGGAACCAGGTCAGGACCCACCCGTGCGGAGTGATAAAATGCCTGAACGGTTTCCCGACCTCCCTATTTTGTTTCCAAATTCAAACTTTTCGGATGGTTCCTGCATGAAGGCGACAGGATGTGGGGCGTCCTCCCATGACTTGGTCAGTGCTCTGCCAGTTTTCTCCTCGGATTCCTCTGACCTGATCTCCTAGTCCCTGGAGCCATCTGAGCAGGCTCCTTGTCCCCCCCACCACGTCGGCGTCTTTTCGCGGTGGGAGTCAGAGTTGTGTATCACTCTCTCTGTTGGAAGCCTGTCAAGGATGCTACCCCCACCTCCCCCTCTTGTCTGTGTTTAGGCACAACTCTCGCCAGAGAAGCTTCTCAGTTCCCTATTCAGAAAATTCTCTCTGTCCTTGGAGGACCTAGGAGGGATGAGGTTTGATCCTAGAGGAGTCTATAAGGAGCTGCTGCTCGCTAGGACCACTCCTTGGCGTAGGTTTTTGATATCCTTGGTGCAGGGCGATATGGGGTCTGACCCATCCATTTTCCATTCTCTGGAAATTAAATCTCTGCTGGAGGTGGAGGATTGCTCGTTCAAGAAGGTGATTCGATCTCCGAAGCCAGGTAGGTGTGAGGATGACTCGCCTGGTCCAGTCACCCACTCGAAGGTAAAGGAGAAAGGTATTTTTGCTCCATCCCAACTACAAACCCCCTATCTTTTTATGTCCCGCAAGGGTGTCATGTAATGTTTTCTCTCATCATCTGTAATGCACGCGATTTTAGAGCTCAAGCCAAGCGTGCTTTTTTGGAAGAAGAAGCACGGAAGTTGAGATCTTTGTTATTGGTTATTCTAGAACCAAAACAGAACTCTGATAAGCTACCGGGGCTTGCAAAAATTCTTGGCTTTCCTAACTTCTTTCATGGGAGCCCTGCCAATCTCCATATTTGGATCTGTTGGAAGAGTAACATTTTGGTGGAGTCTGTCAGCTGGATGCCACAATGCATCAACACTAGGATCTCGGTTGGTAGTTTTGATCTCCTGTTCTCCTTTGTGTTAGCAAGTACGCGGAGCCCTAAAAGGAGAAAATTATGGGGGCATCTTCAAGCCATGCAGGATGGGCCTTTGACTTGGCTCATAGGAGGTGAATTCAATGATATTTTAGAAGTCACAGAGAAAAGGGGTGGCGCTGGTATTAATCATGAAAGCATGCAGGAGTTTCAGGAGTGCATTACACAGGCAGGTCTGCTGGATGTGGGGTTCATGGGGTCCAAATACACCTGGTGCAACAACCGAAGAGGGAGGGATCACATTTGGAGTCCATTAGACAGATGTTTCTCCAACTTGTAGGGCTTGGATCTTCTCTCCAAATAATCAGTCATGCATCTTACTCGCTTGCTCTCTGACCATGATCCTCTGCTGGTTGGAATTTTCCGCAAAGTAGTGGTGGGAGCGTCCTTTAATTACTCTAGTGAATGGCATCGGGATCCGACCTTCATGCAACTGCTTAACTAATCCTAGCTTAATGAGAAAGGGAAGCAGTCTTGGGATGAACTGACGAACTGACTCAAACACCTGAAGAAAGTTATTTGGAAATGGTCGACTAAGCAACCGGGAATCTATAATGTGGTAGAGATCCTGAAATTGGGGTGGAAAGAGTGGAGGAATCCCTTCTCAATAACTGGGAGGAAGAAACCTTTTCTATTCTTTGCGAAAAGAAGATTATCTTGGCGGAGAGGCTCTTAGAAGTGGAGAGAGGTTTTAAATAGAGGTCCAGGGCTAGGTGGTTAAGAGAAGGTGATCGTAACAATGCATTATTCTAGGCATGCATCAAGGAGAGGTAAAGCATGAAGATTATTGTGAGGATGGAGGATGGTTCTTTCACATTAGATGCGGGTATGGCGGGGTGCATGGCCTTGAAGAACTTTTAGGGTCTTCTGGCGGGGGATCCCTCCTCTAGCTTTGAACGAGATGTTGCGGACAACGGTGGGTTCCTGAGCAGCCTGCCTCTCATGGTCACTGGTTTGAACAACGGCTACCTCTCTTTTGTTCCCCAGGAGGAGGAAGTCAGGGAATCACTTCTAAGTATGCCAGCGGACAGTGCACCTGGCCCGGATGGGTTCCTGGTCTCCTTCTACAAGGCTTCATGTTGTGGAGGTGGTGCAGGATTTCTTTGGTGGTGGTTCTTTGAACAAGGGAATCTCCTCCTCAAGGGTGGTACTTATTTCGAAAATCAAAAACCATACTCTTATCAATCACTTCCGGCCCATATGCCTTTGAAACGTGTCTTATAAAATCCTGTCCATGGTTATTGGGAGAAGAATCTCTAGGATCATTCCCAAGGTGGTTTCAGAGGATCAGAATGGGTTCATCAAGGGCCAGATCATCCAAGGAGCGATCAGCATTGATAGAGAATTGGTGCATGACATAAACAAGTGGGCGGTGGGATCCAATGTTATTTTTAAGTTGGATATGAACAAGGCATACGCCGACATTGAATGGAGCTTTATCATTCGCATCATGAGAAAGATGGGATTTCAAGATTGGTTCTATGACATCTGCTTCAGGTGCTATTCCTCACCCTGGCTTTTAATCTCCTTAATGGGTAAAATATTTGGTTTCTTCAAGTTCGTTAGGGGCGTCAGGTAGGGAGATCTGTTGTCACCTTTCTTGTTCGTGCTTTCCTTGGATGCCCTGTCTAGGAACTTGAACCGCTGCTTGGTTGAGGGCAAGATGAAACCCTTCCATGGAAGATGTATCATGGGAAGTATATCCCACATGATGTTCACTAATGACATTTTGTTGTTCACGAATGGCAGATGCAGACCCTTGGGCCACCTAAAAAACATCCTATGTAGCTATGCAAGTCTCAGCGGGCAATATATTAATACTGAGAAGAGTCATGTGTTTATTCCGGATAAATGCTCGGAGAGAAGGTACAGAGAGATTCAGCGAATCCTAGGGTGCAGTAGGAAACGGTTTCTGATGTTTTACCTTGGGGTTCCACTCTCTTATGGTCGAACTAAAAAACAGCATTTTAATGACATTCTCGATCTCCTCCTGGGAAGGATCTTCAACTGGAAAAACAAGATTCTCTCTTTTGGAGGATGAGTCATGTTGATTAACCGTGTCCTCACATCCATACCCATGCACACTTTCTCCTTCGTCAAACCTCCAAAAGTCATAGTGGTGAGGATGGAAAGGATAATGAACACCTTCCTTTGGGATGCAAAGAGAAAAGGGCGGTGCCACTAGGCATCTTGGAAGCAGCTGGCTCGCCCTGTGAAGGAAGGAGGTGTCGGCCTCCGTGATATCTAAGACACCATAATCAGATTACAGGTGACGTTGTCTTGGGAAATCATTGGCGGGGAGAATCTCTGGGTGAAACGGTTCAACATGTGATATAGATGGCATGAGACAGATGTCACTCACAGGGATACGGTTTTGGACAAATGTATGTTCTCCCATCTCAAAACCTTGTCCAACTACACAACATGGGTGGTTGGCCGCGGAGACATCAGTTTTTGGAACGACAACTAGGCGGGTGAGGTCCTTGCTTTCTCGGGCTGCCCGTGTCCTGATATTTCTTTCCGGGATTCCTGTGATCAGTATGATTTTGTACATATAGCCTTAAAACCCGGACTGATGAGTCAGTTTGATGGTATTGTTATGAGCGATGAACCGTTTTTATGCTGCTTCTCGGAGACTAGCTCAGGCAGGTACAATAGCAGCGGGTACAAGGAGATTATTCGGAGGGATCGCAACTTGGAAGAGAGGGTTCTGTCTGTCTGGTGCAACGAGGTTCCCACAAGGATGAACTTCCTTATTTGGAGGGTTAGTAACAAGGATCTCCCTATTGAAGAGAATATACAAAATAAGGGTGTGCATATTGCATCTCGGTGCTACTGCTATGTGATCCCTCAAGCTGAGATGATGACCCATATTTTCTTTCAGGGACAATGGGATTCCTACCTCTGGTCTCTCTTCACCCACCCTCAGCAATCGGGTTGCATTACCAGGTGTCCCCAGGAGTTTTTTTCTACCTGGTTTAGGGGCACTGATAACAAAAATATGGAATGTAACGTCAGAGCGGTCATTTTGATCACCATTTGCTAGATCATCTGGGAGGCACGAAACCAGGTTCATCTAGGAACTCCTCACTCCATGTGGTCCCTTCAGGTTCGGCTATGATCTCTTATTGTGGAGCTTGCCTCTCTCATCAAAGGTGGGCTCGCATCGGCGTCGGTTTTCAATCTCATCAACCGGCCTTACATGCATAACAGGGAAAGTGGCTCCTGGGTCAAGTGGCATCCACTGAGACATGGCTTGAAACTTAATGTTGACGGATCCTACATGGAAGGGGACATGAGAGGTGGAAGATTTCTTAGGGACTATTGGGACTCTGTCCTAGTTTCCTTTAGAGCCTTCTATGGGCTAGGTTGTTCCTTAGGTGCAGAGGTCTGGGCCCTTTATTCGGGGCTCATGGTTTGTAGAAGGAAAGGGTTACAGATCGCCGAGATTGAGTCTGATTCGGAGGTGCTCGTCAAATCTCTCCAAAGCAGTCGTGGAATTACATGGGAGCTGGTCTACTTCATATGGAGATTCAAGGCAGAGACTCATCAAGGGAGGATTTTTCACCATAATTGGATGGAATTCAACTTTGCGGATGATAGTCTTGCTTGGTTAGGTCGAAAGGAGGAGACACTTATGATCTTTGATAGCCTCCATTCCCTGCCCCTCAAGTGTGTCAATGTGGTGCAAGGGGATGCCTTGGGCCTGCATTTATTTTGGCCTCCTTGAGGTCTTTCTTCCCTTGTTGTCTTTCATGCAAATTAATAAAAATAATAACTTTCAGGATGTATTAAGTTAGTTATACATTATGTATTATTACAATTATCGTGTATACTTTTTTGCATCCTCTATTTAATGGTAATGTTCATAGATTAAATATCATATCAAAAGGTTATAGAATATCCTAGAATATAATGATAACCTCGAGATACCATGACATTAATCTTAAATATATGTATTTTTTTCTAGATTTATATTATTGATTGGAAATAGTAGTTGTGTGACTATGAGGTGTGGGGGTCCCATAAGCATTGAGGCTTCTTCTCATGAATTTTTCACTTAGTTATGAGGATAGACCCGACAATAGGAACAACACATGTTTTGGGTTTCATTGGTTGTTCTTATCTAAGGACATCTGTAATGGTATCCTAAGTTGAGATCATTTCTAATGTCTGCCATTTGATTGTGTACATTGATTCTAGGAAAATTCTATGATAATAAAATCTTAGAGAGTTAACTTTTGTTGGGTTCGTCACTAGAAGTATGGAATTGGTTGAATGGTCAAGAACAGATTATTTTCTTCCATGTTAAGGAAATAATATATATTGGTCCATGTTGATGAGGATGATAGTTCCTTTATAAGAACATGGCCATTTAAATCAAGGGTAAATCTATCCAGTTAGATCAAAAATAAAAAATAAAGGAAGATGACACGGGTTTGCATCTAGCTTTATGATATATTCAAAGGCAAAGAGGTTATACTACATAGTGCGCGTTCATAGTTTAGTTGTCACTGTTGTGACTTTCCTTTCATCTTTAGGGTCCATGATGTGTTGATAGATCCCAATCTTGTTCTATGAATGGTATTAACTACTATTGAGATAAGGGCCTAAAGGGTCACACACAATAGCATATTTGAAAATATGACCTATTCAATTGAATAGGAGTTTTGGCCCCACCATCAGCATCCATGATTTTTATAAGGATAAACAATCACCAAAGGAATAAATACATTCATATTATTCAAGTTAATAGTAATTATCATTAAATTTATTTATTAAATTTATTTATAGTTTTTAAAGTAAATTCATAGAAATATTATTTGAATGAATATTAGTTTAAAATATTCAATGTTTATTTAATATTTAAGTGAATGATGATTCGAGTTAATGTCTCAATTATTATCACATAATATATTTATTGTATTATAGGAAAGTGATAATAATATTCATGAATTAGTAAAGTAGTCATAATATTTCATTTATAGAGTCTTAATTATTTGGGGGTCAGGGAGGTAATACCAGATAATCTTGTCACACACTGTAGATAGAGGATGAGATGGATTTTCCACAGACTATTCATAGCCTCTCTCTCACACATATTCTATATCCCACCTACTAGAGAGAGAGGCTCTAGATTGTGGTGCTTGGATTGAGCTATCTCTCACACATCAAAACCAAGGTGATTCGGAGATCACCAGAGCATTGAAGTCATCATCCAAACACCACAATAGGACATGGATTTCAACTATCATAACTCCCATGGATATTTGAAGTTTGTGTGGATAATCTTGTGGAATTATACTTTAGATTATTTGATCAGCGATCACCAATGAAGATCATACATTGAATAAGGATTCAGATCAAACTAATTATTTTTGTTTTTAATGTTTGTTCTTAAAACTCTTCACGCAAGATCCTCGTCTTAAATCAGGCAGTGATTCTCTGACGTTGACGAGTATGTGTCAATCATCTGGAAAAATTTTAAAATCCCATCTTGAGGCTTATACTACACTCCCATTACCATCAATTGGAATTAGAGTCACTCATGAAAGTTTTAATCCAAAAAAACTAAATTTACATTAAATTTAATAGAGGGAGTCGATCTGGTCACAACGTCGAAGATGGATTTCCAATCCAACCTCATATTTCCAAGTTACGTCCATACAAAGTTTTAAATATAAATCAAAAACTCAATTATTAGGTATTTCTCTTGAATATTTTAATTATATATTTTACTTGACACCTTTAACGGGGTGATTCTGGTGAACTTCTATTTTCTAATTATTAATTTTCACTTCCAGTGAGAGACAATGGTGGGAACAGTTTTTTCCGGCTGCCCAAGTATTCCATCTGATAATAAATTATATAATTTTATAATAATGAAATTAATTTAATTTATTTTATTATGATTAAAATTGATTTTTAGAATTCCACATGAACCAATAGAAACGGTTGGTCACAGTTTTTGGAAAAAAATTAAAAAATAAAAAAGGGAATTATTTTGATGGGGATCTGTGACCTGACTTCACAAAAGAAAAAAAATATGGGGGTCACACATAAGGATTCCCCCTTGTATCCTTATGTAAGTGGTGACCTCATATTCCATGAACATATCCAGCTCCATCCAGCAACACTGCCTCGCGCCACCACGAGCGGGCCCCTCCAACCCAATGACATAGTTTTTCCACACGGCTCCACCTCGGCAGCCACCTTGTGTGAGTATCCCCAGGTGCCACTCGACCCTTCCAGACCACACACCAGTGGTAGTGACTATCTTTTTCACTTACCACCCTCCATCTTTCCTTGATCCACTACTGCACGGCCTCCATCAAGATGACGTCCCACTACTGCTCGATCCTAGTTAGCACTATTGGACTCATCTGGTGAAAACGATTCTAAAGAAAGAATTGATTTGGGTCCAGACCATTTATTAGTGTCATTGAAAATAAATAATGGATAATTTTACCTCAACATTAATAGATTAAGTTCTCCCAAAATTAATGGAGAGTTAATTATCAATATTAATGTATGGAAAAATTAATGTTAACAACATTAATTGGAGATATGGACTTGGGGCCTATATAAATGGATGTGGTGGAATTTCTTGAGTATGGCCTAAGAGTGAATGATAAGACCTAATAAAGTTGTTGGTGTATCCCCTTCCAGGGAAGCCAACCTGAGTGCACAAAAATCCAAAGGCACAAGAGCCAAAGGTATAGGTCAAGACCCACAAAGGTGGAGATCAGAAGAAGGGATCCAGAAGATGTGACGACCGAACATTGTTGGAGGTGAATCTTTTGGTGATCTAGGTAGAGTTTTTAAAGATAGAAATTATTGTAACCTAGATACTTCTCATCATTGAATAAAATTTATGCATTCATTCTCCAATGGATGTAGGATGAAATTCTGAACCATGTAATCTTGTTGCGAGTTATTTTTTACTTTTTTCTTGCATTCATGTTGTATTATCGTGCACTTATTCATTACATGAAATTAATACCTTGGGAGGACTAGAACCAGATGTAGGGATGACTTGGTGTGGTAGATGGGGTCCCTGGACTTCCCATTTCTAGACACAAAAGTCATGGGGGATCTTCCAGAGCAAGTTTCATACTTTTTTCTTCAGGTATTGGTCTCCAACACATGGTATCAGATGGATTGAGTGGAGTGTTTAATTATAGAACATAATAGAAAGAATATGGTAGAGCTTCTTATCAAGGACTCAAAGGACATTAATAGAAGATAGCAGTAGTACCAGTGGTGTCTCTAGGATATTGAAAGCCCAATTAACCAGCATGATTCATAAGGTGTGTTCCATTTTTGGTGACTATTAGATCTTGGTGGAAGACTACATGGGTTCCCCAATTTAGGCAGTGTATCATGAGTTCAAAAGAATGTCATTAGAAGATGGTGGTGGTATTTGTGGTGTTGTAGGAATATCATAATTCATCTTGTCTGTAGGGGTCATGTGGAATGTTCCATTCATTGGGTGACATTTGGATCTCAGTATAAGGCTTCTAAAATTCTAGAAGGTAAGAGAACTAGAAATGAACAACAACAAGCACTCAGGTATTATTTTGGAAGTTTTTTTTTGGTGATACATGAATCAGTTTTCTAAAATGATATATCATATAAATCCATCATTTTTTCAATTAAAGTCTATGGAATATTCGTTTTGTGCCCCTATTCTTCATGAAATTGCAGATGGAGAAGTGGTATTATATTTTTTGAATCTATAAAAATGATCTTTTCAGTGATTGGTAGAGAATAGAAAGAACATATATGATGAAGGTGGGCTCACAAATACTCAAAAATAGGAAGGATATAGTAGGAGAAAAGGCCCATGTTTCCATGGTTTCATTGAAAGAAGTTTCTGTGATATTTTATAATGTTGAAGACATCATACTTTCTACAAGCTACAACTACTGGATGAAGTTTTGTTCCAATGGTGTCTCTAGAGTTAGATATTCCAAAAAATATCACTGGTGATACAGAAGATTGGTAGCAGAGTCTTAAAAATGCATTGAAGAACAATAGAGTGAGGCCATGTACATGGTGCATGGAACTAATTGTTGTTGGGGATTTCAGAAAAAACATGTAGGATGAAAACTCATTCATTATTTATTTGGATAAATTTTCCATAAAGGAATTCATATGAGTTTCACATTGATTGTGGAACAATAATATCATGCTTCAAGAAAACTAAGGAGATACTAATTAAGTGGGAGCCTAGATGATTGATTAATTAGGGTGTGGAGAACCATACAGGCACTACAGAATAACAGTGAATGGAAGATCGACTAGTTTCGTCATTGGTGAGAGTATGGGAATAGTCTTGGAGTGGGATATTATTTGAATCAACCTGAAAAAATGATTCTCAAGATGGAATTTATTTGGGTCCAGTCTATTTATTGGAGAGAGAGAAAATAATTAATGGGGAGATTTATCACAACATTAATAGAGGAGTTTCTCCCAACATTAATGGATACTTAATTCTTAATATTAACATATGGAGAAAGTAATGTTATCTATAATAATTGGAGATATGGACTTAGGGTATATATAAATGGATATGGTGACACTTGTTGAGTATGGATGAAAAGCGGAATATAAGGCCAGAAAAAACATGAATGTGGATCCCCTTCTGGGAAACCAAACCTAGTCACACACAAATCCAAGGCACTGGAGCCAAATGCAGAGGTTGAGATCTACAAGGGAGGAGACCAGAAGGACGGATTTAAAATATGTGATGGCCAGACATTATTGGTGGAATATATTTTGGTGATATAGGTAGAGTTCAAGACGATGGAAATTATTTTAACCTAGATGTTTATCCTCATTGAATGAAATTTATTTTTTTGTTCTACCATGGATGTAGGAATAAATTATGAACCACATAATCCTATTGTGCATTGTTTTATACTTTATAATGTATGCATGTTTACTTGTCATGTGCTTATTCATTACTCATAATGAAGACATTTCTAGGACTGAAACCATATACAAGGATGACTCGGTGTGGTGGATGGGGTACTGGGACTACTCAGTTTTAGACACCAAAGTCATGGAGGATCTTCTAGAGAAAGTTATGTGCTTGTTTCTTTGGGCCTTGATCCCCAAAAAACACCACCACAGTTCCACCTCCAACTGCTTCCAACTAGACATGGAAGCTCCCTCCTAATCTAGATCATGACCCTGGTGCATTTTCCCTCCAACTGCAACCAAACTCAAACCAGTGCTCTACCCTCCTAACATTGTTGTCTCGCACGCCAATAGTTAAGTTTCTTGATATCCACTATAGCCAATTCAAACCAGACTAATTCCTAGTTCTCCAGCCTCTGTGAGTGAATACTAGTTTAGATTAGGCCACCCAACTCTCTATCCACCCGAGATACCTTCTTTATAGTCTAATATGCCCCAAATAGGGCCCCGAAAGGTTGGACTAACCCAGAATGGGCTTCGTCAGGCCAACTTGGCCCAGACCTCACCCTACATGGGGTCTTTATAAGCTGAAATGGGTTTTCATGGGTTCAACCCAACCTATACGGGACCTACACATGGTTTTCAGGGCCCAATTAATTTTTAATTTAATCATAAATTAATTGAATTAATTAATTTGATTTTGGTTGTAAATTAAATTACTAAAATATTATTTTTTAGTTAAAAAATTATTTTCAATTATAGGATAAATTAATTTAATTTTTGGATTAAATTAAATTAATTAATTAACTTAATTTTTCATTTTAAAATTAAATTAATTAATGGGACTGAATGACGTATTTATCAAATTAGAAAATTAGTTAATTTTTAATTTAATAAAAAGCCCTCAGAAAATAATTAATGCAAGTTTAATTTCTATTTCTTCATTTAGTTTAAAATATGTTTTTTTATGCATATTAGACTGATCATGAGACTTAGATCATCCAATTTATGTCTGGTGTTTTTTAATTTATTTAATTTCTTATTGAAATATTTATTTGAAATAATTAGTTTATTAAATGGTGTTCTGAAAATCATATAAGCATCATTATATGTATAAGTGTCTTTGTGATCATTTTATCATAGACTTATTTTATACACCTCATTACACCTCACCTTCAAATGATTAATGATTTATAATGATGATATGATAATAGATTATCTTAGCTCTAAGTTATGGTGACACACCAGATAGGAGTTGGATGCATTGGATGGGCAGATGCTGCAATTTGAGTCACAAGTGATGTGACTCAACATAATACACCTAGGGTATAAGTTGATCCATTGTTCAATCAATGGATCAACCATTAGAATTTTATCATGATCACATTATCATTTTATTTTATTTTCATGGTTTATTATTTTGTGTATGTGTAGTTTACACATGAACACATAGAATAATAAACAAGTGTTCCATATAAAATAAACATGTGATACGATAGATATTTAATATTTATCGCATGTTCATTTATGAGTGAGATCAAATAGAATGTGCTAATAAGATGGAAAATAATTTATTTCATCGCATTAAAAGACAAAAAATATCTAATAAATATTAAGTCATAATTGTCATCCTTCATTCAAATCTGGATAAAACTGGGTGTTTGGGGTGTTCATCATGCCAAATCAAAGAGTACATCTTACTACTAGGTATTTCTTATGAGATTAGTGGGTTTACATAATTAAATTGGTAGTAGGGAGTAGACCAATATGACTTTCTATCATCTTATAGTAAATCATTGAGTAAATCAAGTCATGATTTTAGAAGTTGGGACTTTACTCAACTAATTAAGGAACTGCGAGTTATTGTGGTTTCCCAGCCAAACACCTACCTTGAACCCTTCAAGTAATAGAATATCCAAATATTGTAAACTGTTAGAGTAGTTTTAGGGATCTTTTACACTATAATAATAAAGAGACATAGTATTACAATTTAGTATATAGGGTTCCTAGAATTCAATAAAATAGTAGGATATATTTAATGACTTAATTAATTAATCGAGATTTCTAAATCGATAATCAAGATAAAAAAGTAAAAATATTCTAGAATATTATTTTTATAGAAAATGGAAAGTATTACCATAATAAATACTATGATAAATCATGGAAAAAGTAAATCACTACACTAGCACAAGTTTCCAAGAATAGTATTGTCACTTCCGCACAATACTATCATATAGGAAATTCAAGGTGTTGGTGTCACTATTCCTACTAAACTACCTCAAGAAGTGATGGTGTTAAAATTACTTATAAGAGACTAATTTATAGTGAATATTATGGTTATGTCATTATGAAATCATCAATATCTGATTCTAGTTACGTTCACTACATTGGACATTGATGATATGACATTTTGTCTCATCTCCAAGTAGATTACAATGAGAAAGTGAAGCAAGATAATAATGAGATGAGTACACTGGCTATGTGTAAATAGGAATTAAGCCACTGTATTTATTTTCAACCCATTCTTACACCCATTTAATCCAATATCATTTTAGTTAAAAAACAAAAAGTATTGAGTAAATTCATCATTACTTATTAAGGTGAGGTTCCCCATGTAAATAAGAATATAAAATAAAGTTTAATCTTTAATTATTATGGTAAAGAAAATTAAAGACTAGGGGAAAAGTACAATGAAAATTAATTCCAAAATAAAATTGTCATTGTAATTCAATGAAAAAAAAATTAATGTGATTTTATTTTCATTTCATAACATGAAATAATTTTACGGAAGTTTAATCACAATAAACTGAAATAGCGAAGCAAGTACCCACTTATTTTTCAGGAATATTCAAAAATATAAAAGTAATGTTTTAATCTAACTTCTTGGGTATTAATTACAATATTCCTTTCATATATGTGTATTTAAATATGGTAACCAATAAATTATAGAAACATTATTTTATGTAAGGTGTATTCTCCTAGAAGCTAACAAAGGGTGATTCATAAGTTTGCAGTGAGAAGTATATGGCTTCTATATTGCCAAGTGATTGATTCTTATAATAATATTATTGAGTATAACCAAAAAAATTATCTCACGTGTCCTTTGGGAATAAGGAGACATTATTATAGGTTTCAAAATGAATTTTTTTTGTTGTATCTCATACTCAATTAATAGTTCAGTGATACTTGAATCATAGGTAATAAGTGATTAATATAAATTGTAAGACTTTTATACCCATTTGTGGAAAGATAATTATTTTTCAAGAAATAATAAAAGTGGAAGCCATGTATATACCCAGTTTTATGTTTAGTCTTAGTAAGGCTAAACACTTTTGGTATTATTGACGTATTTAGTTTAGACAAAGAACCCTTTAGAGATAAAGATATACCACAAAGCTTATAGAATTAGTTCAGCTAGAGATCATGAACAATTCAAAGGGTATGCTAGAGGTATATATACATCATAATATTCCTTTAAGTAATTCGGTAATGTGAAATTGAAGTATAGTTAGAAGATATAAGATGCTCTGGGTCAGCATGTTGAAGAATATCTTAACTAAGTAATCATCGATCAATACATAATATAGCATGGTGTAATTATTAAATGCATATTCTATTATCTACATCACATCATTTATGTTAATTAGGAGGATATATGATGAATTATTACATGTTAAATTTTATTAACAAAATCTAGTGTGGAAAAATTCCTAAACACACATTTCATACATCAGAGTTGTGATGTAAGGAGTATCAATGTTACCACTTGTAGAAACTTTGAATATATTGCATAGCATGCTTTGTAAATGAAAATATCCCATAACCACATACCCACTATAATGAAAAATGGATATAATATGAGTCATAGTATGATGGAAATATATAATTTCATAAGAATATGTGTTTGGATGCAAAGAGTTTGTTATGACATAAATAAACTTGCATCCTGAACACACACAATGTGTATCTATTGTATTTATCATAATGGTTTCTTAGGATAGTACATAAATACCTAATATAGAAATGTGGTAGTTTAGTGATGGAATAAATTTCTATAAAAGGGTTAACATCTCTATTAGATATAGTGGGATCCATATTGACATGGTTTTAGCCAATGCTATAGATGTACAATTAGTTGGAATAGGAACTACTTCCACAAGTGCATATGAAACAAGAATGTTCCAAATACACATACTGTGTAGGAGGGATAAATCCATGGTGATGGTTTTGAATTCACCATGTTTGATGATACATTATTTAATAATAATAGTATTTCATATATTATTCAGTAATAATAATATTTCCTAAAAGTAAGAAGTATATTGAAATTAGCTATGATTAACAAGATCAATTAAAACTAAAAAATGGATTCTATATATAAAAGTGAAAAGAGGCTTATTATTTTGAATACTATATTGGTTATTAAAATAAGACCATACATGGATGGTATAGGCGCATTAATAAAAAGGCTTCATTGGTTATACGAAGCTGGTATACCTAAATCCATTAAGAATTTTACATTCCATATCTAAATTTTTGTGATCATTTTATTGAGCATTGGATGTCAGGACCAACAATCAAGGAAGGTGTCTATACAATGTACCTAGAAATGGATTGTCACATAATAGAATTTTAATAATGGTTGCATGTTACTGATATATGGTTTAGGATTTAAGTAAGAAATAGGGTCATAGAATATACATTTGGAATAAATGTTTTTCATGTCTCTATCATAGGTTAGTGGGGGTGACATAGTTTTCTAGGTAAAATATTTTCAGCAACATATGGAAAAAAACTATTGGTCTTACATTTAGTTAAAATCAGGTTAAAAGTAATTCTCTGTGTGATTGACTAAAAGTAGAAACCTAAGTTCTGCAGAACATGATCTTCTAATGTGAATATAACAATTTTTTGGAACTAGTCAATCATATATATAGTGACATGGTACTAAAAAATACATGTCTAAAGAATTCAAGGGATGAATTTTTTCCAATTCCACATGGCATAATCTCTCCAGGTTGACATGCCTGGGACATGGTAGGAGATTAATGTGGAGAGCTGAATTCCATTCTCTTAAGAAATAGATCAATCACACATGACATGATATGTACAAAAAATGATATTTATATGATATAATTTATAGTAGGAAAATATCATTTATATCTATGAGCACTACAAGTGATGTAGTTAGAACTATTTGATTGTACTTCGGAAAGTACTAAAGATATATACCAGGTAAGTGGGGAAGAGAGGATACTAGTTTTGATGGGACATAAACTAGTCTTACTTTGGATCAATGTGATCTTTTATCATAGTTAGGATAATGAGATGAGTGAGACATGATCATTGAAGCCACTAGTATCCATACCTACAAATATCAAGTTCATTACTGCTTCTGAGGTAGCTAAGAAGCAGTAAAATTCAATGATTTCTTCCATTTATTGGATTCAAACCTAGTAAGTAAAGAATATTCATAATAAAATTTATGATATTATTACTAGACAATATGTCAAGTTACGATAGTTTACAAAATAGATATACTCATGGATACTATCTCATGAGAATTATTACTCAAGGAGATGAGGTCGCATATAGTAGAAATACCACATGACAAAATTGTGGTAGGCCCATCAACTAAAGTTGTGACTCAAAAAAAACATGATCTTAAGTATGAGAGAGTTAACAGGTTTGGTTAGAAATTTGGTTCTAGTGTAAGTGGTATTGTTGTAATAGTGGGTGTCGTAGACCCAA
Organism: Viscum album; assembly: GCA_963277665.1. NCBI lineage: Eukaryota > Viridiplantae > Streptophyta > Magnoliopsida > Santalales > Viscaceae > Viscum > Viscum album. The sequence goes on from OY728126.1 coordinate 1,550,811,879, forward strand.
CTATGAATAACTTTTCATTACCATATCATGTATATACTTAGTTATACATGATGTATTATTACAATTATATTATAGAATTTTATGCATCCATTATTTAATGGTAATTTCAATATATTAAATTTCATATCAAAAGGTTATCTCATATCCCAAGAAATACTGAGAACCTTGAGATATCATGACATGAATTCTAAATATTAGTCCTATGGTATAGATACATCTAAATGTTTGTACATAGTATATGTGTAACTATCAGGTGTTGGGGGATCATAAGCATTGATACTTCTTCTCATAAAGTTCATACTTGGTGATATCAAGTAGTGAGATCATTAAAGACAGGCCCACCAATATAAACACCACATATTTAGGGTGTCATTAGTTGTTCCTATCTACAGACATGTGTAATGGTCTCCTGACTTGAGATCATTGCCAATGTGTTCCATTTGATCTCATACTTTGATGAAAGTAAAACACCATGATAATTAAAACAAGGAAAGGTAGCTTGTGTAGGGTGTGTCATTGGTTGTATAGAATTAGTTTAATGTTCAATAAAAGATTTGTCACTTCCAGGTTAAGGAATTAATAAATCTCGGGGCATGTTGATTAGGATGGTAGTAAATTCATAAGACCATACCCATGGAAGTCGAGGGTAAATCCATCCAATTAGATCAACAAACAATAAAGCAAGAAAGGGTGATGACATGGGTGTGTTCCCTGATTTATGAGATATTAAAATACAAATATATTATATTACACAATTTGTTTTTATAGGTTAGTTGTCCCTATAGTGACCATTATTTTCACCTTAGGGGCCATGATAGGTTGTTAGATCTCGCTCTTGGTCTATGAATAGTATTCACCACTATTGAGATAAGGGAATAGAAGGTCACACAGAATAGAATATTCAAGAATCTCCCCTATTTAGTTGAGTAGGATTTTTGTACATGGTGGGCCCCACCGTTGGGGTTCAGTATTTGAATGAAGACTAGTTTAGAGTGTTCAAGATTCATTTAATAATTGAGGGAATAAAGAGTCGATTTAATGTCTCAATTATTATCAAGTAATATATATATTATATTATAGGAAAGTGATAATAATATTTATGAATTAGTAAAATAGTCATAATATGTCATTTATATAGTGTTAATTATTCGAGATTCAGAGAGGCAATACCAAATAATCTCTTAACACCCTACAAATAGAGGAGGAGAGGTATTTTCCATTGACTATTCATAGCCTCTATCTCTCATATCTCTCTCTCCCACCTCCTAGAGAGAGAGGATCTGGATATAAGATCCTAGATCGAGCTATCTATTTCAAATCACAGGCAAGGTGATATGGTGATCTTTGGAGCATCAAAGATGTCATCAGAATTCTGGGATCACACTCAGATTTCGATTATCGGTGCTTATGAAGATTTGTAAAATACATATTTATGATCTAGATGAATTCAGCTTCGGATTATTTGAATATATATCATCAAAGATAAGAAGACATTCAGTGTATCTTCAGATCAAACCAAGTATTTATGGTTTTAATTTTTGTGATTAAAACTCTTCATGTAAGATCCTCGACTTAAATCAGGTAGCAATTTTCTAAAGTCTATGAGTTCATGTTGATCATCAGTGGAAAAATTTTAAAATCCATTTTTTGAGCCTTTTTTTGTGTTCCTGCTACCTACATAAATGATAAAGGTTAAATATAAAGAAAAAATCTAGGATGGTGTGAAAAGTTTATTCTCAAAAGGAATGAGTTAACTTTGAAGAAACTTTTTCATAAGTAGAAAGACTGGAAAATATTTTAATTTTCTTGGAATTAGTAGCACACAAACATTATAAAGTTTATCAAATGTATGTGAACTATTTATTTTTAAATGGTGATCTTGAAGAATATGTCAATATTGAACAGACTGATAGTTCTATCTTAGAGGATGATGGTTTCATGGTATATAGATTGAGGAAATCATTGTATGGTTTGAAACAGGCCTCTAGATCCTAGTATTCAAAATTAGACGGTTGTTTAATGGATATGAATTTTATAAAAGGTAAATTTGACAGTAACCTTTATATGATAGAAATTTCTAAATTTACTCTCGTAGTTATTGTATACGTGGATGACATTAAAATTTTTAGTGACAAGGAAGGTTAATGTAAAGATTTTTATAAGAAAATGGAAAGAATTTTTGAGAAATACATGCCTAGTCAGATGAAATATTTTATAGGAATTTAGATTAAGAAGAAACCAAATTATATATTTCTATCATAGGAAAAGTATACTAGGGAATTTATGAATAATTTTTGAATAGAAAATGACAAAGAAGTTTAGACACCCATTTCTGTTGGAACAAAATTATACAAGGATGAAGCTAGAAAATTTTTAATTAGAAATAATTCATAATAATCATTAGAAGTATGTTTTGTCTAACAACACCAAGACCAGATATAACATCTCCAGTGACTCTATGTTCCATATTTCAGAGTAACCCTAAAAGTTCTCACTAATTGGATGCTAAAATAATTCTGAGATATGTGAAAGGAACTTTGAATTATGGGATTCTATATAGACGCAATTAATATTTATTACTATTGGGTTTTATAGATTCTAATAGATTGGGTGATTGTAAATATAGATGATCAACTTTAGGTGTAACCTTCTTTTGGGGAGAATTATATGTCAGTTGGTATAGAAAGAAGAATAATTTAGTAACACTGATCATTATTGAGGTTTAATATGTTTTTTCTACACATTAATTTAACACAAATTATTTGGACACAAGTGGAATTAGAAGATTTGAAAATTGACACTGAGATACCCCTGAAAATATCATGTGATAATCAAAGTTCTATTATGTTGTCTAAAAATTTAGTACAATATTAAAGATCCAATAAAATTGATATTATGTATCATTTTATCAATTTAAAGGTGGTATCTAGATATATCAAGCTAGAATACATTTCTACTAAAGATCAGGATGCAGTTATTATCACCAAAGAAATGCCAAAAAAAATCGGTTTTTGAGTTGAGGCTAAAACTTCATGTCTATAATTCTTAAATCACTTAAATACTATCAATATAGACCTACTTATTACCAATTATTTTATGTAAATTGTGATATCAAAGTATGAAATTGAAGGATAAGTTTCATTCATCATGAATTTCATTTAATTCCATGATGATGAAAGTGAATGCATTTATTGAGGGGGATACATCGTGAGGTTTTAGTAAACCAATAACACTCTCATCCCTCATTCTAAATTTTATTTATTTAATTATAGTGCTTGATTAATAAAATAATGAGAAAATGGGAAATTATTCTGGTCACCTAAACTTTTTAACATGTTTGATAAACTATGTATAGGAACTTGTATTTCATTTGAGAATTATTCTATCATGATTTCACTTAAATGATTATTTTTATTGATATATTAGAAACCCTTGGTTATATATCTATTTTTTTCTACATTGGGTACACCCATGTATACTTAGAGGTGATTAACAAAATGGTATTTTCTATCTATCATGTGATGAAATTCCTCCTTTTAATAAAATAAGAGAAGAGGTTCTTGAGAAGAAAGATAAGATAAGAAACCCCACTTACCCTTTGCATTGGATTGTCATTCGGGGAGGGTAAAAATGGAACATCCATATGTAACACACATATTGAATTTTTTATGAAGGGATGATGACCAAAAAATATATAAAGGGGATATTTTTGAACCTCATTGTTTAATTTTTTTCATAGTTGTGTTAATCTGTGTCTTGTGTGTTTGGATGGAGTGGTGATTCCTAGAGAATTATTATGGATTAAGGGGTGATTCGTTGAGATTTTTTGTAGATCAGTCTTATGGAATTGGATGTCATGCGGAGAAAAGTTTTCTTGGTATAACATTGGCTGTCACACTTGGACAATTATTCATGGTAAAATATGTGATGATTTTTTGAAATGATCCTAACTAGTAAAGAAATGTTCTGTAGTGTTTGCACTATGTTTTCAACAACATTGGAGAAATAAAGAATGACCATTTGAAATAATATTTTTTATGATGTCTTAAGAATAAATATATTGAGAATTTGGAATTGAAATTGTTTTTTAGTTGCATATTATCTATACTTTTTTTAAGTATATGATTCGGAACATACTTAAAAAATTGGTCCATCCCACTACACAATGTCTCAAGAAATGCTTGACATTATCTTTGTAGGACTCATAGGTCAACCATGCTCAAGAAAGCATCCAATTCTAGTCATGGGAGAGATAGTAAGAATAGTGCCCACTGGGTGTGGGTGGGCCTATGTATAATACCCAAAAAGTGCAAGCCCAAGGGCATGAATAGTATGGGCCGGTAGCCCTCTAATCCATAGTCCCATGGTGTTTGCATTTGAGACTAGTTATAATCCCTAGTATCCACTTCAAAAAGTTAGAAAAAGTGGTTGAGTAATATACTAGAGTTAATATAGTGGAGGAATTCATTGAGGGAAGGATTCTATATGGGTATTGTTCACTTGTTTAAATATATACACATATAACATGTAAAGTTTTATCGTGATGAAATGCACCATTAGATTTCTTTCATGTTGGGTACTTAATTTTTCTAATCTTCTTCAACCATTCCATGTGTTAGTACCTTTGAGTAAGAGGGTTTGTAGAGTTTAGGAATAGCGTATGAGCTTGATCACTATGAAGGATCTTCTAAATCTCTTTGAGAGATTGAAATGTAGATAAGTAAGATTTACCGAAATGAAAATTAATTATTTTCAATAGTGTTTTGAGGATGATTTTTTGATATGTGGTAAGATTTTGTATACTTCTATACAGTATTTAGTTAAGTCTTATATGTATGGTTCTTTTCAGATGATTATGTTTATGGAAAAAATGATATGTGAATCCACATAAAAGATAAAATGTTATGTGGACTATTTTTATCATGTTGAGTTTGAAGAAAAAAACCTACTATACAGACCATGAAATTATATATGGTATATAAAAATAAGGTGATTATAAGGTCATGTATGATATGTAGTAAATATTCCATGTGAATTGAGTGTTTTCAGTGAATTTATTGGAAGTGTTCTATGGTGAGTATTTGCAGTGAAGAAATGGATGTTTCTTTGTGGTATATTCTATCAATTTGTGTTTATAGCCATGTAGACTGTGGTGGATATGAATACATTTTTCATTAAAATAGTATGAATAAATGAATAAATAATTTTATGAATATGAGATTTATTTTGGGAAGCTTCATTGAAAATGAAATTCTATGTTGGAATGGATGTATTCATACGTGAGCACATACTGAAGAATATATTTTCCAATGATTTATAAAATGATTTGTAGTTGAATTTTATATATAGATATTCATGTGGTATGTGAGGATAGTTTATAAAATTATTTGTAGTGATACTATGGGAATATAAAAAATCAATGCAAAGTTCATTGAACTGCTTTAAACTACATACCACATGTTTAGAATTATCATGCTATAACTACTTCAATAACTGGTAAATTGTTTCCACTAATTAATGGGGTGAATCCCAGATTAAAATGATGTGAGTATGTGTGAGTATTTAAATAAAGAGAATATTTTATATGAAAATTATTTTTCACTTATAATGAAGAAACAGTGAGTGTTAGTGTTGAATTGGAGATCAGATTTTCTGAGAAAATATTTTGTCACTGATAGTTCATATATCAGTTTGTAAAAAAGTAAAAGTTTTCTGTTCATAGATTATACAATATTTCTATGTGATAATTATTTTATAAACATAATGATCATTTTTTATTATATGTGAGAATCATATATTTGAGAAGTAAAATTCATATGTTGAGGAAGAACTAGTTCAATCATGTTCTTCAAAAAGTGAGAAAATGATATTTTATTTATCTTGATGGATCAATCGAAAATATATTTATAAATTATTTCAGAAGTATTCAACATTCAGAAGTGATATTTATTATGTTTTTTTGTAATCATTTTTGTAACTAAGAGTGTGAAACTGTTGTTCCAATGGGACTCTCAAAAGTATAGTGGGACTTTATTCTAGTAAGGAAATGTATGTTGTAACTACTTGTGATTACAGTAGAGAATTTGTGTTTGGGTATTCTAAACAATCACAGCATGGAGTATGATCATATTGAGTTTTAACCTTGTAAAAATATTGTATTATTATTCTATTTATTTTTACTATATCTGAGAGAGGTTGAGTTATCATAAGAGTGGACCAAATCCAAAAAGTTCAACATAGGTTAATTTCAAAAAGAAATAAAAATTATAAAAATCACTACTGATTCAACCCCCCCCCCCACTTCTTAGTGGTTTAACTCCTCCTTGGGCACTTCAATTATGGTTTAAGGAGATTTAGCTTCTAAATAGCATCAAACACAAAACTCACAACCTCCTTTTTTAGTGAAACCACTCCTAATAATTTCTCATGTAAATGCATCATGATAGAATTAGTTATCTTATTGAGTAGATCTAATTCACTAAAATTCTTTAGATATGTGATCAACAAATATGTGCCATGAGATCCTAAATCATAGTGACATTATTCATTAAAAAATCCTATCATAGTGCAACCACAACCTTCATATCATAATGTCCTTCAAATTGGAAAAACTTCATTATTATTCATTATCACTCAACTCCAAAAAGTCTCTAAATCATCCATGAACATGTTTTAAATAAATACAACATGAAAACAATTTCAAAACTATTAAATTAATTACCTTAAAAATATTCATAGAATTCAATCTATGCGAATATTATCTACACACTACACCTTATGATGGAATGGTGTTTGTGAGTACTCCAAACCTCATTGAAAGATCAATTCCATTTTGACCATGTATCAATTGGGATCAACTCAAAACTCCCATATAATAATTCACATTGTGAGGGAATTCTCAAAACTCCAACACTCATTACCTACCCTAATCATCAAGGACTCTTCAATTTACTCAGGTATCTTTAATCACCCTCTTTGGTATTAACAGTAACATGAAAATAAATGAAATAATTCATTATGATTTAGTTCCAACTATGAACACTGAAACTCTACCCCTCAATCATCACCTATAAAAAGAAACTAGATTCTCCCCCAATTTTCATGATGATATCATTTTTTATTTTTCTTATTTTTCAATAAATTAAAAAGAATAAAATAAGGTTAAAAAATAAGAAATATTATATGGATTTTGGGAGATAATGAACTCCCAAAAATACTACGAAGTGATGAAAGTGATAATTTATTCAGGGATTTTTCAAGATATATAAAAACTTATCCTAGGTTAAAACACATTCCAAATAAAAATCACCATAATCCACCAAATTCTTGATGAAGTAATAGTTAATATTAATATGCTCCATCCTTTAATATTACACTAGATTCATTAAAAATTTTATTTCACTTTATTTTTCACACCCAATCATCTGTGGATATGAGATTTTCACCCCCCATGTCTTCAAGATATGACCTTTTTCATGTCATTTGTTTCATGGATTAAGAATCAACAATATATTCTTTGTCAGTTGAGTTAAGAGTTACAACATTTTTCTTCTTATGGTACCAAGAAACACATATTTCACCAATAAAGAAATAATCTCCAGAAGTATACTTTAAAACACTAAGATCTTATTCCCAATCCACATTTATATAGCCATAAAGCATAGTCCCTTTAATATATCATGATATATATTTCACAATTTAAATATTTAACTCCTTGTGATTTTTCTAGAATCATATAAAAAGTGTAACAATAAATATTATGTCTAATCTGTACATATTTAAGTAAATTAGGATACCAATAAGTCTTCGGAACTCTATTTCATCTACAATATTTCCTTCATCATCAATAGAAAACTTAGTCCCACATTCAAGAGGATTAAATACCTCTCTTAATTATTATATACAAAATTTACTCAATGAATTATGAGAATAATTATCTTGTAAGATAAAGATATAACCTACTATGTTTGTGACTTATAAATATAAGAATAATTTTATCTCAATTATTATTAATATTTCATAAGTATTTATCTATTTGGATTGAAAATGTATCACAAGTCTCCACTTTGTTTCTAGAAAAAAAATTTAAATACACAATCACTATGATAGAATTTGTGTCAGATTCCTTTACCAAGATATTGTAATACAAAATGAATTTATAAATTGTATGTTCTTTAAGTTGTTATCCATATTTTAATAAAACAATATAGGAAATTGTTTGAGCCCATACAAGGCCTTCTTCAACTTAAAAACTCCAAAACCATCATATTAAAGAATAAACCCTTCCATTTTATCAATATATTCCTCTTCCTCAAGTTTCAATTAAGAAATGATCAATTTAAATCCTTTTGGAAAAAATATAATTCCATTAAGAAAATATCATATGAAAGATTCATATATTTTCGATCATTATAATTAGAGAAAACATCACAAAAAAAATCAATACCCTCAATTTAATATTATCTTTTATAAACAAAATGATATTTCGTATATGATACTTATCCTTATTTAATGAGTTTCTAAAAACCTACTTCATACCTGTCATATTATTTTCTTTGGGATATTTAACCAATTACAAAGTTCCATACTATTCAATTTGACTTTGTTTTTTTAGTTTTTTTATCAAATTTTCATATAATAATGCTTATTTAACACTCTTTGATTCAAATTGTTAAAGAATAATGGTTTGATTGTAATTATATGAAGTCTATTAGGTTTCAATTCCATTGTTGTTATCTCCCAATTTTTACTTATATTTTGTGTGATTTATAATTCTAAATAACATAGTTTCACCACACCCAAGACTTTTTTTATCACTCGATATTTCATAATAATCATGATATTTTTTAGAAATTAGATTGTAATTCTAGAATACTCCCTTTCTATCCAATATTTTCTATAATATTTTCATAAACTTAATCATTAAAATAAAGTGATTTTTGTAAATGATTTTGATTTTCCAACATAATTACATCAAATATATCACTATTTTCCTCATTTTATTATTGTAACATTGATAAATCCTACCACTAGATATGTATCCCAAAAATAGTACTTAATAGTTTATCTCGTAAAAATTTCCAAAATATTTTACTTTGAGCTTGATGCTACAAGGGTTGTCGAATACCTTCAATCTTCTCAATCATGTATTTTTTTTCAAAATCATAACTTATAAGTTATCTTGGTTTAATTGAGTATAATAAGGAAATGATTGAAAATATATATAGTTTTGTTCCGGATTTTGTCTAAAATTATTTCAAAGTTTCATGATTTTATAACATATTTATCCCCATGCCAACCAATCTCTAGTTCTTCCACTCAGCTACTCTGTTTTTTTTGTGTATATAGAGGCACTATATTCATGCCATATTCTTTATATCTCAAAATATATCAAAAATAATTTTTTTTTCACTTCCATTATCAATATGAAATATTATGATAGAATAATCCATTTGAATTTTAGAATTTTTATAGAAGGGTTTGAATCTCTTAAGATATTTTAATTTACTCAACATAAAATATTTATAAAACATATGATTTAAATAATAATAAAACTCATGAAATAATTATCTTCATTGGTTGAATTAAAGATCACTGGTATACACATATTTGATTGGATCAACTTAAGATGTTTCTTCATCATGATCTCAACTATCTTATGGCACACTTTTACCATTTTTTCCATGTGACCTTTTTCATAAGTGCTTTTCCTTTCTTGATGTAAATTTCGTGGATTCCTAACAGCTTTATGTTTGATAATCCTATCCAAGTTCTTTAATACTAAATCAAAAAATATCTAATTATATAATTGATTTTCCTCATATATTATCTTATAAGAATTATTTTTATTATTGTAAATTTGAAAGATCTTACTACTTGTTTTTCCCTGCATCAGGATGGTGTCGTCATTTAACTTCCTTATAACACATCAATACATTTGAATGATCCCCTCATTCCTAATATAAAAAATCCTGGAAACACACAAGATATTATGATTAAACCCATAAATAAAGATAAAATAACTATATATATTCTTACCAATCATGGAAAATAAAACTCCTTTAACATTAAGTAATTAATTATTACTGAAACTAAAAACTCCTTCATTTTACCTTTGTATTTATTTAAAGATAGTTATGTTTACATTTTTGTGGGAAAAGAAACTATTATCAGGTATCCAAGTCTTCTATATTTGTTCAACTCTATAAGTAACCTCAACCACTATTTATTACTCCTGATTGTTCCTCCTATTAATATATTTGGAATTCTCTTTTTTACATTAACATCGCCAGTAATATTATATAATACTTACTGGCAGTTTATTCTAGTTTATTTCACCACCCACAAGTTTACTTATTATAATTAAATAAATTTAGATATTAAATCTTCTTATTTGGATATTATCTCAAATGGCCTCTTGAAACTTTAGGGTAACTCTCCCCTCAATTAATCACCTCTCTTTAGTTAAGTAAGTGAAAACTTTTACACGAATACAAATTATTTGTATCAATATACATTGAAATATAAAAATATTCCTTAAAATGAAAATATCCTTGGGAAATAAATATATTATTCAAAATTTTCTTAATGTTATTACTTTTTATGTGAAATTCATTATTTGTTTTCAAGATTATCATTGTTAAGAGATTATTCATTCACTATTACTTTGCCTTTAGGATTATTTGTGATGTTTTCCTTCTTCCCCACTATATTACTTTTCAAATTTTCAACCCCACCCATTGAATTTAGAAATGGGTACATTCTATTTATTAGGGTATGAAACTATCTTCATTCATTTTCTATCATTGCTTCCAACACATAAATTGCATTATTGGGTTTCCAAGATAATAGTTCATAGAACCATGGGATAACCTCCTTGTTTATTGTTAGCATTAATAACATTATCTATTATTTTGAATCTTTCACTTAATTTATTGATAGAAATTTTAAACACATTTTGGGTGCTCCTCAAATAATTTTCAACATCAACCAATATTATCTCAACATATTTTAATTTTTCATTATTATAAATTATATTTTTATGGTTACATAAAGAATATTATCACTAGACCCAAGAATTTTATTGTGATATCCCATATTTCATGTGGATTCCACTTTTATCATAAAAATACATTTATTTATTAATTCATAAATATATTTACTCAAATAATCATTAATATATTTAAATGATTTATTTTCAATATTGATTTCAAAATTTTCATTTAAGCACACCAATATCTATATCCTTAATTGAAACCCCTTTGTTGTTTTCTTATAGCTTATTTCTTCCTTTTCACTGCTCCCTTCTTCTTCTTCTTCAATTGAGAGATATTTGGGATAATTTTATTTTGACTATTATAGTTATTGTACCTTCATTATTTTATGTATATTTCCCTATTTCAGTTTCCTCGCAGAAGATGTGTCATTATGATTTGGGAATAGATTTTTAATCTTCATTGTTTTGGCCTTCCCTTTGTCATTGAACAAATTTATACCATTAGTATTTCCTTCCAACTTGTCTCCCCTTTGTCCATCATTCTCATATTCATATTTATTCTCAAGTAAATTTTTTAAAAATTGACTAATAATTCTCTAATTAAAACACTTGTAGAAAATTTTACATTTGTATTTACCTTTTACTCATTGCATGGATTTTGAGGATAATGATATTAATTAATTAATATCCATCACATCATCCTTGGAGTATATTTATTCCTCATGATAATTTTTATGATTAAGATTCTTTTTTCCTTTTATACATTTTAAAAAAAATCCTTCTCATGTTTTCTTTTTTTTACATAAGCTTATCCCTCTTCTAATCTCATAATAATTCAAAAAAAATGTTAAGTTTATCAATGTTACACTAATAAAAATATTTATTGAAGCACCGCAACTTTAGTATCTCTAAGTTAGTGGTTATTTTACTACATTGGTACTAGATACAAGTGATCATTCCCCAAGGGACTGAATAATTAAATATTCTTGGGACATTAGATACATACATGAGTCTCAAATTACAATTGAAAACATAATATAAAAACTAGTATTTTCTTTGAGAAAATAATTTTTATCTCTACCATGTCATTATATATAATTCATAATAAAATTATTGATATCCCTGGGAAAATAAATATAAGAAATGGGTGATCTAAAATTTTTAGTAACGTAATGTGTACAATAGAAACTATTATAGAATAAATAAAACCTGAATAATATAACTGAGATGAATAATAATAAAATATTACATATAACAAATACCATAAAAGGGAACTAAATCCATGGAATAAAATATCAACAAAAATCATAATATGGGTAAAAATAACTAGTTTTATAATGATATAATTCATAATATTGGGAATCATAATCTTATTGTCAATGCCTTGTTCCCAGAAAACATATATAAATAGGTAAGATGTATACCTAATTCCCAAACTAGTCTATCTCATGAGACCCACCAATGTATATATTGGATATAACAATCTCTTCTTGTCACTTATTGATTCCAATGAATTCATTATGTGAAATCGGTGAATAACAATTCAATACATAATTAATATAATCATTCATATTAAAAATCTAGCATACAAATTGTTAATATTTTCTAAAATCAATAAATATAACATGATCATAAGATATCCATATTGATATAGAGGGTGGTATAAAAATTTTATATCCCCAGTAAAGAATAATATTCCCCAAATTATTTTTACATATATGAAAATACTTTAAAAATAACACTTGAATGTTTCATGAGGAATATACACTTTTATTTTAAAATCGCTTATATCTAAATCCAAACATTTACAAAATATTAAGAAAAAAATTTTATATGGGAAGAATATAGAAATATTATAAATTTATCTTCAAATAATTGAGTTCCCAGGATGACAGGATATTTGTTTCATGTTGTGTACATAAAAAACAAAGATTCTTTTCACATTTTTGGTAAAAATTTAAAAATAATCTCATTGAGAAAATGAAAAGAATATTACTTTTAATTTTTTTATATAAATTCAAACATGGGTAAAAATTAATTCAATTAATAATATTATAATATTAAAAATATTATTGAAAGTATTGTAATTAAAATTTAGGCAAGTAATAAAAATATTCCTGGTCGAATAGAAAACAAAGTAGGTTTTCCTTAAAAATATTCTTTTGACCTCTTTTGTTAGTTAAAAGAGAAAAATGAAAGGAAAACATATAATTATCATATATAAACATAGGAGAATAAAATATATTACTTTTAATATAGAAATATCATATAATTCTCCAAATGTATATTTAAATATAAACATTCTCGAGTAATGATGGGATTGTGAAATAAACCATTACCTCAAGTCTAACTTACATTGTAAGTAGTTTTAGACTACTATATAATAAATTAAAATTTATTATAATTATATAAAAGAACAATATATATACTTTTAATATCATATATTATCCACTTATAAAATTTCAATACCCTTTTATTAATAATTCTTTATTAAAATCATTTTTTTGAGTGTTAACTATATAGTTTTTTGTTTAAGCTTTGATTTGGTAGTTTCAGACAATGAATATTTATCATGTTAAAATCATATATTGGATGTTAATAATGAAATAAAAATAATATATATTCAATATATGAATATTTGAAATCATCCTTGAAAGGTAAAGATAGAAAAATTAATTACACCATTCCTGGAGACAGTAGCCAATACATATGCATGAACTTTGTTATCACTTTTTGATAAAGGGTATGAAAAGAATGTAAATAATAACTAACCTTGAAAAAATAATTATTATATCATTTATATTATATATATTCATTAAATATATCTTTATTATCATTCATGAAAATAAAAAATGAAAAATGAATCACATCGTTTTATAGTGGTGGTAGTCCACATGTACCCACGATTGATGTTATCATTTTCCAATGGATGGAAAGTAAGAAATAAATGATATATTATATTTATAGAACTATAATTATTTCATAAATATCATATATTCTCATTATTTTCATCTTTATAACTATTCATGTAAAATGGTGAATAAAAATGAATTACACCACTATGTGGGGATGGTAAGTCGTATGTACGCATGAGTGACTTTTGATTTCTATAGGAATGAAAAGAGGTTGAAATGGTTTTCAAATTATCATAAAATATAATTATATTGATGATACTACATAATTTATTTTATTATGGGTACAACTGATTTAGAGGAATTAGAATAATAAAAAATATTTTAAAGAATAGTAAAAGCGATTACCTTATCTTAGAGAAACCTCCTTTGGATATCTTTTTAAGAACCCTACAATTGATCTTTTTGGAAGAAAATAACCTATTGAATGTGTATAAGGATTATTTTTAGATATTTTTTAAGGCATTGTTTAAGATAGATAACTCACTAGATGTGAAAAAATGAGGGGGGATATTCCCTTTTATAATTGAGGTGAGTGGCCCGCTTGTGATTTTTTCAAAGCCTTAAAATATTATTAAGTCACTATCTTGGGAAAAAGGATAAAATGACTCATAATAAAATTTAATTGGTTTAATTTCAAAATAAAATCAACCAATTAGTTTAAAGAAATTTATTAGGTTTTTTAACCCTTATTTTTTAGATTAACCTTCTCATAACCCATCTTGATCGTAACCACAGAAACAACTTTTTCAATATTAAACCATTGTAATTTTACTTATAAGGTAAAAATTCTCTTATAAATTTCTTGGGGTTGAAATTTTAGACCATTTAAAATCCTACTTGTACTATTTCAGAATTTACATGTCTCTTAAATAATTTAATTAAATATTATTTTTCATTATATATTATTAATGTCATTTTCAAAACTATTTATTTAATTTGTGGTTAAATATAACAAGATCTAAATTTAATTTGAATATAAAACATAAACTCATCCCCAATATTGTATAGTCATATATAAATATTTTGTGAACTATAACTCATCCACAAAGTATTTCTTTTAGAGTTTTAAAAATTATTGACATGATTTTTATACTTCTTGCACAAGTGTTATCCCGACATTGAGTAAGCATTAAAGGTAATTATTTCACCACTAAAAATAAAAAAAAATATGAAAAAAAATATTTCATATTTAAAAAAAAATTAGATCCAAACTTATACTCTTTTAATTCTTATATGAAAATTTTATAGATATGAAAGTCAAGAGAGGGAAATTTTGGAATTTTCTTTATTTAAAATAATATACATGTCATTATAAAGGTAAAATGGACCCCAAATGAAATATATTCTAATTTAGGATAGATATGGTCAAATTTATTATATCCCATGAAATTAAATTAAGATTTGGGTTGATTTTGATACCTTATTTAATGATTTTAACCATGTTTTGCACATTTTACCCTTACCCAGGTGACAAATATTTACTACAATTACTATTAATAATGATAAAATAATAAAAGGGAAATATTTAATAAATTTTAACCTATTGATTCCAAATATGGTATATGTTTTTCATTATTCAATTTCTTGAAGTGGTAAAAATTAATTTAAATATAAATTCGTAAAATGCAACAAAAAACAGCTTTTAAAAAATGATCTTTTAAGCATAGAGAATAAACATATATCAAAATCATGAAAAATAATATAATTTATTATAAATAAAATGGATAATATGTCACTTTAATATGAACTCAATATATAATGTAAATTTAAATCCAATAAAAAGAAATGATAGTATTTGAAAAATCGTCATTTTTTACTGCTCACTAAAAAATCAATCATTTCATAAAAATATCAAAATTTCAATTTAAATTATTTTTTATGTGGTGATTTAAATAATTAAATTAATTTAATAAAATTAATTTCTAAAAATGTATTATTTAGGTTTTAATCACATTATTGAGTAAAACTATGTGTATTGTGTTAGTATTTCTCTAGAAATAAAAGATTACTATAATTGAAGCATGAGTGTTACATTGATCTTAAAAGGGATAATTTTTTCATAGAATTTATATAAGAGGGTTCTCATAAATTTATTCACTATGTTATAATATTTAATGATCTATTAATAACTTCTAATTAATCATATAATTCTATTCACCTAAATTAATAACTCATCCACTACTTCATCTTTTCCCATCCCGATATCCTCAAATTGAGCCTAACTTGTTTATAACCATGAATTTAAATTTATTATCCCCATAATATATATTATCATTAAGTTTACTCCATATTCCATTCACTATTTTTAAATATATTTCTTCTATAAACATCTTATCTAAGAGGAATGAAACTAATGCATTGTAAGCTCTTTTGTTGTCTTTGATATTCTTTTTATCGAGTAATGTATAGGTTTTACTAAATTTAGGAATATTTAAACCATTTTCAATGATTTTAAGAACATATAAACTAAAAAATAGAATATATGAAACCATTATCACTTTCTATAAATTTAATATCTTTCTATCAAACATAGTAACTCATTTATTCTTAATATTGTTCTCTAACTCCATAAATCACTTAGATTAAAGATATAATTTTTGAAAAAAAAATAGATCCATGGGAACAACTATAACCATTTAAAGAATTCTCTAATACAAATTTATATCCCCATAACATATTAAATCACCACCAAGAGGATGGTTGAATCAGTGGTTGAAAAAAAACACCAACTCTAAATCAATGATTTCCCACCACCATTTTATGTGTATAGATCTCGATAGTGATGATACGATGATGAGAGAAAGAGAGATAAATAAAACAAATATTAAAAGTTAAAATACAAGGTTTAATAACAATTTTTATCAATTTTATAATGTCTCATGTAATGATCATGCGATAACCCCCAAACAGTCTCTATGGGCATCTTTATTAGGTGTAAGCCCCAGTCATAACCCTAACCCATCATCGGGTTGAGATAACCTCATGGTCCAAGATAAGAAATAAATAATGGGAAGCCCATGTGTTCTAGCTCTACATGTATCCCCACCACTACTAGGTATACCTTATGGGAATCCTCTTCAAGTGTAAGACACAATCATATCCCTCGAGCCTTAAATGAGTCAATATGACCCCATGACCCAAATGAGTAAGGAATAATGGGAAGCTCAATATTAAATTCACACATGCTGTTAGGCCCAAGTTTTGTTTTGGCTGTATTTGTTGTCAATAGATCAAGTAAGCTTGAAGTTGAGAAAATGTGGAGATTAAATAAAAATTTGAGATTTGGATTTCAAACACACACTATCAGACTGGACAGGAAGTTTCATTGAATGAAAATGACACAATGAAAAATCAAAAGAAATCACGTTTCTCCACATAGATATCCTCAATTATAAGATCGAACATAGGTTTTGGTAAAAGTAAAAAATATTGTTTTCTAGCCACTAAATGTTTCAAAACTCATTAATAAGTCGTGATACAAGTAAGAGTGAGTAGAAGGAAATAGAAATGTGAGTTTCCAAATTTTCCAAAACTAAATATTTTCAGACATAACTCATTAGATCAAGGAGAACCGAACTTAGAAGTTTTTAGGAATATTGAAATGGAAATATTTCAAGTTCAAAGGATTTGAAAAGTACTGATTAAGCTGATACATCATATGGGTGTAGAAACATGTACATCAGATGATTACTGACATTGATCCATCAAACTGAGTTTCTGTAAGAAATAAAAAATTCTATGAATATAAAATCTAACAAAAATCAAAGTTATGTCATGTGGTCACACTAATAATCTATTATAATTTTCGTTTTATCATATGTAAAAGTTTAATCAGATGAAAAAAATTTACTTTGATTTTTGTATCAAAAGAACCAGAGTTGTTCATTGAGAATGAGAAGTTTTTGACACTAACCAATCAGGTGATCTTCAATGATTAGTTTATAAGATCGATAATAGACACTAATACAATAGGAGAATTTATGACACTAATTTTTTTTATTAGAGAAAAGATAGAATGTGATCTCAAAACTATATTTGGAATCAGTCAATCTGTATGAGAAATTGTAAAAATAGTTCTATTATAATGAGTAAGTGATCTAAAATGTGAGAATTATTCAGTTTATATTAAATTGGTTGAAGGTGAATGAAGTCTAAAGAAGTTAAAATAATGTTTTCAACCATTTGAAATTGACTCGGAGCATGAAATCATTTTATTTTTTTATTCTTCAATGGGTCAAGAAAAAACGATTTAAAGGTGTTTTATTATTGGTTATAGAAGAAATGATGCACAATACGATGTTATGAAGTTAAATTAATCCATCAGATGAGATTTTCATGGGCTATTCCATTAGATAAAGTGTTTATGAAAGTCCATCAAACTGACTCTGAGGAAGAAAGAACAATTGGAGTCACCAAACAATGAAATATCAAACATAATTAATAATACTAGAAAAAATTTTGTAACCTGTAAAGGATTATTAATTTGTGATAATATTCAACAAGTTTTGAGAACTTCCTAGAAGTATTGAGAATACTATAAATATTCAAAGATGAATCTCAAAAGAACATGAAATTAAGAGATATAAAAATTTGGTTGAGCAAGATAAAGAATTGGTTTTCCCAACTTTACCATTTTGGGATGCATATAAATAATGGGAGAAGTACATTCATATTGATACACTATTCATGTGTTCCAAAACTAATGATCTGGAATTTTTTTATAGGTATTTGGATCCCAACTGAGTTTTGTTTTTAGGTTGAAGTGGAGATAACCAAAGAAATATCTATTAAAGTGAGTTCGCTCAGAGAAATAAACATCAGAGTGAGATCCACTAGAGAGAGGTCTACCAGGGTGAGATTCGTTGAAGTGAAGTCCCATTGGATGGTGTTCCATCATATGAAGAAGTTATTAGTTTCTAATTGATTTTCTACCAAGTTGAAGTAGGAAGTTCAAAATAAGAATCAGAATGAGGAGAATCAGATAGAGACCATCGGTCATAGGTTACTAGAGAAATCCTGAATCAGATTGACTTTTTTCTAAGAATGTTTTTTCAGACATAAGTTGTTAAAATTGTGGTTGATAATATTAATATTTTTTTAAATATATGGATGAAGTTTCAATAACAACAAGTTATTAAGATAATTTTTGAAGTTTTTAAAAGTTTTAAAAAGGTAAAATTGATCCAGCTTACTTGCGGAGTAAGTGAAGAACCTTATAAAGTGGATTAGAAAAGAAGAAGAGATGAGCTTATAGCTCTAGGTTATTAGCAGTTACTTAAAATGCTTGTTTTTTAGGATATATAACCAGCTGTGGGTAAGTGAATATGAAAGGGATAGTTGGGTAGTACAATCAAATATAGCAGAAACATTTTCTACTATTTTATAGAGATGTTTGCTTCTTATGCCTTTGTATTATAGAAAGATTATAGTAAAGGAATCCATGTTGGTGGGAATATCCAACATAGAAAGGAGTAGGTCTTTGTACCAAACCAAGTAAATATAATGTATTTCTATCTATTCATATCTTTTTCATACGAAAGGGTACGTTGAGATATTTTTATGAGTGTATCATAACTCTATCACGTTTTATAGGTTATTAAATTTGTATAAAGAAGATTTATTATAAAAATAAAAAGGAAAAACTAATTCACCCCCTATTAGTGGTATAGATCCTATTTGGGAACTTTAATTTTTATCATTGCTGAGGTTCCCTTTGAGAGATCCATCTATGAGAACAGAGAATCTCAATTCACTAAATAATAGGAGTGTTCCAGTTTTTTTGGGAAAGATATCATAGTTATAGGAATAAGATTTTACCTTATCTCTTATCACTATTACTTGAATTTATAGATGAAAATATAGTGATATTTCCTCTCATCAATGAATTTTTTATGATAAAAGCTCATAAGAGGAGTTTAGAAGCTAATGGAAAATATCAGAATGCTTTGTTGATGGATCCTATTGATAGTTTTTATAAAAAGATTAATGTATTTACAATAGCTAATAAGATGTTAGATTAGTTGAGAAGTATATATGAAGGAAATTATAAAGTTAAATAAGACAAGTTACAAATCTAGAGAATTAGATTTGAAGATTCCAAAATGGATGATAAATAAATTATTAATGATTAATTTAAAAGAGTTAATTAGATTGTGGGAAACATTAGTGGTTTTATATAGAAGATTTAGGATTTTTAAATTGTTAAGAAACTAATGATAAACTTTCTAGACAGATTTGATGCCAAAGTTTCAGCTTTATAAGATTGTGAAGATTTACCTTTGGATGAACTTCAAAATAATCGTATAGAATATAAAATGAGAAAATCTAACATTTTCCAAAATAATAACGACATAGAAATTTAGTTTAAAGATTTTTTAAAAGGGAAGAAATATAAATAATTTAAAGAAGAATCAAGTGATTTGGAGGTAGAGAAAGAAACTAAAGATTTCAACAAAATCATTTCCCTCCTTTCCAAAAAAAAATCAGTCCGGGAAGTTGGAAGGGAAAAGGTAATAAATCACTCAAATATTAGAAGAATTAAGGGATATGATATTTTTCATAAAATTTTCCTAGAAATAAACTTTAATATTATGATTTTGAATATGAGGATATAAAGTCTCGAAAACAAAAGTGGAAGAAACACAAGTAAATAGTTCCTTATGAAGAGAAGAATAAATGTTATATGAGAAATGTAAAGAAGGTTGAAACCTCATCCAGTAATGAATCTTGTCATCAAATAAAATTTCTTGATAAAGTTAAAAATTTAAGTACATCATTAGGAAGTGATGGTTGTGGTGAATAAATTATAGAATTTGAGTGGATTATTCAAACAAATTTGGAAAAATAAATTTATCAGAATACTCAACTCAAGATAGAAGTAAGGAAGTTGTAGAAGGATATTGAAAGTATAACTTTTGAGAATGGTGATAGGATCAAGAAAGAGGAAATTAACCTTAATTTTATTAGATATCAGAAGATTAATATTTTTTATATGAAATGATTACTAAAAAGTTGTGAAGGCAGATCATCTGGTGATGAGAATTTCAACATTATATAATCTATACTTATTGAAGATAGTAAATAGAACAAGTTGGAAGATAGATGAGTTTGAGAAGATTATATATGTTCTGAAATATTGTTTAGATAAAAAATAAGAAGAGTTATTAGAAACATAACAAATGTTTCTTACAATACAAAGTGATTTTAGAAATATGATAGAAGGATTCACTAAAGTAGTTGAGGTAATGGGTGAAAAATATAAAGATGGAGAAGGAAAAATTTCATAGAATCAAGTTTTTTATTTTCATAAACAATCTTAATGCACATATATTTTTAATATCTATACATTTATGAAATAAAAGAGATCATTAAGAAAGTATCTCCCTAAGAAAATTGGTCCCTGATTTATAAGGAAATAATAACAACAATGTTATGAGAAATTTTACTCTCAGTATGAACGAGAAAGATTCAGAGGTCATTGTTGGTGTTTCAAATTTTTTGGACACAAGTATTTTCCATATTTTTACAACATGTCTATATTAGAAAACAAGTATTAATCAAGGGGGATCTATTATAAGAAAATAAGTCCAAAATTTTCAAATAAATTGGTGGAACGGAAAAAGGAAATTCAGAAGATGAACAATTTTGAAGCCAAAATAAAGAAACATTAAAATATGAAGATAATTGATTACTTTAATAAATTTTATAAACGTTATATTTCCATTTTTGAAAATAGTGGGTGCTTAGTTATTTTCCTAGGACAATTTTCCTTGGCTTGAAAGTTAGAAGAAGAACAAAAATCATCTAAAAATAGGGGGAAAAGTTTTCTGAATATGAGAACAAATTTGATAGAAAGACATAAATAGATTTTTGTTTGAAGTTTTAGAAAATATATATGTGATTTATGAAATAATGGTAGGTTAATAAGAGTTTTATTACTATCTTTCCATCGTAAGTTGAAATCAAGAAGAATATTTTTTTGAACTCATTGTAACAAAAAATTCAATAAAGTCGAATAGAAGCTAAAAAATTCATATGAAATACAAAAGGTGAAAATAAACTTGTTACGAAAATTAATAAGGATTAATAGAAGAAATAAAACAAAAACAATGTGAAATACAATAAATAGAAGAAAAATTCATGAATAGGAGATGAATCTAAGTCCAAATGTTGCTTTAGAGAAACTATTGAGGTTCATCCTTATTCCAAAAAATATTTTTATATTTGTACTAACCTATAAGGAATTAAGGGATTTGAAATTTATAGATAAGGTATTTATTCTCTTACATGTCTTGAAAAATAAATAAATGAAGTTATGAAAATGTGATTTTGGGAAAGTTATATTTATATAATATGAATTTCATGATATATTTGTTGACATGGGTGTAGGTTTTCTTATCTTAAATTTTTTTTCTTAGATTTCCCTAGATATGAGAATGATGATAAGAATATAAGGAAAGTTTTACATGAGAAGCTATGTTATGGAAAACATTGATAAGCATAATTATACACTCTTATTTTATAAATTGGGTTCACCTTCATATGCTTAGATATGTTTACTTAAAGTCACTTTATTAAGAAACTCATGAGATACTATTTTTCTCTAGAAGAATTTTTTTGAAGAATAATGATTGGTCCCTTTGAATTTGATTGTCAATAAGGGGTAGAAGAAAACTAATGGTTTTGGGGGATCAAGAAAATGATTAAAAAATAGGGGTAGAAATAATAAAGATAAATAAAGAAATAGGTGGGAAGAAAGATGAGTATACATATTCATTAAGAATATATATGATGTTTTTCAGGTGAGTTTTTTGTGGGTATTGACAACAAACAAAATGGATATATTGTTAGGCCCAAGTTGTGTTTTTGTTATATTTGTTGTCAATATATCAAGTCTGTTTTATAATGACCCAAACTTTTATTAATAGAATTTTTCCAATATTATAATTATGTTATATGGTATAAAACACATACATAGCATAGAGATCCAAATGAAAACATTATTCTCATAAATGAAGAATGAAATAAGTGGTATTAATAGAAATTAAAGAACTTATAACAATAGAATATTAACTTGACTGTTGAAATAGTAATATGACCATTATGAATAGTAAAACAAACAATATAATAATAAAATCACCTATGAAAGTATAAATAAAATTTATTTATCTTATGAGTGAAAATATAATATATTTATATCATGGAATAAGTAAATAAATGTTTTAAAAATGATAAATTAAGTATTAGTATTTTTGAAAAATTGAAATTTTTATTTACAATTTTATAATTAATATAATGATTTAAAATAAAATTTACTTCCATAAAATAGATTAATAAATTAATATTTTGTTGTCTTATGATTATAATATAATTTTATGAGACCCTAACTTTTTTTAAAAGTGTTGTAAAATCGATTATAATATTAAAATTGATATTTTTTTAATAGATGATAATTTTATTTAAAAATTAAATTTATAAAATTTTGAAAATTATTTTCAAAAAATTCAGTCCATTTTTTAATTCTACACATCAAAAAATGGTTAGGGTGATTATTTTTTGGAATTTTCTAAAATATTTTAATTTTTGGTGAATATGGAGATATGATAATTTATTATATAAGTTAAATACATGATTTTTTTAGTCAATGTCGATGTATGTATGATGTAAGCACCATTATCTCGAAACATCCTTCTATATTTACTATATTTAGTCATGAGAATAATCACTATTGATATTTTTGAACCAAAATAATTAAATAATGAATAAAATAATCAAAAAATACCCATCTCCTCAACTATAAATACCACCCCTCACCACCTCTTCTCTTTAAACATTATAATCCTTAAATATTGTCTAAATATTACCAAATCTTCTTCCCATGACTCTCCCCAATGTCCAAAATCTTGTGGTATAAAAAAATACCAAAACAAAGTTCCTTAAGGATGTTCTCAAGGAGAATAAATCCAAGAGGTAAAATTATCTTTCGTTCTCTTTTAATTTCTTTTAAATTGTTACATTTTCTTATATTCTCATTAACTCATCTATCCATACATTCATGATAACTCCATTATATTATATATTCTATAATTTTGTTACGTTAATAGAAATATCCATAATCAATCCCCTTATCATGTCCCTTTTATTCTGAAAATGAAAACATCGTCCTTGATGTGTCGATTTACATCCATCATAGATGAAAAATTTTCATTACCGCCTTCAAGGCTGGTCATAAAACTAATATTATAGTTAAATAATATTTTATAACTTATAATATGTATATCATATAATATGTATAACATATTATAAGATCATGTAAAATGGGAATAATTCACCAGAATTAAAATTATATGTTATACATATTATATATTATTAATTATGGTGAATTATTCTCATTTTACATGAACTTCCATACATGTATACAAGAAAACCGATCATGAAAACTAAGAAAACGAACACTGCTGGAACTATGAAATTGAACTATCTAACCCACCAAAATGGCCATAAATAAACTTAATAAAATTATAATAAATCAAACACATGTATAATAAATTATATATTTATTGATTAATTAATCTAATTTCATTATACATGATATTAAAGTGAAGAAAGAATTCAGACATGGGGTAAGGGGATTCTTAAACCGAAGTCCCTTTCTTGGCGTTATTCCTCCTTTATAAAAAATTTCAGTATGGATATTTCTTTATTGTTCCTAAAATAAAATTTCTTTTCACTTCCCTTTTCATTACTAGGATATACATGTTTCCAACATGATTTTATGACATATACCAAGATTTTCCAAAAGAAATATTCTTTCCAAAACACATTCTGTCTTCTTTTGAGTTGTTTCATTTTCACTCTTAAATGATGAATCTTATACCAAATATATTTTTACCTATTCGATATGTAACCCTAAGTTTATCCATGATTGAAAAAAGACTTATTAAACCAATTAATTTACATGAATTACTTCAAGACTTTTATTGATATATGTTCTATGTGGCATGCATGATTATGTAAATTTTATAATGTGATAAGTGCACCCAAAATTATATAGTGATCTTATAAATTGGGTAATGTGATGTATCTCATGAGATGAAGTAAACTATTAATGAACATTATGTGAGATTTGTTCACACTGATGATGTTACGATTATACACTTATGTTATGTGTGTACATGATGTTATCTTTTTTCACAAATATGTGTGGTTTTTGACAACTAAGACATGATGTTTCATTTTTATGCATTGACACATTCCTTTCTTTAATCTAATGCTTATTCTCATGATTATTATGATTATCCTATAATTATTTTATGATTATGAGGATTCTGCTTACCAATGTTATATTGATTCATGTCCTTATCTATCCTCCTACTGGGCTTTTATCTCACCCATTTCTTTGATGCATATCCTCTGGAGAATATATGTCCTAAGGATATCATAATCTTTATATGGATAAATAATAAGATTTAAAATAAATTTTTATGTTTTGTTATGTATAAGTGATGTATGGTCTTAATTTTTCCAAGATACTAAACCTTTAGATCCTAGTTTCGTAACACTATTATGTTTTTTATCTTTAAAATGATGTAATAGATATGAAAGAAAAGTAAGGTCACTATAGTTGTGATCATAACATAGATTAATTAGTTTGGGAATTAGGATAAGATAACATTAGTGATAACCCTTAGTATGAGACTAAGTATATGTAAGCACCCAAGAAACATTGTTTTAGAAAATGATAATCATAGGGATCCCACAATATATGCCTTTATATTTAATTTAAAAAGTAATAAATTATTTATCCATTACTTATTGACTTATTTTTTTTCAAACCTTTTATATTTTAGAAAATGGGGGGAACTATGAGAATCTAGGCCAACAACCCATGTGAGGGATAATGCAATGATTTCTTGAACGACATCCCCATTTCCTTGGGATATGTAGTTCAAAATTTCATGGAGATTTTTACCCTTCTCTCTCAAGCTATGAACAATAACCTAAACAATGTGGAAAATCCACCTTCACCTAAGAGGGATGAATTAGATATTGAATATTTTATGTGGAAACAACCACCGACATTTAGTGGATCATTCACTCCACTTCTTTAGGAATAATGGTTTAACTCAATGGAGAAGATATTTTCTATGCTCCACTTTTTTTAGTAGAAGAATGTGACTCTGGCCATTTATCGTTTAGATGCAGAGGCTGATCAATGGTGGTCATTGATTGAGAACACCAAACTGAAGGATTAAATTGAAGAGATAAAGTGGTAGGATATTAAGAAAATATTTCCTAACAAGTATTTACCTAGAATTATTCATACAAAGATAGAGAGAAAATTCATAGAGATGAAGAAAAAGGAAGGTAAATCTATCAAAAATCATAAATAAAACTTCAAAAGTTTTGAATGGTTCACCTCAAGTTTTGTTATCAATAATAATAGAAAAGTAGATATATTATTTATTGGTCTAAAACCATGCCTTTGAAAGGATATATCTAATCAAGACTTTGGTAGTTACAAATAAGTTGTTTTATGTGATCTCAAAGTGGATATGGAGTTTTGATAATGGTATCATACCAATAGATATAATAAAAAAAGATATTAGTTTCAAGTTGGAGGATCCAATGACAAAGGCGGAAAGAAAACTCAACCACACACACATCGAAAATGTGAGAAGAAGCATCATGGTAATTAACTCAAAGGAATGGGGAAATATATAAGTGTGGGAGAGAAGGGAACCAAGCTCATGATTGTTTAAGAGACTTGAAGAAGCTGGCCAATGTGATAGAGGAAAGGAGAGAACCACCCATGGTTCAATGCTTCAACTATAGGGAGAAAGGGAATTATTCCATACAATTCACTAAACCTCGATTCCTTGAGTTTAATTAGCATAAGAATCCACCAAATCCAAAGGATAATGAGAAATCTTATTTCATCACTACTACTAAAGTGGAGCAAGAAAAAAAAGGCATACAAAGTACAATTCCTATTCACTCAAGGATGGAAAAAGTCTTATTTGATTATGGTCCTATGAAATCCTTTATATTTTGAAAGTTTTATAGAACTGTTGAATCGAAGCCTCAAAACCATGAAGTAGAAATATATTTAAAAAACCTAGTGGTGCGATTGTTACAACCCAAGTGTAGGCTCCTCTCTTATTGGTGTATTTGGAAATATTATTCCAGCAAACCTCATGATACTTCCATGGGTGGAATTAGATGCTATATTGGGCATGTATTGACTCTCATTATATAGGGAAAATATAAACTATTGGGAAAAGGAGATATATTTTCAAATTTCAAACCATCTTAGATCCTCTAAAAATGTAAGGAAGAATATGAATATCCTTTGGAAAATACCACAATAGTGTGGGTGTTGATGCCCTGTGAAGAAGAATACCTCATGCAAATGGTTTATTAAAAGGAAGGTATAAACCTAGAGTAAATTCCAATTGTGAGGGAATACAATGATGTATTTCTCAAATAGTTACTCATACTTACCCTAAATTCGGAGTTAGAGTTCTCAATATAACAAATACTCAGAGATACTCATAACTTAAAATTTCCCTATAGGATGGACCTAATCCAACAAGAGTTAGAGAAGCAGATGCAAGAGCACTTGGAAAAAGGGTTCGTACGCCCTAGTGCATCACCTTGGGGTGATCTAGTTCTATTCCTAAAGAATAAGGATGGATGAATACGTCTTTATATCAATTATTGGGAATTCAACAAGATCACCATAAAGAACAAGTATCCTCTTCTAATGATTGATGAATTTTTTGATCAAAAATGAGGAGATCAATAATTCTTTAAGGTGGATCTTTATTCTGGATATCATCAACTAAATGTGAAGAAGGAATATATTCATAAGACTGATTTCCGAACATGGTATGAGAACTATGAATTTATTGTGACACCATTCAGAATTAGTAATGTCCTCATAATATTCATATATTTTATGAATAGAGTCTTTAGATACTACCTTGAGAACTTTTTGGTAGTTTTTATAGATGATATTTTCATCTACCCCAAGATAAAGGAGGAACAAGAAGAAAATCTTAGGATTGTTATGGTGACATCAATGAAGGAGAAATTGAATACGAAGTTTAGAAAGTGAGAATTTTGGATGCCAAAAGTCACATTCATTGGACACATGATCACAAGTGATGAAATTTATATCAACCCTTCAAAAGAAAGGCAACTGAGGAATGACCCAATACCACTAGTGTCATGAAAATCCACATTTTTCTTAGATTAGAAGGGTACTATCAATGTTTTCTGAGAAATTTATCATGATTATCTATAACACTAACTAAGTTAACAACAAAATGGTGAATGTATGTCTGGATAGAATAATGTGAGGAAATCTTCAAGGAGATAAAGAAAAGGCTGATCACTATACCTGTACTCACATTACCAACAAGTGGAGAGAGTTTTGTGATATACAATGACGTTTCAAAGAAAGACTTGGGTTGTGTACTCCTGAAAAATGATAATACGATAACCTGTGCCTTATGGTAGTTTAATATCCATTAGTAGAACTACTCGATGCATGATATAGAGTTAGTAGCTATGAAATTTTCCTTGAAAATATGGTGTTACTACCTCTATGGTGAGAAGTGTGACATATATACCGATCAAAAGAGTTTAAAGCACATATTCACATATAATGAACTCAATATCCTTCCAATAAGATGGATAGATCTAATAAAGGACTACTATTTCTCTATTACCTAACATCTTGGGAAGGAAAATATGGTAGTTGATTCTCTTACAATAAAAAACCTATTATTCTATCCATGATTCAGATTAGAAAAGACCCTATCTTCATGGATATGCCAAGGATGGGTCTTGAAATTATAACATTAGGGAATATATACTACCTTAACCAAATGGTTTCTCAGTCATCTATCTAAGAGAAGATCAAGGAGGCACAAATGGATGTTCTGGAGCTTCAAAAGAAGGTGAATGTAGTAAAGGAAGGGAAGCTGCAGGAGTTCCATATCGATGATGATGGTTTGATTTGCTTTGGAATGAGGTTGTATCTGCCTTCATCACCTAAGATAAAGAATGATATATTGGATAATTTATATAGACCACCTTTCTCCATCCATCCTAGAAGTACCAAGGTTTACCATGATATCGAAGAACACTTCTGGTGGGATAAAATGAAGAAGGATATTGTGTCACAAACTAGACCAGAGGGCCATTCAACTTGGCATCTAACCTAGTCTGAGACATGGTCCAAATGGAATTCCCAATCCACACATGCTAGAAATTAGTGTCAGGAATCAAATTAATTACTAAGGGGAATGATGTTTTCCCAACAGACCAGGATAAAAATAAAAAAACTGAACAAGCAGAAGAACCAACCGAAATTGAATCTCAAATAAATATAATAACTGATTCAATTATAATAACTGAACAAAACAGAAACTAAATAAAAATATGAGACTGAACCACACTAGTACAACTTCCATGTGACCTATTTTTCACCACCAACTATAACACCAAACTTCTCCAATAATGAGTGCTCGAACTAGAACTTAGACCTTCAAAAAAACTTGGGTCTTCTAAGACTGAATTGAATGAGTAGGGTGTGATCTTAACAGCTCAGTAGGAAACCAACATAGAATCCATACATTTACCTTCACAAAAATAGTCCATAAATGCTAGTTCTAAATACATATATAAAAGTAGGTTTTTCTTATTTTTATTAGTGAACATATCTTCTCTTTTTTAAAACACGAAACACCATATCAATAATTTTCAAAGGGTATTTCCATTTTAAAATTGAAACACAACCCAAGGAATTACCAAGATATAGTGAAAATGAACAAGAAGTATAAATAGAAAACCAAGTGCAAAAACATATAAACATGAAAATATAATTCATACCCATGGGAATTTCCTAAACATCCCTAGAGCGATCCTCGGACATAATCGAGTCGAACTCACCTACTAGCATATGGTGAAACTTCATAGTCTATAACCAACTGGCCTCTCTAAAATTACTAATCTAGTGGAATGTCCAACCAAGAATTATGAATTTGAGGGGGTACCAACCCATCTAATCGTGGTTGAAAAGAAACCATCACTTGACCCTCTAAAATATTCCTAGTTAACCCATATAAATCATATATTGTGTAAGTAGAAGACCCTCACATATGTGACTCACCTTACCTGCCACCACCGTACTTGCCTACCCCAAACAATAACACCACCTATATGATAACCCATGTAGGGAAATACTCCATAGGGATTCCTGACACATATCACATTATAAAAAGTTGCAACCTTACCATCACATCATATCAACTTCCAAATAATTTACCAAACCCTTTTTAAAATGCAAATAGGGTTTTTACATTTTGTCACACAAGCTTTCAAATCATTGTTCAAAGAATACTAGTTTCAAACTAGGCATTTTTAATTTCAATCCATATTCATATCAAAACAACATAAAAATACCAACTAGGCCTCTACCACATCCATTTTTAATATATTTACCAATATTTCCCAAATAATGTGAAAACCCACTTCAAACCAAAATGAAAGCACACAACATGCTTAAGATGCCAAATATACCTTTATACCATTTAGATTCGAATCATTCTACCAAAGTGCCAAATGATCCTTAACTCCAAACATCATTTCAAAACCATTTTACATTTATATTGAAACCATGAAATCATTTAGAATATATGAAGGCTTAAATAGGATTTAGTAAGAGAGGATGAGGAAAGAGTTAAGTGTTTTGAAAATTAATTCTTTAAGTTAAACAAGGCCCTAATCATTTGTTGGACCACCCAAATGTGAACTTCGTGTTCATATTGATGTTACCACATCTAATATCACTACCATGAAATCCCAATAATTCACCCAAACTATTTTTAAGATCCACAGCTTACACACAAGGCTCATTTCACCGTCAAAATAAACCAGCAAAATATAACCAAGTCCAAACACATTCTCAAATCATTCAATTTCATGAAAATGAACCAAGAAGAATTTTATGGAACACTTTTAACACATGAAAACATAGGAATATTTAATAAGAACCCATTTAAAAACCAATTGAAATTTCATCAAATACTTTATGTGCATACATTTATATGCATAATAAAAGAATCTCTTCAAATACCATTTTTTCAAAATTTTAAAAAAGTGAAAGCACCATAATAAATTAATAAAATGCATCACAAGCATGTGAAAAATATTTATAAATTAATTAGAATCACCTAAGAATCAAATAGAATCGATCTAAAAAGAAAATAATTAAAACACCTACCTCCAAGGAGTGATGATGTGATGAAGCTATTAGAGAATGAAGAATAGGACCCCAAGATTGATTTGCATTCCCTAGATCCAAAATAAATTAAATCACACACAAAACCTAAACCCTAGGGATTAAGAAATAAGGAAAACCCATTAGGAAATCCTAGGAAACCAAGATAGAAATAGACAAGGAAGATAAAGTGTCCAAAAACCCTAAAAACATACCTTAGAAGCTTGGAGATGGATCCATAGAGGGAGGATAATCTAAGGGAGTGGGGTTTGGAGACTGTCTCATGCACCCAAAATGAACAAGGAGGGAGGCGTTTGATTTAGGTATAAAAGTAATAGAGGGTTAAATTGTAAATTTAAGATTTTAAAAATATGGAAAGCTCAAATAGTTTGACTACGCAATTTACCAAAACACACGCCAACTATGCAGTAGCTATAGTCCAAGAAGGAATCAACTGCATAGCCAGCCCACATTATTTGACCTACGATGCAAAAACCATATAGTATCTTATATCCCAAATTCAACACCTACTGCACGGTTACTTGGGTTGGGTCGCATGGTTTCCCAAATCATGTTCCCAAATCT
The DNA here is from genome assembly GCA_963277665.1 of Viscum album. Classification (NCBI taxonomy): domain Eukaryota; kingdom Viridiplantae; phylum Streptophyta; class Magnoliopsida; order Santalales; family Viscaceae; genus Viscum; species Viscum album. The sequence goes on from OY728126.1 coordinate 1,550,843,665, forward strand.
TGTGTAGGCCAAAATGCCACCCAAAAATTCCAAAACATAAATTTTATAACTGGGACTCAACCCGAACCTCCAGAAAAACATCCAAATCCAATAAAAACATAAAATAAATGAATTTACATGGTCAGGTTGTAATAATTCTCCCTACCACATAAACTTTCTGGCCCTATAATTTCACCCATCCAAAAGTTACCCAAAACTTAATTCCATGCCTGATAAAAACCCAAAGGAAGGATGAAGCTGGGGGTTAAAGTTTACTCCACAAGTCACAACCAACCATCTCTAATGGAAACCACAACAAAAAACATAATGGGAGAATATGAGAGGGTTCTCTCCACCATAAGAACTCAACCAACATAATCAACATTTAAACTCCCAACACAATGTCACATATACAGGAACTCCAACCACTCTACCCTAGGTAGTCTGACGTGGGAACTCCCAACATGAAATTTATCTAACTCCCCCACAACATCTAAAAAGAAACACCACCAGAACTAAATTTTTTCCTAACAATCCAAAACCCTAAACAGAATGGGATAAAATCACAAAAAGAACTTTAATTCAAACAGTGATCCAAAACCACAACCCATCAATTCAACAAAAATAAAGAATCCCCCAGGTGAGCACAACTAAAATCAATACCAACCCATATAAGAGCTAAGAACACTCAAATAAGAATAAATTATATGAAGAGTAACATTCAGATAAACAAAAATACTTATATTATGATATAATGAGTCCATTACAATTTCGCAATAAAAGACGATCTTACAAAATTAGTGAGAGAGGATACAAGGAAACCTAAAACATCTCCACCTCAACATGGGAGATAGAGCTAGGCCAAGGTTTTCAACACCCCTAGAAATTCCTGACTATGCATGAGCTTCACTATAAGGCCTGTGGATGGAGCCCTAATGACTAATGCATCCCCTGCCTCATAGTTCGGAACTGACATAATCTAATCAAAGATTCTTATTCCAGATAATGATCCCACAAAACATCCTCAGATGACCCAAATGACCAAAATGATGGCAAGTTTTTAGAGGATTGCGGCATGAAAACTTCAAATCCCCAAATTGTCCATACTAGTAGCACATAAGAAAATGGTCTGACAAACTGGAGGTCAAAATCAGTAAAGGAGACTCCAAAAATACTAGTCCCTCTAGAATGAACTACTCACTAGATGGGGAAACTCCATGAGAAACAAGAGACAATGGAATTCCAACTACCTTTTCTCTAGAAACCAACTCAGCCAAAAATTATTCATCAACCAACTTCTTGAAATAAATTTCCATGTAGAAGATGAATCACTCCTTCATATTTGGATGAAGAACCCTAATGAAAAGAAATGCCTTCAAAATATCCTACGACACCACCTCCAAAGAAAAGGAAACCATCTCTTCGAAGCAGTCAAACATAGGCCTTCACCATCTACTGGCCCTGCTAAATAATCATGAGATCTTCCCTCTTCTTTGTCTTCACCTTCTCAGGTATAAAAGATAAAAAACAAACTTAAATACTTCCCACATCATTCCAACTTGCATTGATAGTGGTTCAAACCTCTCTTATTCATCTAAGGATGGATCCTCAAATAAACCTCGAATAGTATGAACACTAAAAGCTTCGGGAGTTCCCAATTATTTGAAGATACACTCGATTTCATCAAGACACTACACTACCTCTAACGAACATCGATCACCATGATTGATAGAAAAAAATCAAGAAGAACCATAAATTAGGCATGAATCATTACAAACATTGGGGACCTTTCTGGGAAGGTTATTCTAAAAAACACAAAGATCATAAAATTAGGTTAAACATTAACTCAAAGCCCAAATAGAAAAAGAATCTCAAGGATAAACAATAGGCTAACAAGAAAAATACATACATCCACAACCAAAAAATCTATTTAAAAAAAACTTTTTATTTAAATTTTATAACCACATTCTTCCAAGGAGAATATCCAAATACAAAAATCCATTTTTACAACAAGAACCCACTCTTTAAAAGAAATCCATTTAGAAGACTTTTATATTTCAAAAACTCTCCATGGAATCCTATGAACTGTCACATATGTTTCCATCCATTTTCATCCAGATGTTTGAACATGAACTTCCCACACATATGTGAAAATTCATAAGAAGTACCAAGGGTCACTCTTACCATTTAATTATCAAAACTCAAGTGTTTAATAATTTTTGAATCCAAAACATTTTCCTTTAAAACCCATTTTTCTAGTTTCAAAATAACTTAAAAGAAATAATTTTCATTTCAGAACCATTTTAATTCCAAGAACTCACTTAAACCAATTGAAACTGAAAAAAAAACAAAACTCACACCAAATAATGATAATCAGGAACTAGTTTCCATACCTAACTCGACAACATGGTTAGTGGGACATGCCCCAAGTAGGAATTAACATCTAGAAGGAGATTGAACTATGAACTCAAACTCAACATGGGTCACTAATCCACGTGAGATCATGAGATGACACTAGAACACCTCCATTGTCATTCCTCATACAAAAAAACACAAAAGACTCAAATCCCGAACTCCCCTTGCATCTCAAGGACTATAACGAGCAGTGGTTCATGAAACCCTTCCAGTACTTACCTCTCAAATTCTGAAATTCCAAATCTCCATTATAACTGACACCCCAAATAACAAAGGGCCACCTTTGGTACCATTTTTTAATGAACCAGACTATGATTCCATTCAACCTAGCATCTGACCCAGTCTAAGACATGGACCAAAAGGTGTTCCTGATCCCCATGGGATGGAAACTAGTGTCGTGCATAAAAGTAATCACTAAGGGGAATGATTTTTTTCCAATAAAACGTGACAAAAAATGAATAACTAAACTAGTGGAAGAACCAACCATAACTATATTTCAAGTAATTATAAAAAACTAATTCAATTACAACAGCTAAAAAAAATAGAAACTAAATACAAAGATGAGACTGAACTATGCCACCACGATCTCCACATGACCTCTTGGTCACCCCCAACCAGAAGAACAAACTGTTACAACAAAGTTCATTTGAGCTAGATACCTGGACCTGAAAAATTGCTTGGGTCTACCGACACTGAATGATATGAGTATGGTGTGAGATTAACAAATTAGTAGGTGACCACCATATAATCCATACATTTCCTTTCCCAAAAAAAAATCCATAAATGATAGTTTTAAATACAAATATAAAAATTGGTTTTTCTCATTTTAATTAATGAACCCATTTTTCCTTTTTAAAACATGACACATCATATCACCACTTTTCAGAGGGAATTAACTTTTTAAAATCAAAACACAAACTAAGGCTATACCAAGCTATGATGAAAATAAACAATAAATATAAATATAAAACCAAGTATAGTAGAATATAAACAATAAAATACATATAGCAACCATTTTCAATTCCTGAACATCCCTAGAGTAATCCCTGGAAATACTCGAGTCAGACTCACCTTCTGAAATATACTGCAGCTCCATAGTGTATAACCAACTATCCACACTTAACTGACAAATCTAGTGGCATGTCTCAGTAATACCTATCAAGTCATGGGGGTACAAACCCATATAATCATGGGTGAAAAGAAACCGTCACTCAAACCTGTAAAATATTCCCAAAACCCCCATGGAAATAGTACATTGTGTAAGTAGGAGTCCCTTTGACGTGTGACTCACCTTGCCTTCCTACACCACACTTGCCTACCCAAAACACTGAGACAACCTATATAATAACTCATGTATGGAAATACTCTATATCAGTTCCATTCAAATATCACATTATTAAAAGTTCCAACCAGGACATCACATCACATCAACTTCCAAATAGTTTATAAAAACCTTTATGAAATGCCAATAGGGATTTCATATTTTTTCACACTGGTGTTCGAATCATTGTTCAAAGTATACAAGTTTCCAACTGGGAATTTATAATTTCAAACCATATTCATTTCATAAAATCACAAAAATACCAACCGAGCCTCTACCATATCCATTTTAAGTACATTTACCAATATTTACAAAATAATGTGAAAAACCACTTCAAACCAAAATTAAAGAACACAACATGATTAAGATTACAAATAAGATTTTATACCATTTAGATGTCAATCATTCTCTCAAAGTGAAAAATGATATGTAACTACAAAAATAATTTAAAAAAAAAATTCCATTTATTTTGAAACCATGAAACCATTTTGAATACATGGAGATTTAAAGATGATTGAGAAAGAGAGGAGGAGGAAGGGTTTAAGTGTTTTGAAAATTAGGTCTTTATGTTAAACAAGGACATTATCATTTGTTGGAACACCAAGATGTGCACTCTATGAACATATATATGTGCCCACATCTAATAGAACTCTCATGAAATCCCAAGAACACATCCAAAACTTTTTAAAGAACCACAAATTTCACACAAGGCTTATTTCACCATTAAACTAAACCACCAAAATATAATTAAGGTCAAACATGCTATCAAACCATTAAATTTCATAAAAAGAACCAAGAAACATTTTATTGATCACTTTGAATCCTTTATCACATAGGCATATTTAAGAATATCTACATTAAAAACCAATTGACATTTCATAGAACACATTATGTGTATACATTTATAAGCATAATAAAATAAGTTATTCAAATACCATTTTTTTTAAAATTTTAATAACACAAAAGAACCATAATAAATTAACCAAATGAATCTCAATCACAAAAAACATATTTATAAATTAATTTGAATAACCCAAGAATAAAATATAATGTATTGGAAATGAAAATAATGGAAACACCAACCTCAAAGGAGTGAAGAAGTGATGAAACTCTCAAAGAATGAATAAAAGGCCCTCAAGAATTATCTTCACACCCTAGATCAAAAATAAATATAGTCACACACAAACCCTAACCCCTATTGTTTAGAAAATTGGGAAAATACATAAGGAAATCCAAGGAATCCAAGATAGAAAGAGATAAGGAAGAGAAAAATTGCCAAAAACCATAAAAACATACCTTAGAAGCTTGGAGATGGATCCATGGAGGGAGTAGAATCAAAGAGAGTGGGGTTTGAAGTCCCTATCGTGAAATAAAATGACCAAGGATAGAGAGGCTAAATTTAGGGATAAAAGGAGGAGAGGGTTAAATTGGAATTCTAAGATATTAAAAATCTGGACAGCTCACACGGTTTGGCCGCATAGTTTACTAAACTGTGCACCAACTATGAAGTAGATACTATCTAAGAGGGAATAAAATGCATGGATATGACATTTAGTTTTAACTAATGTGTGAAAACTATGCGTAGATTCTATCCTAAATCCAACACCTTCCACATGGTTACCTAGGCTGGGCTGCACAGTTTCCCAAATCGTGCACCCAAACTGTGTGCAAGCCAAAATGCCACCTGAAAACTCAAAAACATAAACTTTTAAATTATGACTCAACCCAAACTTCCACAAAAACATCCAAATCTAAGAAAAGTATAAAATAAAGAAATTTATTAAGGTCATGGTGTGACATATTTCATAATATATCTCATATTTTTTGGTATTTCAGCATGTTAAAGTAGAACAACATTAGTCCAAAGGGATGATGCCACTATTTACTATACCCATGTGGAATGGGAGAATGTAACAATGGAATTTTTCACTGGTCTCCCAAATAAATCAAAAGGAAAAATGTGATATGGGTTTGGTGGATCGACTCACCAAAACTACACACTTTATTTCTATTTAAGAATATTTCTCTATTTAAAAAATTTCCAAAATATATGGGAAGGAAGTAGTGAGGTTTCATGGGGTTACACTTTCAATCATATCTGATCATGATCCAAGGTTTACATCTAAATTATGTATAATTATTTAATATTATTTGAGTACTGAATTGAATTTCAACATGGACTATCACCCCCAAACTGATGGCCAATCTTAAAGGACTATTTAGACACTCGAAGACATGCTAAGAGTCTGCTCAATAGAATTCAAAGGTGTATGAGATTTTCATCTTCCATTGCTTGAGTTATCATACAAAAAAAATTTCTACTCAAGTATTCAAATGGATCTATATAAATATTTATATGTAAAGAAATGTAGAACACCCACCTATTGGGATGAAGTTAGTGAACAAAAGATATATGGACTTGATCTCGTGAAAGAGATAGTAAAGAAGGTTCAAGCCATCCAGTAACATATCAAAGCTACTCATAGATTGAAAAAGAGTTATGTTGATGACCATTAATGGTACTTGGAGTTTGATGTTGGAGACACATTGTTCCTTCAAATATCACCATGGAAAAGTTTCATGTGGTTTGTAAAGAAAGGGAATTTTATCCCAAGGCACATTGGTACCTTTGAGATCCTTCATCACATAAGAGCAGTGTCCTATCATCCTGAATATCTACCAAGTATGTATAAGTTCATGATGTGTTCCACGTATCACTCCTAAGGAAGTACATACCTGAACCTCTACTTTAATTGAATCCATACGTGGTACAAATTGAATATGACCTCTCGTATGAAGAGTAGATGGTAAAGATCTTCGAACGAAGAGAAAAATTCCTACACCACAATAAAAATTACCATGTAAAAGAGATTTGGAGTGACCATAAGTATGAATAAGATAATTGGAAACTATAAGAATCAATAAAGAAGAAACACCCTCAACTGTTTACGTAAAACAAAATTTTGAGGGTGAAATTTTAAAAGGGGGAAGAATGTAACGTCCCAAACTTTTATAAATGGATTTTTTCCTATATTATAATTATGTTATATGCTATAAAACACATACATGGAATATATACCTCAATAAAAACATTATTCTCATAAAAAAAAGTAAAATAAATGATATTCATAGAAATTAAATAACCTTTACCAATGGAATAGTAACTTGACCATTCGAATAGTAATGTCAACATTAGGAATAGTAAACCAACCAACAGAATGGTAACGTGAACTTTGAAAACATAAATAAAATATATATTTCTTATGAATGAATATATAATATATTTATATCATGTAATAAGTAAATAAATTTTTAAAAATGATAAATTAAGTATTGGTATTTTTGTAAAATATTAATGTTTATTTACAATGTTAAAATTGATATAAATATTTAAAAGAAAATTTATTTTCATAAAATTGAATCATAAATTAATATTTTGTTTTCTTATTATTATAATATAATTTTATGAGACCTTAATTAAATTTTCAAAGTGTTGTAAAATCGATTATAATATTAAAAGTAATATTTTTGGAATAAATGGTGGTTTTATTTAAAAATTAAAATTTTGATATTTAAGAAGTTATTTTCATAAAATGGAGCACATTTAAGTATTCTAAACTTATAAAAATGTATATGTTTATTTTTTATGATTTTTATAAAATAGTTGAATTTTTTGGGAATTGTGAAATAGGATAATTTATTACATATGCTAAATACATGATTTTTTGAGTCATTTTTTATGTATGTTTGACATAATCCCCATTATCTAGAACTATACTTATCTATTTAAAATATTTATCCATATTAATCAACACTATTGATAGTACTGAGCCAAAATAATAAACTAATGAATAAAATAATAAAAAAACACCCCTCTCCTCCTCTATAAATACCACCCCACACCACCTCTTCTACTCATATATTCTAAAAAATAAAGAATTTCTAAATTCTATAAAATACTCTTACCTATAATCCCGCCCACATCCAATATTTTCTCATATAAAAAATACGAAATCCATGTTCTTTAAGGAGGTTCTTAAGGACAAGAAATTCAATTGGTTAAATACTCTTTTTTTCTCTTTCATTTTATTTTATTTTATTTTATTTTCTTATTCTATATTCACCTCCTATATCAAAACATGAATGATCTCATGTATCTTATAAAAACTATAATTTTTTTATTTTAACAGAAACATCCATCATTAAACCCCCTTCCCCGTAACTTTTATTCTTAATATGAAAATACCATCTGTGATGTATCAATTTACCACCATCGTGGATGATGCGTTTTCATTATCGCCTTCAAGGATGGTTATAAAATAAAAATTATAGTTAAATACTATTTTATTATACATATTATAAGTTATATATTTTTCTAGAACCAATATATAAATAATATATTAAATAAAATGATATAAGTTTGTGATGGTCGTAAAAATCGACGAAATAAATTAAATCATTTTCATTGAATTTTCATCTAATGAATCATCCTCAAAACATATAAACAAAGGATATATAAGATAATTTATACTTTTCTAAGTTTATTAATGAAATTTAATTTCAATTATTGTGATTTATTCCCATTTTACATGAACTTCCATACTTGTATACAAGCGAACCGACCATGACAATCAAGAAAATGAATACCCCCAGAACTATGAAATTGAACTATATAACACACCAAGATTTCCATAAATTAACTTAATAAAATTAAAATAAATAAAATAATTGTATAATTGATTCTATATTTAGTAGTTAAGTAATCTAATTTGATTATTCTGGACATTAAAGTTAAGAAATCATTCAAAAATAAGGTATGGAGATTCTCAAACCCAACTCCTTTTCTTTGGGTTATTCCTCTTTCATGAAACATTTTAGTGTGTATATTTATTTAATGTTCCTAAAAAAATTAATTTTCATTCCCTTTTCATTTATGGGATATAAATGTTTACAATATGATTTTATTACAAATAAAAATATTTCCCCGAAGAACACTTCTTTATGAAATACATTTTGACACCTCTTGAGTTGTTTCTTTTTTGATCAAGAATAATGAATCTTATAGAAAATATGGTTTTACATTTTCATTATAGAACCCAAAGTTTATCCATTATTAAATAAAAACTTATTAAACCCATTAGTTTACATGTGTTTCTTTAAGAATTTGATTGATATATATTCTATGTGGATTTCATAATAATGTAAATGATATGATGTGATGGGTAAACCCAGAATTATATAGCACTCCAATGCATTGGGTAATGTGGTTTATCTCATGATATGATGAAAAATATGAATGAACATGATTATAGGTTTTCTAAAAATGATTACGTTATGATTATGAACTTATGTTATGCATGGTAGGATACTTGCTTTGTTCACAACTATTTGTGGTATTTGACCTCTAAGACATGATGTTCCATTTTTATGAGTTTACATATTCAACACCTTTATATAATGATTACTCTAATGATTATGATGATGATACAATTATTATGTTATGATGATGATGATTATGCTAACCCATGCTATATTGTTTCATTTCATTATCTATCCTCTTACTAGGTTCTTAACTCACCCCTTTCTTTGATGTATATCCTTAGGTGACTACATGTACTAAAGATATATTAATCTTTATAAGGATAAAGTAGAAGATTTTAAATAAATTTTTATGTTTTATTATGCATAAGTGATGTGTGGTCATAATTTTCCCAAGATATTAAACCTTTGGATACTGATTTTTTAAAACAATTTGGTTTTTTATATTTAAAATTATGTAATAATTATGTAAGAAAAGTATGGTCTCTATATGATTGAAGTTGTGAAAAATTGGAGATTAAAGAAAAATTTGAGATTTTGTTTTTGGACACACTCAATTGGAATGACCAGTAAGTTTCATTATATATACACGAACAAATGAAAAGTCAAAGAGTAACATAGTTTTAGAAATAGATATCTATACACAAAAGATCGGACATAGGTTTTAGTTAATGAAAATATAATGATACTTCACTATTCTTTTGAGGTTTAATGAATCAATAGGAAGTTATGATACAAGAAATAGTGAGTATAATGAAAGGGAAATATAGGGTTCTATAGATTCAAATTCTGAATTGTTCTAAAATAATCTCTTTGGATCATGGAGCCCTAAAACTAGAAGTTTTTAGGAATCTGGAAATAGAAATAAAGGCTGATTGAAAGAAAATATTTGGTTAGTGGTCACAAAGATAATCTATTGGAATCTGTGTTTCGTTGTATGAAAAATTTCAATCATATGAAGAACATCAAAATATTTTTTTTTTGTATCAGAAGAACTAGAGTTATTAATTGATAATGAGAAGTTGTTAACACTGATCAATCATGAAATATTTAAAGAAAAATGTACTAGATCAAGAGTAGAAACTAATCAAATAGAAGAATTGATGACACTGATTCATTATATCAAAGTGTAGAAAAAGGGGGAGATCAACATTGTAATCCGAATTAGTAGATCAGTCTACGAAAATGTATGATGAGTGATATCTTAATTAGGAATTTATTGAAAATGTGATAAGTATTAATTTTTTACTGAAGTGGTTTTAGGAGACTAAAGTCTAAATAAGATGAAACAATGTATTCAACTATTTTAAATTAACAGGAAGCAATAGAGCATACAATCATTTGATTGTTTTTATTCTTTAGTGGTTCAAGAAAAAAAATTGAAGCAATTTTATGACTGGATCAAGAGGAAAGGATTCATATTCTTAATATATGAAGTTACCCAAATCCATCATAAAATCTTTTCCTAATTAATTATATTAGAAATATTATCTGGAAGGAAGTACATCAAATTGACTTTGAGGAAGAAATAACAATTAGAGTCACCAAATAAATAAAGATCAAACTCAAGTAATCATACTGGATAAAGGTTTATAAATATAATGGAGTATGAATTTATGATAATGTTAAAGAATATTTGAGAACCAACCAAAAGTATTATGAAGATTTCAAATAGTCAAAAATGAATCACAAATAAACTTGAAATTGGAAAAATGAAAATTTATTTAAGAAATAGGAAGAATTTGTTTTCCCATATTTACCATTATGTGATGTCTATAAATAGAGGGTTAAGTACATCCATACTGATACACTGTTCACATGAATGAGACCTAACTCTCTTACATTTTTTGTTACAATTATTGATACCTTAACCAAGTTTTTTTCTTGTTGAAGTGGATTTAATCAAAGAAATATATATTCGAGTGAGATCTATTAGAGAGAACACCATCAGAGTGAGATCCACCAAAGTGAGATCTACTAGGGAGAGATTCATCAGAACAAAGACCCATAAAATGGAGTTCCATCGGATGAAGCATTGGTTAGTTTGTAATTCAGTTTCTACTCAGTTGAAGCAGTAAGGGAAGAAGAAAACTCAGACAGAGGATAATCGAATAGATATAATTGGTCAGATGTTACCAAACGAATCCCAAATCAGACTGATTTTTTATATGTAAGTTTTCATGATAGAAGTTCTACAAATTTTTATTGATTATATTCATATTTTCTAAATATATTATGGAAGTTTCAAGAGAAATAAGTTCTTAAGATAATGGTTGAAGTTCTTGAAGTTTGTACACTAGTGCGGTTAATCTTGCATACTTGTGGAGGAAGAGAATAACTTTCTAAAGTGGATTAGAAAATAAGAAGAAATAATCTTATAGGTTTGGTTTCTTACTATTTATTGAAAAGGATTTTTTACTGGGGTGTATATATAGGTGTGCAGAGTGAATATGAAAAGGTAGTTGGGGTTATAACCAACTATAATATATTAGTTTTCTACTAGGTTGTAGATCTTTTCTATGCTTGTGAACTTTTATTTTGGAAAGAAGATAGTAAAGGAATCCATGTTGGTGGGACTATCCAACATGTAAAAGAGTAGGTATTTGCACCAAAACTTTTAAATATTGTGTACTACTCTATATTTATATTTTCTTTATATGAAAGGTGAGGTTGAGATATTTTTTAAGAAGATATGATGTTAATAGTGTTTTATAAATAAGTTATGAAACTTTATTATAAAAATAAAAAGGAACCACTAATTAACCCTCCTTCTTAGTGGTCTCAATCCTATTTGGGAACTTCAAATAAAATATCCTTGCACATAACATTAAACCATGGACTTATCCCATTAAATGAGAAATATATGCCTCATATAATAAGTGTAGGATTATTCATGAAATGATAATGATATGACTCTTATTATAATCATGAGTGGACATCCCTTGCACTAAGGTAACTACCATGCATAATCCCCAATCATACCATCACTACTCATAGCAGCACTTGGGAAACTTCCACACATATGCCCCAATAACACCATTTTAACTCCTTATCTCACCTGAGAAGATCCCACACATTAGACCTAATCAAACTATCACTTATTCTATAAGAACTTGGGAAGATTCCATGTATAACCTCCATTCACACCATTTTTTCTCCATACAACACCTAGGAAACTCCCACATGTAATCCACAATTAAACAATCGTTGCTACTATTAGTACCTAGGTATCTCCTATGTGTAAGACCCTATCAAACTATATATACTCTTAGAATCACTCAGGTATCTCCCACATATAATCCCTAATAAAAACATAGCTTCTCTTAGAAACACCCAGGAAGCTTCCAAATGTAATCTCTAATAACACCATTACTTCTCCAAGCAGCACTCGCATGTATTACATGCATTATCCCCAACCACATCATCACTTATCTTAATAGAACCTGGCCAACATCCACACAGAATCACCCATTATACCATTGATTCTCCATATAAGTAACTAGGAATATCAAGTACATATTCTCTATTCATGTAATCACTTCTCCATATGCTTCACCCACATAGCCTAGCTGCATAAGCCCCATTCATTCCATCACTTCTCCATAGTAGCACCTGGGCAGTCCATCTGCATAATCCCCATTCATACCATCGATTCTCCATAGAATCACACAAAAAACCTAGATTCATAATCCCCATTCATACCATTGTTTCCTCATAGCATCACCCAAGAAACCCAGTTTCATAATCTCCATCCATACCATCACTTATCCATAACAACATTTGGCCATCCTATTTGCATATTCCCCACTCATACCAAACATCCTAATCTTATAATGTTAAACTACATGAAAAATTCATCAACACATAACATTAAACTATACACCTATCTTATGTGATGAACATTATGATAAACTATGTTTGATTAGAATGGGATGACACCTCACCTCTTACCCCTTATGATGAACAAATGATACCATGTGCATGATCACATGGGATGATACACCTATACTATCATAGGTTGATCCCTTTATAACTACTATCCCATATTCATAATCGTCACACCATCCCTTATTTTTACTCTTCTATGACATGAGGATACTTACTCCATGATGTTAAACTATATGGACCATTCCTATCACATGACCTTACACTGTGTACTCAAACTATGTGGGTTTTGATCCGTTTCTCCAAACAAGGTATTTTGGAAACCTCTCTGAGATCTAATATAGACACACATGAGATACATCTCTGAGGTTCATTCCCAATCCCCCAATTATTCATGCATATTTTCATGAAAATTTTTGAACATTTTCTAGGGATTTTTAATGATTTTAAACAATTTTTCCATTTAATTAATTATTTATTTAAAATATGGGAATTTAAATTTAAAGAATTAATATGATTTTAAAATAATAAAATTTTTGAATTAATATGATGTGGGGGAGGATACCATGTAATTTTTGAGACAAGACCTTTGTGGTCCATGAATTGAGGCGGGACCCATGTATGTGTGTAAAATTTAGCAAGATTCAATCCATTTTTCAGGAGGTCTAAGTCAATTTTTCTACATCTTGTAATATATGTGAGCACTCAGGAACACTCTTTTTCAATGTGGGATGATCTCATATGGAGTACTATTAAAAACTTACTGAAAGAGTTCCACTATGTGCCTCATCTATATCATTCCACTTGGAAACACACACATCTACCACTTTCGCTGCTCAATGATGTCTTCCGCCCTCTGGAACTCGCTGGAGATGCAATGTATACTACCATGGAAGCTTGAGTCTAAGCCAAATAGCCATTCCAAATACATGATCTACAATGGAAGATCTATAGGTCCTTATATGACTAATGTAAGACTAAATATAATCCATACATGGAGATTGGATGTTCCATATGACCACGATGAAGGAAAGATGGCACTGATGATGCTCTATGCCACTGCCACACCCACAAACCATGGGCTCACCATGGAGCACTCAGTTGCAGCATGTAAGAATAGTTGCATCATTGAGGTGTTAAAAATGTAATTAGTCCCACCTTTGAGTGAAATACGTGTTTTGATCATGTGAGAAACCCCACACCAAAACCATAAAGAACAATAAAGATACTCAAGATGGACTATGACCATAGAGAAACCACTACTCATTAGCGATGTAAAAGAATAAAATACAAAAAAGAGGTATTGCACCTAGAGGAAGACCATCACCATTGAGATTCCATATATAGAAGTATCCATTTATGAATATATAATTTGAAATTATACTATGACCATGGAGAAATATGTTACACCCCAACTTATGTAGATTCCATTCATCCATGAAGTGTTACAACACAATATATCTGTCCATGCCATAGAATAGGTATATGCTCAAATTTAGAAATTATTGATATATCTATAAGGGTTTAAAATAAATATACATTAAAACATTGACCAAGATAATTCAAATTTTTGGAATATACAAACAATAAAGATATAGGGGATCCTCTATAAATATAAGGGCCCGCTTCCACTTAAAAGGATCGAAAGATCAAACGACTAGGTGAAAGGGATGATATTAATTTTCTAATTTTGTTTTAGTTTAGTTCTTCTAATTTTTTATTTTCTTTTAGTATTTTAACATCAATATTTTTTTAATTAAAGTGTTATACTCTGTTTTCTTTTATTATTATATCATTCTCTCTCTCTCCATGTCTATCCACCTCTCTCTCTCACTCCCCCCTTATTCTCATTCTTTACACCATGACCTCTTAAAACCAATAATGGAATACTGGACTGAGGATTTTCCTCATGGGAGGATAGGTTTTTCTTGAATTATATTCTTTAATTCCAATGTTTTTTTATGTTTTTGGTAAATAAGAGTGATGTGATGGGTGTGGAGAATTTCCACCTTGACACGAATCTCAAACTCATCACTATTACTTTATTAAAATATTATCTATCACTTCTATTGAATGATATATCTTCACGTAATGGATTTAATATATTCAATAAATTAAATGACATATGATGAAGGTGGGTACTGGAAGATGTCACACTCTTTATTAAGGTGTGTCATCAACCTTGATTATAAGAGGAGGTGGAGTTTTTCTTTCCAAATAATTTCTCTTAGGAATTCAAGATTTCACAACCAATAAATGAAATATTATCATTTCAATAATGAGATTTAATAATTGAAATATCTAACTAAATTTAAAAAACCAACATAAAAAATGAAGTAACCCAAACCCAATCATAGGACCAAGTAATTTTTTAACTTCATTTTCATTACATGTAAGTTTAGAATTGTCATTATTTTCATAAAATTATAAAAACACAAAAAAAAATTAGTTTAGGAGAATCGGAATTAGTAAGTTAATAACTATGAATCTCTTCATGTGAGACAACCCCAATCGAAAATTTTTTTTCACTCAGAAAATAAAAATAATATATTTTTCCACACCCCATGACAGTTGTTTCTCAAAACATTAGCACCATTAATGGGGATCCAATCATTTTCTTACTTACTTTTTATTTTCACATTGTAGATAGTTTTCATTGATTTTATAAGAAAATAAAAATAAATTATTTTCCAACAAGTTTTAGATTGATTATTATTATGCATGGAATAATTACTCATAGGTGAAATACTAAGGGAAATTGGTCAGAAATATCTAGGAAACCCTCTAATAAAGGAATTATGATCTCATGGTACTATTAAAAAATATGGTGAGTGCCAAATATATAGGATTATCACTCTAATAAGTGAAATATATGGTTGATTAAATACAAAGTGAAATTCAAAGACCAAAGGACAAGGAAGAATATATTACAAATTTTTCTAAAGAGTTCCAGGAGGTTGAGGTTCATCTTGAGATATATCTAAAACCAAACCATCTCATGGATACTATCTAGAACTACCATGAAGAGCTATAGAGTGTTGATAAAGACACACATATTGATGTTCATATGATAGATCAAAAAGATCATGATCAGATTCAGAGTGATTGGGAAAATAAAGAGATGAAAAATGATCTCCCCAGTTTCAATGTAGAAGATCCAACACTACTCTATTTTTCTCATGCTTTGGAATAGAAAGAAGCTACCCATGTAGTGGAATTTTAAGAAAAGATTAAGGATCCTAAAATATTACCTCCATATAATGAAATTCAACTTCAAGAGGTCAGTACCATTAAAATAGACATTGAAATTGTACTAAGATAAGGAGACACTCCCTTCTTATACTCTATCTCATCTAATTTTATTAAATCTAAATTGATTATCACCTCCCACTATTTTGACTTTTCAGATTCAGCCAATCTTTGTTTTTTCTTATATTAAGATGTAGAAAAAGAACATTCACCTTACGAGGAAAACCCGGAGCTTCCAATACATATTGAAAATTAATTTGAGGAAGTCCATGAAGAGATCTAAGTGGGTGAGCCTGTGGAAACCAAGACACGGGCTTCTCACATTGAAAGAGAGAATTTTCATATAGAATATTCATATTTTAATTATATTCATATAAAATAAAATTGTATAATTCCCTTTAATTACTCAATTAAGTCATCCCATATTGAGAATCAATTGACAAGAAAGAGGAGGTTTCACATGTATAAACCAAGAAGAAGGATGATCAATACATCATCCTACACCTACAATGAAATCTATACCTTATTGAAAATGGGAAGGATTTGTTTTACTCTATCCATAAACTCTTCCATAATAAAGAAAAATTGAAATTTGGGGAAATCCACATGTGGTGATTCAAATCCGAGAAGCTCCACCCACCAATGGATTATGGATAATAGATGGAACTACCCATTTTGAGGCAGTAAAAATCCAGGTCACACTTGGGGGATTAAACCAAGACTTATCATTTTATTTTATTTATAGTATATTAAATTTCATTCCTATGAATTAGTTTATTATGAATCCTAATACCTTATTCTATTTGATATTTAATGATATGATCTGTGTGTTTTAATTGCTTGGTTTAATTTTTTATGAAAATAATGGAATAAGGAATCCCCAAAATAGTGAAAAAAGTGGAAGAATAAATAGAAGTTCATTCTTATATTCTTTATCATTTAAACTCCCTGTATTTTTTCTAAAAATTATATTCTAAATTAAAATTTCTAGCAGAAATGTTAAACTAAAAATGACAAAACCTCACTTAGGATTTATGCTTTACTAAAATTATATATGATACAATAGTTTAGTCGGATCCATATGACTCCATGTTTTATATTTCAATGATAATGATATTGAATGAGTTAGTTGGAAAATAGATTGATTAGACTGAATCAAGGATGTTAATTTGATGAATCATAACTTGATGGATTTAGTTGATTCATGTAAGTGAAATTTCCCTACCATTTTTCATACTTATATTTTTTGAAATTCATGTGAATTTATTTATTATTACTATCCATACCATGAGTGATTTTACCAAATCATATGTTTCATTACTAAGATGATTTATAGACCCAATAACTTTTATATTATCTTGATCATTTTTCTAGAGTGATCTTAGGGAATTTCACCTACTAGAACATAAATTGGAACTCTTAAAGGATATGATTGAAAAACAACACATTTAACATGATTGAGTCATTTTTATTAATAAAACCATATCCATGAGACCACATTTTACATAAATACATGTTTATCCCATATAGACCTTGAATGAAATTGTTAGAAATGAGATACATTTCAATCCATTTATATCCAATTTTACACCCTCTTAGTATTTTGTATAATATTTTAATGTCTAGGTGTGTGGGTGAGGGTATTCATGGTGGAAGAAATCAATAAATTATAAGTAAAAAGTATGTGGGTTCTAAATTAGGTATTAATAAATGATTGTGATTCATCCATTATACTTTATTATTTACCCTTCTTAAAGAAAAAAAAATAAAAAAATGGGTTTGACTTGTAAAAATAGAAAATCACAATTACTATACTGATGATTTTTATTATATGTGGTTAAGTCATGGATGTAAGGTTTATTGCAAGCATATATTTCAAAATAGTAAAACAAATATGAAAAATTATTTTTTCAAAAATGTATATAATTTTCGACAAGGATAAATTGATTCATTATGTTATAATATATCATTACCTTACATTGATTATTGGGAAGGAGTATTTTTAATTTTTGAGGGGAGATATTCATCACACTTTTGATTTTGATATCATGATTTATAATTTAGATATAAGACTCCTCTTTTTATCCTTAATATTTTTAACATCAATTACTACCAACCTTAAACATTAGAGTCATTTTGACCTTAATTTCAAAGTCCTCTTGATTTTATATGTTTTTTTCTTTATAAAGTGCGTAAATTAGTTCCTTTTAAAGCCTATATAAAAGGATCACACACTAATGATATGATAATACTCTACTTGAATTTGTATAATGAGTGATGAGAGAAAATGATTCAAAGTGAGGTATATCATGACTTGTTAGGTTTAATAATAATTAATTGAGAATCTTTAATGAATGAAATTAGTTTCATCATTATCAAAAATATAAATTTAAATAATTTTACTTACTTATATTTTGAAAAATTAGAATTTAAATTAATGTTTTATGTGGAACTTGAAATTTAATATTAACATTGATAAAAATTCTATTTTATTAATTTGAGATTTGAATAATCGTAAGCATCAGATCCTTCTATAATTAAATGTTTAGATTCATTGATTGAGGAAAATCACAGTTAAAATTTGTGGGTATTTGACACAAACACGTTTTCATGCAAAAATTAGAGCAATTTGTATGGATTTTTAATGATTTTTAATCAATTTTCCCATTTAAATAATTATTTATTTAAAATGTAGGATTTTATATTTGTGGAATTAATCTTATTTTAAATGACTAGAAATGATAAAATAAGTTTGGAACTTAATTATGAATTTATTTTGAAATATTATCCACCATTTTAAATATTTTACAAGTAAAGAATTAGGGTCAGTTCAAGCTAGCACTCAACTAGTAGGCCATCTAGCCACTTAGCTATCCTACAAGGGCTATCTGGCCAAGAAATCCCATTGAGAGTGCCTAATCGAGTGGTATGATAGTGTGGTAAACATGGAGAGGATCCCATATTGTGGTTGGTCCAAGGCCCATGCGGTTTATTCATAGAGGCATGACCCATATATGTGTGTGAAGTGTAGTGGGTCACATCCCCAAAGCAGGTGGTCTAAGTTGATTTTGTCGTAACATATAATATATGTGGGAACTCAAATGAACTCATTTATAATGTGGGATAAGATCATATATGTTACCAATCAAAACTTACCAAAATAAAATTTATTCTTACCTTAGCTCCATCACCTCGCTCAAACAAACACACCTCTGACGCTGTTGTTACTCGACACCACATGATTCCCACCAGTGCTCGCCAAAGACACCATGGATGCTACCATGGAAGATTGGGTTGGATCTAAATTTTCATGAAAAATATAGAAATAGACTTGGATAATCCTTAGGACCTCATGTGAATACCATAAGGCTAAATGGATTACATACATGATGATGAGAATCTCCATCCAGCCACTCTGAAGGCCGAATGACACTGATGAATCCCTACACCACTACCAAACCTAATGCACTATAGGATCACCATAAAGTATTAAAATGAACTGTAGAAGAAGAGTTGAACTGTTGAGGTGTCAGAAATGGATATAAAACTTATTTTTAGTGAAATATAAGCTATGTATGTGGATGCATGCCTATACTATAGTGTCAAAAAAGAAGAAGAAATACATTTGATATGGACTGTGTGCATAGATAAATGACCACACCATAGACATGAATAAGAATAAAATACATAAAATATGTGTCATACTATATATGTGGACCTATTCCATTGAGATACCATATATGGAAGTGGGAATTTATGAATAAATAAGTGGTAATTTATGAATAAATAAGTGGAAATTAGGCTACGCATGTAGAGAAATATGCTACATCACAATCCATGAAGAGTCCTTGTAGCCATGCAGTGCTACGCCACAAGATATCAACCCATTCCATAGAATTGGTCTATGATGAAATATATAATGTCTTTATATATCTATATAAATTTAAATTAAATATATATTCAAAATCTGACCCAAGATAAAAAAAAATATAGAATATACAAACAAGAAATATGGAGGGAACTCCTCCCTCTATAAATTTAAGGGATTTATACCATTTAAAAGGATAATAGGATTTCATTGGTGGGATAAATTTCTTCCCTGTTTATTTTTTTTATTTTTTAGCCTGGTTATTTTTTGTTTTTTTGTTTAATATTTTAACTTTATTCTATTTAAATTCAAGTGTTATCCTCTATTTCATTTAACTATTATATCATTCTATCACTATTTATTTATTATATTATTCTCATTTTTACACTATTAGATATTACTTCCAATAAAGGAATAATGACCAGGACTTGGCCTTAGGGGTGGATAGGTGTTTCCTATATTTTTATCTTCAATTATAAAGTTTTAGTTTTTTTGAATAAGAGTGATGTGTGTGGGTGTGACATTTTTATAGCATGATACAGATCTCAAACTCATATTTATTATTTTATTTAAATATTTCCCCCCTTCCATTAAATAATATCTCTTAACATAATGGAGTTGAACTATTCAATAGATGAAAAAAATAGGATGGATCTGGGTCCTGGAAGACACTGCACTACCAATTGAGGTGTGTCTTCAACTTTAATTATAAGAGGATGTGGATTTTATTTTTCCCAATAATTTCTCTTTATCATTAAAGATTTCACATTGAATAAATAAAATATTATTATTTTATCAGTGATAATTCACAATTGCACCATAAAACTAAATTAAAACAACCAACATGAATAATTAAGTAACCTGATAACAAAACTATTTCTGAGTACATTCTTTTTCTAACTTGATTTCCATTGCATAATAGTTTTGAATTTTCATTGTTTTTATAAAATAATAAAAACAAAAAAAAAATATTTTAGCTGAATTAGAATTAGTATGTAAATAACTTTGAATGTAACAACCCAAAATTTTGAATAAATCTTATTTCCTAATTTTGTGTATTATTTTATTTTATTTTTTATACTCAAAAAAACTATTTCATTTGATAATATGAGTATAATTAAAATGAGACCATTGGGTTTTGACTGTTATATGACCATTGGTCAATATGACCGCTGGAAACTAAACGTTTCGATTATTGTCTCTAAATACAAGGGATCTTGGTTAATTAATATAGAAAGAAGATTCGATGGCCTCACCCAATAGTCTTGGACCGATCGAAGCCCATATAACAGAACTTGGGAAGGAGGTAGCACCACTAGGATTTGCTCTGGACCAAAACCAAGACGAACTTCATCATGTGAAGCTAGAAATGAATCGCCTTCGCGAGAAGTTCAAACTGATAACTACTTTTGTTATAAGATGTTAGGAGTGGTTGATGTTGTTTGGAGATGAACAATGAAGTTTATTTTGGAAGACTATGTTATCAAATCCTTTTTGTATTTGGGTTTCAATCTTAGTTTGATTTATTTTGAGGAATTTTAAGGACCGTTATTTATGGAATAGTCTATGATGAAATTTGGGTAGTACCATGGAACTTTGAAGATTTAAAAGTAGTTTCCATTCATATGGGATTCTTTCTTTTTGAAGTGTTGTTTTACCTTACCCTTTCTGTTTTTGGGATAATGTTTAAAGATAGAAGAAATAGATAGTTAATATTTTGTGGATTATGTGATTCTCTAGAAGGTGATTCTTCTGCCTTTGATGAGACCAAGTGTTTTTGAATTCTCATCGTTTGGGGAAAAGATTAGTTTTGGTAGAGACTTATTAAAGGATGAAACTCTACTTGAAGGTAGGTATATTTCCTTATGTTTTTGTTCTATGTAGTAAATGAATTCCTCAAAATTATGAAAAGGAACGTAAAACAAAAACGTTGTTGGTTTACGTTTCCTACTATCTAATCAAAGACCGTTTACACACATCATAAGTTTGGTATTTTCTCGTGGTTAACTTTCTTCTAATCATGTTTTCTATCACTCTCCCTCAGAACTTGACCCTTTTGTTTTCTCCTCCATCTCCATGTTTTCCTACATGGAATCCTAGTGTGGGATAACTCGGGTGACCATTGTAACTCCCTTTCTTTCTTTTAAAGTAATAGTTTTACTGACTCCTTTTCCAATGTGGGACTTTCAATGAAATTTCAAAACCCAATTTTAAAAATTGCGAGGATGCAATTTCTTAATGGGGAAGATTGTAACGACTCGAAATTTTGAATAAATCTTATTTCCTGATTTTGTGAGTTATTTTATTTTATTATTTATACTCAAAAAAACTATTTCATTTGATAACATGAGTATAATTAAAATGAGACCGTTGGGTTTTGACTGTTATATGACCATTGGTCAATATGACCGCTGGAAACTAAACGTTTCGATTATTGTCTCTAAATACAAGTGATATTGGTTAATTAATATAGAAAGAAGATTCTATGTCCTCACCCAGTAGTCTTGGTGTAACACCCCGAGATTTTATGAAAAATATTCTTTTTAATTTCATTAATGTCTTGTGTTGTACACTACACCAAAAGGAGCTTGCACAACACGCATCATTGACTTGCCTTTCATTACACGCAATCGCGACCTTCCTTGATAGCGTGTGTAGTACGCAATACCGAGTTTCACTAAACAACGATATGCGATTAAAATATTATTAAAACTAGCTGTTATGAATAGTAATAACCACTTTTTGAAATTTTGTAAATTTTATTTTTCAAAATGGACTTCATTTTTGGATTCGGAATATCGAAATTAGCTTAGTGTGAAATTTTGGTAATTTTCGGATAACTTTCATATTTTGATGAATAGTGGAAATTACTAAATTTTAATTAAAAAAAACTTTTTCAATCGAAATAATTAATAGTGATAAATTATTAATTTTAGTTGTTTTAAAGTATATTTATAATATATGTTTATAATTTAATACAATGATGGTCATTGGATGTAATTTCACATTTAAACCACTTATAAACAAGTTTCAATCTTTTGATAGTTATTATCTCTTAAAAACACGCTATTTGTTTTGACGACGGGAATTAATTCTTAAATTAGTTAATGAAACTGATATGTTTTGAATTTGTTAAAATAAACATCATTTTTTAGTTCATAATATCAAATATAGCTTAGGCCTAATTTTTGGTATTTTTCTGAAAACATTCAATTTTTGATGAATAGTGAAACCACTAAGTGGTAGTTAAAAAAACTGAATTGTTCATAAAACTTAATTTTACCGCTTCTGTGAGTGGAATTTCAAACATCCGAGAGAAACAGTTGATTTCAGTAAGTAAAATGTGGTTTAGTGAGATGAAAATAATTTTTGGTGAATAGTAACTTTTTACTTTTTTTACCACGGTTAAAAGAAAATAGGGTAATTAAGGGTAGAAATGATATTATTATTACCCTAACACATGTCCTAATTCTATTGGACAAGTGTAATTCGACCAAAAACAAACTTAGGAATACAATATGACCATTTAGGCCCACTTGGATTAGATTAGGACATTTATTATTAATTTATTTAAAGAAGGGTTAAAAGAGTTAAAATCAAAGTTTATTTACTAAAACATTTTTAATATGGAGTTATACATATGATAAATTCGACTATAAATATTAATTATAAATCTAAACAGATTTCCTACATAATGGTATTTTATTTGTAATTTTTAGTCATTAAATAATTTAATTTATTTATGACACAACGATGATGCAGTAATTATCTTATTAATGAAATATTGACATAATTGATGTTATAAATACCCAAATAAATATAATTTGAGTCTTTTTATGAATTCCACTATTTTTCTAGGTTAATATGACATGTTATTATTGATTTAATTAACTTTTTTCGAACTTATCATTCTGTTATGATTTTCAAAAAAAATAATTACTAAATAGTGTCAAAATTTACATAAAATAGTTTTTAAAACAAATATTATATTATTAATTGTTATTTTATTCCTAAAAATCTAAGGTTCGGCCAAATGACTTAGATATGATTATATATATTAATAATAAACAACTTGGGGTTCTTTTGGCTTGATATAGTATGTTTATTAACCATATAGTGTAAGAAAACAAAATGACACGGTAAAAGATAAATTATTTAACTTAGAGTTAAATCTAATTGATAAGGGTAAAATAATAAACTAAACTTGTCTAAATCCTATTAGATGAGAGGATTTCGACCCATACCCACCTTATCCTAGAAATAAATCAATTTGGATCTATTTAAAACCAAACTTGACTTTATAATAAATTAATATATTTAGTTATTCCAAAGGTGCCCCTCTCCTCCTTTATAAAAGGGAACCTCCTCCCTCTCTTCCTCACACAACTTTGAGCCTTCAAGCTCGGCCAAACACTGCCAAATTATCTTCTCCACTTCCCTAGAAACATCCTAGAGGTTCCGTTCTTCCTCAAAGACCAATTTTAGTGCCCTAAGAGGAGGTCTCAAAGAGGCGCTTCAAAGAAGAGGTAATTTCCGTTACCGATTCTTTCACCTTTATTTCTTCTTCCACTTATTCTTCTTAGGTTGTTTCATTATGAAGTAATAAAACCAGTATAAATCATATACTGATATGATATTATAAGTATTAAACAATCCTTTTTCACCATCTATCCGTCCTACGGAAGACGAAATCACCGCGCGTGCGTACGTATGAAATACCGTCTCCACGCCGTGGTGAAATCTATTTTCCACCACCACCTTACTTGGATGGGTATAATGGTGTAAATAATAACTATATATTATTATTTTAAAGTGATATTGATTCTGAAATAGTATACATACACTCCAATACAGTCCCACGATCATGAGAATGATATCATCGCTCGTGCGTACGTACGGACTACCGTCTCCACGACGCGATGAGATTCATTCTCCACTTTAACCATTCATGAATGATAGTAAAGTATATATAATAAGTAATCATGAAATATATGACATAATAATGATACAGGATTTAGGTATATATATATGAATGTCATATACTTAATTCCGCTCAACTCAATAAGGAAACGAAAACAGCGTTCATGCGTACGTACGGCCTACCGTCTCCATGAACGGTGTATTTCTTTCCATTTACTGATTTTTTATATATATGAATATTCTGAATATATATATATAAATCATGTTTTATATTCTGGAATTAAGTAATCATGATTTAAGTAATCATATTAACAATTACAATTCAAAACACGGACGACAAATGAAACAATTTTACCAAAAACGCTCTTTAGCATGGAATTTACAAAAGAACGGGTAATATAAAGTCATAAGTGAACCATATATGATATCATAACAATTAATATGATTCTGTAAAAAGTCAATAACATTATTTAAATCAGTATACAGGAGGTTCGGACACTTATGAAGCATATCAGACCTAAGGTAAGGGAAATATCACAATCTCATTTTTATCCGAGATTGTTTATATTTTTAAATTTACTAGGGTGTATTTTATCATCCACATCCATGTTTCCTTGATATGTAATATTATTTCCATCCTCATAAAATTGTTTAAATCCAATTTTACCCTTCGGTGAGTTTTTAGTAAAAGATATGAAAGTAATCTTTTGTCTCTTTTCGTATGAGGTACTTTGTTTGACTTTTCCGACAAAATTACGAAAAGAATGTTTTTTTAACTTATACGGCATGAATGGATTTTTAAAACATTATTTCCAAGAAGATTCCTTTACAAGTTTTCAAGTTAATTTTTAATCAACTTCTTTTAGTTTAAAATTTTATGACATGTTAAGAAAGGAAAATGTTTTTGAAGTAGAAAGGATATTTTCCTCAAGAATGGAGTTCAAGTGTTTTATCAAAATTATTTTCCATCTAAGATAATATAGGGTTATGTTTCTATCCCTATTATTACATTGATTTGATTATGTTTTGATGGAATTATTTTTATGAAATCCTTTATCTTATATGAATTGTTTTATAATGTCATGTTGTTTAAGAATCCCATTTTTATTACATGGGTTATGCAATGATGTATGGTTTATGATTTTGTGGCACACATAAGAATGGTATCATTATGAGATGGGTGGGACCAATATCTCCCTCCAATGCATTGGGTAAAGATTTTATATCTCATGATATAGACATGGATGGAATGGTAGGTTATACCGGTTCAGTGAAACAGGACTGAAACGAGGGTGACTCGGTTCAGAAAGGGACTTTGTCCACTAAGATAGTATTGGAAATGAGTCTTGACTAACAAGAAATGATTCTCTATGATTATGTGTGTATACCACAAAGTTTAATGTTTTAAGTTATGATTATTGTGATTACATTTCACTGCCATGAGTTATCCCAGGTTATGAAATTATGATCTTTTTTACAAGTTAAGATTTCCAAGAGTTATGTGCTTATGTATATGATGTGATTGATATTTCTTTTGTTTACCCTTACTGAGCATTTGAGCTCACCCTTTTATGTTTTCTTTTCCCCAGGATATAAAGAAAGGTTTTAGGTATAAAAAAAAGGAAGATCTTTATGGGAGATGTTGAAGATCTTTCACCAGGATTAGAAGATTATATTTCGAGTTTCCAAAGACACTAAACTATTATGATCCTTGTGTGTGTGTTTTTGTTATGTACTAAGTATTCCGCAAAAGTAATGTAATGTCCATGTACGTCAGGCATCGGGTCTCTACACTTGGACCGATTGAAGCCCATCTAACAGAACTTGGGAAGGAGGTAGCACCACTGGGCTTTGCTCTGGACCAAACCCAAGCTGAAATTCATCGTGTGAAGCTAGAACGAAATCGCCTTCACGAGAAGTTCAAAATGATAGAAATTACTAGTCGTGCAATGTTGGCCGAGCCTCCCTCAGATTCTCTCATCTTAGCACACCTTACAGTTAGGTCCTATGCTGGTGTGATAAGGGGATATGTAAGGAGACCGTAATTGTCTTGTGTAATCCTTTGTTTTAAATAAAATTTTTGATTTCTTCTTATGATGAAATTTATGAATTTTCAAATGTCAGCATAAATATAGCATGCATATTTTTGATGAATTTTAGAGAAAGGATATTTTAAAAATGTTTATGTAAACCTTAAATAATTAAAAATGTGTAATGATTTTCAAAAAATGGTCTTCTACAATTATGTTCAGTACGAAATTTAGAGTCTAATAAGATCAACTTAATTTTTGATGAATAGTAAATTATGAATAGTGATTTTATGCTTAGGATTAGTAGTGTGACCAAATGTATTAGTAATCTCACTTATAGAAAGTATTAATATAATCTAGGCACCTTGATTAAGTAATGTGATTCAATAAAATGGTTAAAAAACGGTTTCATAAATTATTATTCAAGTATTAGTTTTTTCAAATGAATAGTGTTTTTTAATTAAAAATTAATTTAAATATATTTAGAAAATTATTTTTATAAAATGGATTTCATTTTTGAACTCAGCATCAATATTATGTTATGGTAATTTTTGGGGATTTTTCTGAAAAAAATGAATTTCGGTGAATAGTGTATTTATTTAAAAAATAAATTAAAATTTTTTAGAAAATTATATTTACCAAATGGAGTTCATTTTTGAAATCAGAGCATTGATATTTGGTTAAGGTGAAATTTTGGGATTTTTCTGAGAAAGTTGAATTTTCGATGAATAGTGGAAATATAGTTTTAGGGTTTCAGTATGTTTAATGACATCATAACTATGTCATGATGATGTCATGATATATTTTAAGGTTTGACCGACCAAAGGTGATGAATTATTGTATGGGGGGACCCATGTGGCCAACACCATGGGCAAATACCATGGGCAAGCCCATGGTTTTGCCAAAACCACTAATGAGATGTCCCTTGGCCATTAATGCCTTGTCCCCTCACTTTCCCTATAAATACCAAACCCTCCTCTCATCCATTCGACTCAAAAACCATCCTCAACGAAGTTCTGGTCTCCTTACCTCCCAAGGAGTCCTCCTAAGGTGCCCCCAAGCCCTCAAGGTCCAAACCTTTGAGTTTTAAGAGTTACGTTTTAAGGTAAGGGATCCTACCTCCCTCTTTCTTTTCAAGTAATCTCTTTTATGTCATTTCTTTTATGATCCATGCTATTATGTTGGAGGATGTTATTTGATATTCATCCTAATGTCTTTTTAATGTTCATATGATGATATACCCCCTCTTTCTCTCATTATTTCATTTTAATAATGTTAAAGTGACGTCGTTAGGCTGCCGAATTTTTAAGGGATTCTTTCACCCTTTTCAAGTTCTATTTTCATGTCAAGTATTTCAAGTTCCTTTTTATTTTGTTGGGGTATGATCTCTAAATATATCATAATGATATTTTATGTTCATATGATTAGATACCATATCTGATCTCTTCAATTCAGTATTTTGATGTTTTAAGTGGCGCCATTAGGCTGCCGAATTTTTAAGCGATTCATTCACCTTTCTCAATTTTCAAAGTTCTACTTTCATGTCAAGTCTTTCAAGTTCATTTTTATTATGTTGGGGTATGTTATCTATATCTATCATACTGAAATTTTATGTTCATATTATGAGAGACCCTATTTTATCTCTTCAATTCAGTATTTTGATGTTTTAGGTGGCGCCGTTAGGCTGCCGAATTTTTAAGGGATTCGTTCACCTTTCTCATTTTTCAAAGTTCTACTTTCATGTCAAGTCTTTCAAGTTACTTTTTATTATGTTGGGGTATGATATATATATCTATCATACTGAACTTTTATGTTCATATGATGAGATACCCTATTTGATCTCGTCAATTCATTTTTGTTGATGTTCAAGTGACGTCGTCAGGCTGCCAAATTTTCATAAGAGAAATCTAATTTTTGTCTTCCTTCCATGTTTTTCATCTCAAATGGTATGTCATTCAAATTTCATTACCATGTTCTTAAATCCTTTATATTCTGTTCCCCTACTATTTTATTGATCATTTATGAGTGGGTGATCCATGTCCCCTCTCTTTTCAATGTTTTCTAAAACCTCGTAACATAGCCGTTATGCTGTAGAATTTTCATCTCAAAATGTCTCTCTTTTTATAAAGTTCTTTTATTTTATTAAGTGAATACTCAAAGATATCTATTCTATAGGGGTACTCACATATATACCAAGTTTTTCTATTTTAAATTCTAGGATTTACATACATGAGACCCACCTTCCTTTTCTGTGGGTTTTAAAGTGACACAAAGATCATGTCTTTAAAACAGTTTTTAAAACATTATGATTATGAAATGAAACCCATTTCTTTCATGCTATATGGGTTGTTTATGAAATTATTAATGATTATATATGTGGCTCACATGATGAAAAAGAAAAATTTAAGGGTGCGCCCTAATAGCGCTCCAATGCATTGGGTAATGATGTAACCACTAGAGTTTACAATTTTCACGATATCTTGGTGAATAACATTGGTAATTTTCAAATGACACCTTGGGGATGGACCTTGGTGATATGTTCATGATTTTATATGTTAAATGATTTATCCACATCTTAAAGTTATGAAAAATGTTATTTTTATTATGATATGCCACGTGATTTCTTTCCCATGCCTTAATGTTATTTTTCATGACATAGTTGATGTATTTAAAGTTCACATGTTAAATGTTTCCCTTGTTTCCCTTACTGGGCCTTCTTCTCACCCTTTCTTTTGATGTATGTACCTAGGTTATGAGATGAAATACTGAACCTAGGATGAACTTAAGGAGAATCGTTTCAAGTGTTTAAGAAGAATGTTTTATGTTGTTTTCATGTATTATGTTCCTAGTTTCCAAGACACTAAACCTTAAAGATCCTCAGTTTTGTGTAATGTAATGAAAGTTTATGTTATAAAAAGGTGGGATGTTATAGTTGGTATCAAAGGATGGTTTAGTTGTTTGTGGAAATTAGGATACGAAAATTTTAGGAATAACCCTATAGAAAATTCTAAATATAAAAAATCTTCCTCGTATTTTGGTGAGTATTGAGTAAGGGGTTTCCAAAAAAATACATCCTTGTCTGGATACGAGAAGGTAGGGGTGGCTCTGGCACAGATGTATATAGGGGTAAAACCCGAAAACAATGCTTTGAGCTAGACTCGAATGGGAACTGGTACACGACAACGGACCTTGCTGCACTCTTGGTTATGACACTCTCGGGGGATATGCTTTGGTAAATTCATAAGCTTAGTATGAACCATTATTAAAAGAAGAAAGATAAAATAAAATAAAGATTCACATAAGAATATATGATAATGGATAACCTAGATTGGGACCTAGGGGATCACAAGTTAGGGTATACTTTTCTTCTACATGTTATCCTTATATGCTTTAAGTTCCTTTTCATGATTATTGGCTATGTATTTAAGCCCCTAATTATACTTTCTCTTCTTAGTTAATGGTGGGAAATGGAAGAACATGTCCCAATAACCAATGTGATAGGAAATGCGATGATTTCTGTATTAATATGACAGAGATTATTAGGGGATTAAAAGATGATTATTATTTTGGAATACGTTCACTATTTTAGGGACCCTATATGATCGAGGTAAATAGATTAATACGATATTTTCATTGAGGAGTAAGGTTGACTTATATTTTGAAGAATCGATGAATTTAAGGTGGACTTATAGTGATTTCGGTCACTTATGGAAATGATTAACCTATCTTGGGTAAAATATGTTTAGGTTAGCTACTTTTGTTATTAGATGTTAGGAGTGGTTGATGTTGTTTGGAGATGAACAATGAAGTTTATTTTGGAAGACTATGTTATCAAATCCTTCTTGTATTTGGGTTTCAATCTTAGTTTGGTTTATTTTGAGGAATTTTAAGGACTGTTATTTAGGGAATGGTCTATGACGAAATTTGGGTAGTACCATGTAACTTTGAAGATTTAAAAGTAGTTTGCATTCCTACGGGATTCTTTCTTTTTGAAGAGTTGTTTTACCTTACCCTTTCTATTTTTGGGATAATGTTTAAATATAGAAGAAATAGATAGTTAATCTTTTGTGGATTATGTGATTATCTAGAAGATGATTCTTGTGCCTTTGATGAGACCAAGTGTTTTTGAATTCTCATCGCTTGGAGAAAAGATTAGTTTTGGTAGAGACTTATTAAAGGATGAAACTATACTTGAAGGTAGATATATTTCCTTATGTTTTTGTTCTATTTAGTAAATGAATTCCTCAAAATTATGAAAAGGAATGTAAAACAAAAACGTTGTTGGTTTAAATTTCCTACTAGTTAATCAATGATCGTTTACTCACATCATAAGTTTGGGATTTTCTCATGGTTAACTTTCTCCTAATCATTTTTTCTATCACTCTCCCTTAGAACTTGACCCTTTTTGTTTTCTCCTCCATGTCTATGTTTTCCTGCATGGAATCCTAGTGTGGGTTAACTCGGGTGACCTTTGTACTTCCCTTTCTTTCTTTTAAAGTAATAGTTTTACTGACTCCTTTTCCAATGTGGGACATTCAATGAAATTTCAAAACCCAATTTTAAAAATTGCGAGGACGCAATTTCTTAACGGGGGAAGATTGTAATGACCCGAAATTTTGAATAAATCTTGTTTCCTGATTTTGTGTGTTATTTTATTTTATTTTTTATATTCAAAAAAATTATTTCATTTGATAACACGAGTATAATTAAAATGAGACCGTTGGGTTTTGACTGTTATATGACCATTGGTCAATATGACCGCTGGAAACTAAACGTTTAGATTATTGTCCCTAAATACAAGTGATCTTGGTTAATTAATATAGAAAGAAGATTTGATGGCCTCACCCAGTGGTCTTGGACCGATCGAAGCCCATCTAACAGATCTTGGGAAGGAGGTAGCACCACTGGGCTTTTCTCTGGACCAAACCCAAGCTGAACTTCATCATGTGAAGCTAGAACAGAATCGCCTTCGTGAGAAGTTCAAACTGATAGAAATTACTACTCGTGCGATGTTGGATGAGCCTCCCTCAGTTTATCTCACCTTAGAAAACCTTACACTTACGTCCTATGCTGGTGTGATAAGGGGATATGTAAGGAGACCGTAATTGTCTTGTGTAATCCTTTGTTTTAAATAAAAATTTTGATTTCTTCTTATGATGAAGTTTATGAATTTTCAAATGTCCTCATAAATATAGTATGCATATTTTTGATGAATTTTAGAGAAAGGATATTTTAAAATTTTTTATGTAAACCTTAAATAATTAAAAATGTGTAATGATTTTCATAAAATTGTCTTTTACAATTATGTTCAGTACAAAATTTAGAGTCTAATAAGATCAACTTAATTTTTGATGAATAGTAAATTATGAATAGTGATTTTATGCTTAGGATTAGTAGTGTGACCAAATGGATTAGTAATCTCACTTAAATAAAGTATTAATATAATCTAGGCACCATGATTAAGTAATGTGATTCAATAAAATGGTTAAAAAATGGTTTCATAAATTATTATTCGAGTAATAGTTTTTTCGGATGAATATTGTTTTTTAATTAAAAATTAAATTAAAAATATTTAGAAAATTATTTTTATAAAATGGATTTCATTTTTGAACTCAGAGCATCGATATTATGTTATGGTAATTTTTGGGGATTTTTCTGAAAAAATGAATTTTCTGTGAATAGTGTATTTATTTAAAAATTAAATCAAGAATTTTTAGAAAATTATTTTTAAAAAATGGAGTTCATTTTTGAAATCAGAGCATTGATATTTGGTTAACGTGAAATTTTGGGATTTTTCTGAGAAAGTTGAATTTTCGATGAATAGTGAAAATACAGTTTTAGGGTTTCGGTATGTTTAATGACATCATAACTATGTCATGATGATTTAATTTGATATTTTAAAGGTTGTACAACAAAAGGTGATGAATTATTGTATGGGGGGACCCATGTGGCCAATACCATGGGCAAATACCATGGGCAAGCCCATAGTTTTTTCAAAACCACTAATGAGGTGTCCCTTGGCCATTAATGTCTTGTCCCCTCACTTTCCCTATAAATACCAAGCCCTCCTCTCATCCATTCGACTCCAAAACCATCCTCAACGATGTTATGGTCTCCTTACCTCCCAAGGAGTCCTTAAAAGATTCCCCCAATCCTTCAAGGTCCAAACCTTTGAGTTTTAAAAGTTACATTTTAAGGTAAGGGATCATACCTCCCTCTTTCTTTTCAAGTAATCTCTTTTATGTCATTTCTTTTATGCTCCATGATATTATGTTAGAGGATGTTCTTTTATATTCATCCTAATATCTTTTTCATGTTCATATTATGAGATACCCCCTATTTCTCTCATCATTTCATTTTAAGAATGTTAAAGTGACGCCGTTAGGCTGCCGAATTTTTAAGGGATTCTTTCACCCTTCTCAAGTTCTATTTTCATGTCAAGTATTTCAAGTTCCTTTTTATTTTGTTGGGGTATTATTTATAAATCTATAATACTGATATTTTATGTTAATATGATTATATACCCTATTTTATCTCTTTAATTCATTATTTTTATGTTTTAAGTGGCGCCGTTAGGCTGCCGAATTTTTAAGGGATTCGTTCACCGTTCTCAATTTTCAAAGTTCTACTCTCATGTCAAGTCTTTCAAGTTAATTTTTATTTTGTTGGGGTATGATATCTATATCTATCATACTTAAATTTTATGTTCATATGATGAGAGACCCTATTTGATCTCTTCAATTCAGTATTTTGATGTTTTAAGTGGCGCCGTTAGGCTGCCAAATGTTTAAGAGATTCGTTCACCTTTCTCATTTTTCAAAGTTCTACTTTCATGTCAAGTCTTTCAAGTTCCTTTTTATAATGTTAGGGTATGATCTATATATCTATAATAATGAAATTTTATGTTCATATGATGAGAGACCCTATTTGATCTCCTCAATTCATTTTTGTTGAAGTTTAAGTGACGCTGTTAGGTTGCCGAATTTTCATAAGAGAAATATAATTTTTGTCTTCCTTCCATGGTTTTCATCTCAAATGGCATGTCCTTAAAATTGCATTACCATGTTCTTAAATCCTTTATATTCTATTCCCATACTCTTTTATGGATCATTTATGAGTGGGTGACCCATGTCCCCTCTCTTTTCAATGTTTTCTAAAACCTCGTAACATAGCCCTTATGCTGCAGAAATTTCATCTCAAAATGTATCCCTTTTTATAAAGTTATTTTATTTTATTAAGTGAATACTGAAAGATCTCTCTTATATAGGGGTATTAACATATATACCATGTTTTCATATTTTAAATTCTGGGATTTACATACATGAGACCCACCTTCTTTTTCTGTGGGTTTTAAAGTGACACAAAGATCATGTCTTTAAAGAAGTTTTTAAAATGTTATGATTATGAAATGAAACCCATTTGTCCATTTGTTTTATGCTATATAATTTGTTTATGAAATGATTGATGATGATATATTTGGCTCACATGATGATAAATACAAATTTTAGGGTGTGCCCTGATAGCGCTCCAATGCATTGGGTAATGATGTAACCACTAGAGATTACAATTTTCATGATATCTTGGTGAATAACCTTGGTAATTTTCAAATGAAAATTTGGGGATGGACCTTGGTGATATGTTCATGATTGTCTATGTTAAATGATGTAGCCACATCTTAATGTTTTGAAAAATTTTATTTTTATAATGATATGCGACATGATTTCTTTCTCATGCCTTAAAGTTCTTTTTCATGACATAGTTGATGTATCTCAAGTTCACATGTTAAATGTTTCTCTTGTTTCCCTTACTGGGCCTTCTGCTCACCCTTTCTTTTGATGTAAGTCCCCAAGTTATGAGATGAAATAATGAACCTAGGATGAACTTAATGAGAAGCCTTTCAAGTTTTTAAGAAGGATGTTTTATGTTGTTTTCATGTATTATGTTCCTAGTTTCCAAGACACTAAACCTTAAAGATCCTTAGTTTTGTGTAATGTAATGAAAGTTTATGTTATAAAAATGCGGGATGTTATATTGAATATCCTCAAGTGAGATTACTCTACTCATCCATTTCTCACTAAGAAAATAAAAATATTATCTTTTTCCACAACCTGTGATAGGAATACATCACCTAACCTTCCCATTAAATCTACATTTCTCCCCCAGTAAAGTGGAAACTTTGAAGTGTGATCATATCCCCCTAGGACACACTCTACTTGAACAAACTATCCTAGCAATTTTTTAAACATATGACCAAACTATCCACACAAGACATTAAAATTGTGACCAACCTATCCTCATAAGAAGTTAAACCTGTGAAAAAACTATCAGCACAAGATGTTAAACTTGTGACCAACCTATGTATACAAGAAGTTAAACCTATGACTATCTTGTCCCCACATGACATTTAATCTATTACCAACCTATATCCACAATATGTTAAACCTACAACCCCCATTATATATATAAGAATCTTTACCTCTTACAATGAACATGTGATACTTGAGGTAAGAAACCTTAGAAGTGTTATTCTCCTAGCACAAATTACCCTATGATGTACATGGGATGCCTTGGGGTATATTCCAAATATTCCTCATACATGATATTACCTTTAATTTAAAATATAAAGCATTTATAGGTGACCAAAACTCCCAATAACAAAGATGCCCAGATTTTTCCAATATTACCTTCAACTCCAATTGTAGGTAAATTCCATATCATGATAGAAGTAGTGTAATCAACTGGAAGTCACCTAGAGATGTTATTAGGAATGAGCATAAAAGAGAGTACTTAAAACTATGAGGAAGATCCATACTAGGGAATGAGATCCAGGGAGGAATCCATGGAAGGATGAACAACATCCCGTCATCCTTTTTTGATCAAGGAGCTAACATCCGCAACCTAGTGGTACAAGCCTCCCACTTTTGGAAAGATGGAATATGGGGAAACCAACCAACCATACTAAAGAATATGTGATTATATACATGGAAGAATACTACTTCATGATGGTAAAGTTAGACAATTAACATCGACACCCTGATGCACAACCCTAGCTTGAGATCATCGAGAAACAATGATGGGAAAGGTACAGTTGATATGAAAGAGGTTGTGATAGATCAAAGTTGTCATAAAACCTATATAGAACATATTAGTAAACTTATAGAGTTTGATATGGGTGATTGAGTATTTATTATAGTTTCTAATTTCTTGGGAAATCATTGGTTGGGAATGTAGGGTAAGTTATCACTGAGGTTTGTTGTCTTTACTAAGATTATTAAACATCTTGGAAAGGTATCTAGTCAGTTGGAATTTTCACCACACTTGATATTGATTCAAAAAGTATTCCATGTTTCCCAGTTGAGGAAGTATCTACTAGAACCACCCCATGCGATCAAATGGTAATATGTTGATCTGGAGCCTGAAACCACTATGGTTGAAAAACTAGTTTAGATTATAATCACTAACTTAAGGTACTTCATCATAAAACAATTACTTTGGTTTATATGTTATGGATATTTAGATAGGACATAAATTATTTATTGGATTGTGACTCGTTGGTGAGACAACAATGAACTTCTCTCTTTATGAGTTAATAATCTTAAAAAATTTATAGGGTAAAAATCATTCTTATGGGATGAATTGTAAGACCCCAACCTTTTCTTTCAGTTGCATTATTTGAATTGTGTTATTTAGTTTGGTTTTATATATGTTAGATACTTTTTATACTCTTTAGAAATATTTTTTAATTTAATTTACAAATTATTTTAAAGTAAAAAATAATAATTTCAATAATAATTTTTATACTTACACAAGGCATTGGGTCTTCATAAGGTTAAGGACCTTCTACCCATATACAAGAGGTGTTTTATAATGGAATGCCTAAAATTATAATCGATATGTGACGCTAAAACATCCACAATTTAAGTTTATAGTTTTGTTTTGATATAATTTTTAATGGTAAATGATATTTATGTAAGGGGAACTTCATTCTTCTATGGGTTACATAAGAGTAGAGTCCTTTTTCTTCTTCAAATGGTTACGTATGGGTAACCAGGCTATCATGTAAGGGTTTAATGAGTAGCATAAGGGTGGAATTAGTTACGTAAGGGTAACCCAATACTGTTACATGAAACATAAGATATGAATATAGTTAAAACTATGTTATTCTTATACATCTGTAATTTTGGTAGGTAACTAAACAAAAACATTTTTCTCATTTCTTCTTCAATATATTGACCATGTAACACCTTTTAGCCACTTTAAAGGTTGTAAACCATGGTAATTTAATAATTAAACTCATTAAAGGTGGTAAATCCCATTTTAAAAAATATAATAACCTTATGCATTAAATATTTAGATAAAAATAAAAATTAATTTGAATCCTTAATTTTGAGGATTTAATGCTACTACACCCGGTGTATTTATCTAAAAATACCCTAACATTTATTGCAATTGATTTTATAGTATTCTATCGAGAAGAGTTCTAATTGTTTAAATACCATTGAAGAAGGTATATTTCCTTTTCCTTGTTTTTCATTCTTCTCTAATGGGGGGAGTCAACATAAAGGGATAGTGGGTTTTTCTTTGAATGTTCAATCCTCAACTCCCCATTGGAAGTTTTTGGGTTAAGAAACCATTGAGCTTTTCTAAGGTAGGTGTCTCCATAAATTGGTTCTAACCCATGAGATATTGGGTGTTCTTTTGAAATCCATATAGTTGACTTATTAAAATTTTAATTTGGAATCTGTGAGTGTAGTTTTCTAAAATTCAATCTTGGATGATTTAAAAGATTTATTTAAAGGGGATTTTTCATAAAAAAATTAATGAACATCACATGTTGATCAATTTACTTATATTCTAAAGTTTATTTTCAAAGTATAGGAGTGGTGAAACCTCTCTTGTGATTTGTTTAGTAAAATTATGATTATGGTAATGTTTTATTTTTGTGAAAACATAGAATATGGGAACATTTGGGAACCTTAGACATGGACAAAATTTCGACATCGACAAACTATGGAAGGACTCAATATCATAGGAATCACTTGTTGTCTTAGTGTATTTCACATTGTGCTAGAAATTATTCCATAATCTAGAAAAAATGATATTTCATTCATGATGGTTTCATTTATATATCATGTTTTAGATGATCACATGTTAATATTATTTTTTGGCGAATCGACATGGATCTCATGGGCCAAATTGTATTATATTGGTTACCTATGGGTACCATGTTTATTATGATCACCGTTTTATCTATATTTATATTCTTATGGATTTAAATATTAAATTCTTTAAAAATAACCCAATGAATTGTTTTATGAAATGTGTTTTTAAAGGAAATGAATTTACTAACTTGTTTCCTTTAAAATCTAAGACTAATGGTTTCGTGATCTTAGACATTGTATGGATTATTTTTTGGTATCCTACTGGGTTCTGTGATCACACCCAACCTTTTAATTTTGTTATTTGTAGACCTAGTTGTTAAGGAAATAATTAATGGGTAGGGAATCATGAGGTTAGCTAGATTCTCTTTATTGTTGTTGCCTTCTATGTGAGATTGGTCGGTGGTGGAAGATGGTCACCTGGAGACACTATTTAGTGTCTGTTTTGGTTTTCAACCTAATTTATTATAATTTGTATTATTTTATATATACCATGGATTTATTTTAATTTCTTCTTCATATACTCTGGTTTTTATCTCTTTTTAATTATTCAAGCGACATGTTTGTGTTTTTAAAATCTTTATCATGTGGTGGCTCATCAATGGTGAAATATGATGTTGACCTAGTTTGGTTCATTAAATCGAGTTTGAGTGGATAATAAGGAAAAATGAAATTATTTTTGATAATTAGATCATATAATTTGAATACTTGTTCAAACATTCATGGAAGGATCTTTGAAGGTCGTGATTCCAACATAAACAACGCCACTATCTAGTTAGGATGACTGAGTTGTGCAAGATAGGAAAAGGTAAGTGAATGATACATTCCTAAACATTATATACCATTTACTAGGCACTTGTAATAACTCCAAATTTAAATTATAATAAATTATATGACTCAAAAATATATGACCGTGAAAGGGAGTAACTTTTCATTAATGGATCAAAACCTTTCAAAAAAACCTCTTGCATTAATACACTTTTCTATTATTGTATTAAATATTTATTTAAGGGTTGAGGGAACATCAAGGATCCACATATTCCAATAGTAAAAATGGTTCATGTAAAAGATATGGGATAATTTAAATACTAGAAAAAAGTGGTAAAATTCGGTTATTATTGAGTCACCCCTACTGACTTTTCATGGTGTATTAATATTAACGAGTGGTATTAGAGAAAATATTGGTTTCACATGATAGTATCTAAATTTGTCCTATTTTTTAGAAGCTTAATATAAAATGAAGATTTGTATAAAATTTCAAATACAATCTCCTTGAGAAATCGGTCTCTATCCCTACTAAAATCAAAGTGAAGGCCTCATCCAAGACCTTAAAGAATAAGAAGAAGAAAGTGGAAAAAGTGATTTAGTAAATATTAAGATAAAATAAGAATATAACACTAGTTAAAGATGATTAAATTGATAAGAAGTTATATTCTTAATCTATGTACAATTATCCTTTTGAATAAGTATGTTCAATTTGTGGAGAGTCATAAGATGAAGAGTCTATCAAATCCATTGAAGTCTTATACTCTAAAATTGAATGGTATGTGAAGAACATTCCTATTAAAGTCATCACATATATACTTTGGATTACCAAGGGAACTATAGATTGAAAAATAATATCTAAAAAAATAAGCTGAAGAAATAGAGATATATTTTGGTAAAAATTACCAAATATGTATAATTCTTACACAAATTTTGGATGATGAAGAATAATCAGTTTTATTTTTCAATGAAAAAAATTCTATTATTGATGAAAATTTATAAATACATGTTTGTGAAATTATAATAATCAAAAAAGTTTTTAGAGAAGTTATATATAAATTAGAAAAAATATATAAAAACTATGTGAATGTTAAAGATCCTAAATTGGAAATAAAAGTAAATAAGGTAAAATATATTGAATTTTTGTTGCAAGAGGAAAAGAAAATGTATGAAGATATTATGAATAATCAAAAAAGGAGAAAGGGAAGATAATATAAGGTCACTTGAGGATAAAAATAGCTCTATCAAAATGAATTTTCATAAAATAGAAATAAAATTAGATAATTTTAAACCAACACAAGTTGAATATTCCCAAAAAATGAGATTAAACATGCTTACACACAAATATTTAATGATATTAATGAGTCAAAGAGGGATAATGTTATTGGAAAAAATAATTCATGATCATTTAGAGAAGAATCTACATCATGACCATGGAGAAAAGTATGGACATCGCCATTATTTTTAACAGTTCTAATTTGAATTCCAATGTTTAAATCCCACCAAAGTATCGTTTTATAATAATTTTTCACATTTTTAGGTTTTAGAATTATTTTTATATTAATGGAGAAAAATGGATTATTTTTAAAAAATTTATTATTTAAATTATGATTTTATTTTTTCCACAACATTATCTACAATGATCTAAATTACTAAATTCCTTTTTTAGGATTCTATTTCCATTGATATAAATTTCAAAAAAGTGGACCAATAACTGAATCTATAATTTTGCGGCCCAAAATAAAATCAAAAATTAGGCATTGGAATCTATGCTCAGATCTAATGAATTTTGAATATGGACCTAAATCTCACAATTTATAGGCCCAATTAAGCTAAAATTTCATAGTAATAAAGAGAACATCTGGTTAAACAACTTTAATAATTTAGGAAAAATGATTTCCAGCCATCTTCAATGCCTTAAATTCATAATAAACAGAATCATTATAATTCCAACATTCCCCAGGCCAAAAAATATTATCAGAGTAAATGTATCATTACTCTCTCCACACATGGATAATAAAGATCAATTTTTTTATTCATGCGGATGAAGAGATAAATTTTTTTATGAATTTACCAAATTCATCTATTTAGTTTGATGAAAAAATTCAATCTTTCTAAGTAATATTTACGGATCCAAAATGATTACCCATCTCCATATAAATATATTCCACCTCTTATATTCTAAGGGATATCCATTTTCAATGGGGATACAATATATATTTTCTTCTATAATTTTTATTTATATATTTAATATATATTAGTATGTTTATATATCTTTTTCATCCCCAATTTATCTCCTCTTTTCATTTTTTATTTTTTGTTCCTTAGACCATATTTATTCTCAAATCCATGAAAATGGAGGACTATCATTTGTTATTATTTGAGGTTATGTAGTGATATTTGAGTTTCTTACACTTCAATTTGTTCACATTATTTTATTATAGGATATCACTGGTGGTTAAAATAATTAGGGTTTGTGATTTTCCCATTTTACCTTCCACTAACTTCCTACTCCTATTTATCTATATTCCCCTCCTTTATTACAATGTTGCAGACGATGGAGTAGAATTGTGATGGTGATTTGTAGAGAAGTGATATCCTAGATTTATTTCAATAGATTATTACCCAACATGTAGATATATCACTATGGTTTAGTAGAATTTTGAATGGGAGGGTTTATTGTGATAGATTTTGATCACAGTATAGAGTATGATGATGTGGAATTTCATTAAATAATAATAATTATTTCACCGTGAAACCCTATGAAAAATAGTTTCTTCTATGATAATTTCATTATGTCTTATTTTCATGATGATATAAATTTATAAATATTTAAATCAATTTCATCATTAAAAACCTCCACTATAATTGTATTGCACATGATAGTATATTTTAGTTATAAAAGTGATAATAGAAAATAAGTTTTGTGAGAGATACATCCCCAAGATCGACCCTAGGGTGAACATTATTCTTTATTCTTAGGAAAATAAGAAATTATTAGTGAGAGATTTATAAAATATACCCTATCATTAATTTAGAACCATTTAATGGGAGGTGAAACATGTACACAAATTATTCTTCAAAAATAAAAAATAATAATAAATTCAAATAATTAAAAAAAATATTTAATGTTGATGTATTAAACTTGTGATTATTAAATATAGAATAACCACTGTTAGGTGTAAGAGAAAGCTCAAAAGGATCTTAAATCCTGGTTTTAAAGGATTAGTGACATTATAAAAAAAATGGAGAGAGAAATAGAGTGTATATCTGAATATGTATGTGCATCCTAAAAGTATCATCTTGAGCCTAAACAAGAACATATACTATAACGATTGGTAGAATATATTTCACTGATTATTTTCTATGTTACAGAACCTAAGGTGGTTGAGAAGGTGATAAGAAAACGAATAACTAACATAGTAT
The DNA here is from genome assembly GCA_963277665.1 of Viscum album. NCBI lineage: Eukaryota > Viridiplantae > Streptophyta > Magnoliopsida > Santalales > Viscaceae > Viscum > Viscum album. The sequence goes on from OY728126.1 coordinate 1,550,886,001, forward strand.
TTCCCTCAACCATTACTTGAGAAGGTACTTAAAGAAAAAATTATAGCTAACATAATTATCGAAGATCAATATTTTTAGAATAATCATATAATTTCTTTACTGAAGATAACCAGAATCATGATCTTCCAATCCTTGATAATGAAAAATCAGCACATATGTGCCTCTATCTTGCTTTGTATGATGATTATAACGATGCACCATTTTAGATTGAGATTCCATTTTCTCTTCTAGAATAGATCAATTTACAAGATGACTTAGGTAAAAGGGAATATTTTTCGTATTGATTCTTCATGTTTTAATCTTATTAAAGATGAATTTTTTTCTAACTTCCCCTTTTCTGAAATTTTTGACACATCACAAATAGTGCATGCCTTATATGTTAAGAAAGTGATCAAACAAGTAATGGTAGAAGAAAAAGATACATAGAATCATATGGTGATGTGACTACCTCTACTACAAAATCTTTTAGACCATATGTAGGAGGACATCATGATAGTCAATGGGGAGAACCCTTATCTTCTTTTCAATCCCACTCTAGACCTAAAACTATCTCTTTATTATTTATTTATGGTTGTGAATTTTATTATATTTTTTGGGGGTATCCAATATCAGTGTCTACTCATGGACAATTATAAAATTCATATTTGGTGTTTAATATTAATAAAACCTTATCTACCTTCTTATTGTGGATAATCCACTACAACTTCATGATTTCGGGAAGTAAAAAACTTGCACCTTCTTGGGGATCAAACCCAGAAATTTCCATTTTTTCCCATTTTTATTTCTCTTTATTTATTTTTATTATTTTTTTTCTTTGTTTCTTATAGTTTTAATGTGGTAGTGGGAAGGATATTACCTCTAGAATAGCACAAAAAAATAAATCATGTTTTATCTTTCCTTTTTATTTATTTTATTTTCTACCCAATTAAAATTATGTATGTAAAACTTTATTGATATTATTTATATTAAAAATATTTTAGTAAATTTAATAAGTGTGTGTGTGTGGGGGGGTGGGGGTGGGTGGGGGGGGATGATTAACCATTTTTAGGAATTTTTTGTGTTCTTCCATTTTTTCATGTTTTTATTTTTTTTGAATTTTTTAGGTTTTACCTTTTAATTTTTGGTGTGTTTTAAAGATTCTAGAGATTGAATTGGATGCTTTGAAAAATTCAAACCAACATGATATTTTTTCAACATTAATTGATTTTAATGTTTGAGGATTTAAATTATTAATGAATTGATTTTGTTTCCTAATATTCAATATTTTCATTTTATGAAGTTTGATTTATTTTAATACTCTTGTGCACTAGTTTTTTCCAAATAGAAAATCATTCCCAAAATATGAGGTTTCTAAACATTTTTAAAATATTCTTTAATTTTATATTTTTATTGAGAGTCTTGATACATTTTGTGTGATCTATAAATTTTTATTTTTATCTTTTTCAAATCTATTAGAATTTATGGAATGTGTCAAGTATGATTAAAGTATCACTTTGAAAGCACCTTTTTTACACTCAACTATTATTTTTGTTAACCTTTATGAATGAACATTATTAGTCCCCTTGTATCTGGGAAATTATTTCTTATTTATCCACATTACAAGCCATTTATACCTTTCCAAACTCTATAGAAGTTAAATTCATGATTGTTGTTGAAATCATGTGTGGGGGTGGGGGGGAATTTGGTTATGTTGTACTGATTTGAATTATTTGATTGAGATGAAATAAAAAAATATTATGTTGTATTTATTATTGCTTTTATAGTAGAAATGTATTGATTTAAATATCTATTGGTGTCCCAAAATATCAGTACAAAGTTGGGATATGAGTTCACCAATAGTTGAAGATAACAAAATTCCTCTCTTTTCCTAAAAAATATGATTCTAAAGAGAAATTATAGATATGAATTCAATATGAAATAATGATTAAAATGGGGGGAGACCAAAATAAATTTACCATTGATTCTAAAATTCCAAGTGCGAACTTCCCATGAAAATAATGTGGCATTTAGGGGTGATTTGTTTTCGAGCTGATTAAGGTGCACAACATTCTTGAGTGAAACTGTTTTCATGTTTTTACTTTATTTTAAAGCTTAACCCTCCTCATAATGCTAGAGATGTTTTTAAATTAAACACCTTACAACCCTTAGCCTTAGAAAACCTCATATAAGTGAACTCATTATTGTAACATTTATGACTTTGTGAGGTTGAGATATTAGGAGGATAAAATCACTATGGAGATCACACATGTTCTTGAGAATGGAAAAACCCCTCATTAGAAATCCTTGAGTGAAGAGAGAAATATTTTTTCCGAGAGGTAGGTATGACATGAAGATGAGAATTAACTTGATATTGAATGGTTTTTTAGGATTTGGGTAATTCTTATCCATGTATTAGGTGTGGTATTTTCATTTTATGTGGTAATTTTTCCATGTCGTTATTTATGCTTTGGGAAGTCTCTTTTGACCTCCTTATTAGATGATTTCCTATGAGTGTAATGTTTAAGTCTAGGTTAATTGATAAATACAATATTTTCAATAATTTTACTTTTAATTTCTGTTTTTTAATCCCAAAAAAGTGTAATTTTCTTATAAATTGTTACATTTTTAGGTTTGAGGAGTATTTTGAGCTTAATTACGAAAATTATTATTTTTTATTTTAATTATTTCAAGTCAGATTTTTATTTCACCTAAAACATTATTTACACTGATCCAAATTGAAAATTTGATTTTTTTCAGATACTATGTTTGTTGGGATACATTTAATTAAACTATACCAAGGATTAATCCATATTTTTTATACCCCAAAAAAGCTAACAAGACATGCCTTGAAATATGTGCCCATATTTGGAGAATTTTGAAGATGGGACTTTATCTCACAAATTACTCGCAAAATTGAGATAAATATTCACATGGATAAATAAGATATTTGGATAAACAACTTTCATAACTGAGGACATGTGATATTTGGTCATCTTCAATTCTATAAATGCATGGGAAACTGATGCATTGAAATTCCAATATTCTCTTGAATATATTATATTTTTAGAGTAAAAAGGACATAAATGCACCCAAACATGTCCTATAAATCCACATAAAATATTAATGTGGATGAAGTACAGGAAAAAAAATCTATGACCACTTTCCCATTTTTTTACATTTATTTGGATGAAAAATCATAATCTTTTGGAGTAATATTTTTCAAGCGAAAATGAGCACCCATATTCCTATAAATATTTACCACCTATTCCATTCCAAGGGATAACCATTTTTATGGGGATAAGGTGGATTTTTTCTGATATAATTTTCATTTAGATTTTTAAGATAAATTAGTTATTTTATTTATATTTCTCATCCTCTCTTTCTCTATTCTTTTAATTTTCTATTTTCAGTTTATACCACTATAATTATCCACAAATCCATGAAAATGGATGACTAATCCTAGATATTGTTTAAGGTGTGAATCAGTTATATTTGAATTTATTTTAATTAATTTTTTCTCATAATTTTATTTTTATATTTAAATGGTGGTTAAACCAATTAGGGTGTGTTATTTTCCCCTTTTCCATACCTCTAAATTCTTAATCGTATTCATCTATATTCATCTCCTTCATCATTAAAATGGTGCATACAATGGAGTATCATAGTTATGGTGAAGTGTGGATAATATATCTCTTAACCATAATTTGAGATAGTTTTACCCTACATGCAAAGATCTCTATGTGGGGTAAAAACATTTTGCATCGTAGGGTGCAATGTGATAGATTTGTTTCACTATATTGAGTATGATTATGATGCATTTCTTTTAAGAATAATAATTATTTCACTATATACCCCTAATAACAATAGTTTCTTCTGTAATAATTTATTTGTGTCTTATTTTTATTTTGATTTTAAATTTATATATATTTATATAAATTCCATATTTAAAAAAATCCATATATTAGTATTACACTTAGCTATATATTTTAGTTATAAAGTGATAATAAAAAATTAGTGTTGTGTGAGATTCCTCCTTGAGATAAACCATATGGTGCACAATATGATTCATTAGTTGGAAAATAAGAAATTGTTAGTGTGTGATTCATAAAAATTCCCCTCTCATCAAGTATCCCATAACCCATGAAATGTTATGTGTTCTAACCCAATTTCAATTTTTGATACATATTTTTTATTAAAATCTAGTATAATTGGTATGGATAAAAAATAAATGAAATCCACAAACACATAAAGGGTTTATTATAAAATATCAACGAATATATACCTCCCAATTAGATCCCAATGAGTTAGGGTTCCAATCCAAAAACAATAGGTTTTAAAATATAAAAATATTGCATGCATAATAAAATGAAAATATAGATTAGAATATATTGGTTCTATTGGAAATTATTGTATAAGAATATTTACCAATGAAATAATATGTCAATCTGTAGAGATTATATATTCCCTAAATCATTTGTGAAAAAATCTATATAAAATAAAAAAACTTATTATAAATAAGTAGACTCTATTGAAAGTAGAAAATATATCTAGAAAGAATATATTTGAAATATTAAAAAAAAATTGTGAGTTTTTCAATATATATGGCCACTATTATGAATAATGTTTGAATATACCAACCTACCCCAATTTTGATACTAATTTGAAAATAATTCAACCATATCTGGTTCTGATTCAAATAAAAATAAGTGAGTATACCCTGGGAAACAATCATAAGAAATAATTAAAGAGAACGACTCCTAATATGTTATAAAAGAAAGATAATCTAGTTGTCAAACTAATAGAGAAGAGTTTATTATAATCTATTAAGAGAGGGCACATCATGGACTATTTCAATATTTCCATGGATGAGAAAAATGGGAGTAATATAAGGTTATGAAAATAATCCATATAAGATAGATATGGTATTATTGGATTATTGGTTGACACTAATAGTAAATAGGTTGAGAGGATTCCCAAAAGGGGTAGCTTAAAATTTGATAAAATTGTGCATGGGTGGTTCAATAAGACTGATCAAAGTTTTTTCAAATGTATAACATGGAAACCTAATATTCAAAATTTGAAGAAATCAAAAAGGAAAGCACTAGTGATCCCATGTTCAAAAACAATTGCTGCAAAGAAAAAACCCAAACTCAAGAAAAAGGATAAGCATGAGACTAATGATATATTTTTCATAAGTCCTAAATATATAGAGGAGGATATAAGGTTGAATCAAGATGAAAATAAAAAATTTTTCTTAGTTTGTAATGTTTAAGAGCCTCTTTCAACTAGGAAGAAATATTTAAATGGAAATAAGTTCATGATTCCCAAGGGTGATCAAACTAGGAAAGTCATGGGAGGAAATATCATGAAGCTTTTTCAAGTAATTAGAGCTTCCAAGAAGAATTTTCATTGGATGAATCACAATCCAAAAACCCAATTCTCTAAATAATAAGATAAATATAATTTCCTTCCTTATTCCCTTTATTTTCTTTATACACTAATATGTAAGGATTTGAAGGAAATAAAACAAAGGGGGAACTCGATAAGGATATCATAGATTTACAATAAGATCAGTAGACCATTATAGATTGTATTCAAAACCATGATAAGGAAAGTAGATAGTGAATCACAAGGGGGGATATGAATTGAATCTATCTAAAATATCAAATTCTATGGAATATATAATTCTAGATAGCCTTTCTCAAATTAAAGTTTAAGGTATTCCAATCACACATTTCATATCTATTTTGATTGTACAAATTGTATTTACAAATAGGGTGATGGTTTAAGAGTTTTAAAATAAAAATTGGTAGTTATATGTCTTGTAATTAAATGATTTGTTGTGTTTATTAAGATGTGTTCTAGACATAAATCGCTCCTTGATAAAAAAATTGAGTAACCCCAAAATGAGAAAATTTTGAATAGTGTCGAATGCATAGATTTATGGATAACTAAAATCACCTTATTTATTCACTCTTATTTACCATTTTAAGTTATCCTACATAAACTTGGAGTTTAGTATCTGAATTATTATTTCTAAGAAAGATCGTTTATTTATCCTTATATCAATAAATAGAAAAAAGATACAATTTAAATTTAAAGAGGGTGAAGAATTGGTATATAAAGAATCCATTTTCTCAAGAATAATAAGGATCAAATGAGTTAGGTGAAACCATACATTAACCTTTGAATTATTTTAAAAAATGGGGGTATGAAAAGGAATTTTCATGAACACATACTCAATTAAATGGAATTAAGGATATACCAATAAATACAAAGAAAGAGATTGGAGTATCCATATTAGAACTATATGTGTTTTCAGTAAGGATTATTTCCTTGATCATGAGAAGGTGGTGATATGTATTTTTAGTGGTTAATAAGATATTGAAGCTACTACCATAATATATGGGAAATGTATTAAACAAGTTGTTTCCATTATATATGGAAAATAAGTATGAAAGAAGTTGGAGTGTTGTTTGAAGGGCATGTTGAGACAAATTAAAGTAACCATTTATTGTGTTGATTTTATCAATACCATTAAAGAAAAATAAAAGTTTTGATGGGTGATGTAGAACTGTCTAAAATGTTTAACATATTTTGTAAGGATTTTGGATTGATTAAGAAGTTCTTGAGGTGATGTTGGATTGAAATTTTTCCTACCTAAAGGTTAATTTTATTTTATGAAGGTGGTTTAAAGGTAAGACCTGATGTGAACTACTTGTGTAAAGGTAGTATGAACCATTCATAAAGGTAATACAAGGATATATAAGTCATTTAAGGCTAATTTGGGCTCTATGTAGAGGCATCTCTTAAATAAACATATGCACAAAGGTAACATACTTCTTGCATAAAGGGAATTCACTTGAACTATGTAATGGTAAGTTGGGTTGGGGAGAGATGTGTAAAGGTCAGACTAAAATTTATGGGTATGTAAAGGTAATATGATACCTACATAAAGTTAAGACTAGGTTGTATATACCAACATAAAGGTAATAATGAAAATCTATGAGATATGTAAAGGTACTTAATGTGATGTAAAGGTCAAATTAAAATTTCAAGATGATAATGTAAATGTGATGAAATGATTAGGTTTTTTAGAATTAATATTCTGTCCATTTTCTGAGAAAATTTTGAATAATATTTAGAATTAATTATGAATAATCTTAGTAGATTAGAATATTATTTATGAGATGTTATTCATGAATTATTTTTCACAATGATAATGAAACTATTTCCAACTCAAGATGAGTTATTTAAGTTTAAATAGAATCCCATGTTACAATAGAAATGAACAAAAGTGGTAAATGATGTTGGATATGTCATAGATTATGATTTGGTTTCTATGATGCAAAGAAAGTACTATGTCATGGTGAAATTTCAGCATCTATTTTGATCATTTTTTAAGATTTATAAAGAAGAAGAATATAAAGTGATGAAATGAGTACAAAATAATCACCACATCTTAGCAGTGATAATTTATAGAAAAAATTACCTATATGAAATGAATAATCACTCCACATTTTTTAAAAATATGTGTTCCATCATTTTTCATGTAGAAATTAAATTTTTTAAATTCCACATGATTCATGGTGGACTTTAAGATGAATTAATTTAAATACCGCATGAGGATTTTTTGATAGAGTTCTCATGAAATTTTAAAAGAATATATTATTTTAGTTTTAAAAGATACTAAAGGAAGAATAACTTTGATAATTAAAAGTGCACAAATAAGGGAGAAAATATTCATATTGTATCATGAATATATATTATCATATAAGAAGAATAAAAATTAGTGTGAATAACTCTTGATATGTAACTCTAGATATATTTTGTGAAGAAGTGTGAATATGATACTACCTTTAAAGACAACATTTTTTATGTATCAAAGTAATTCCAATACATTTTGAATATATCCTATATCTTTAATAATAGAAAATATAATAAAAATACAATATAACTATATCATAGAGAGAATAATGAAGATAATAACATATCAATATTTCTAGTGCTACCTTTCTAATTACATTGATACTCTTGAATATTGAGAACCACTATGATTAACTATCACAGTGAGTGAAAGTTATGAATAAAGAAAACGTGTAAAAAGTTTTTGTGATCATTTACTAGCATTTTAAATCACATATAAAGGTTCATGGAAGGATCATTGAATCCAATGGTTCCATTGAAAATAATTCCACTATCCAATCTGGAGAATTAAGTTGTGTGATACAGTAAAAGGGAAGTGGATGATACTTGCTCTACCATTGTGTGCCTCTTACTAGGAAGTCTTAATCACAATAAATTTAAATAATAATAAAATATATGACTTAAAAATATACCCGAAAGGCCCAGATCAGACAAAAGTCTGATCTCCCAAATTATTATTAGAGAAAAGTAAAGTGCAATGAAAATACAAGTCAAAGTCACTACATCACATCAAATCCATCCCCATCCCCATATCCATATGCAGTTACCTCATCATCTTCTTGTGTGGATGATTCCCATTCAGAGAACTTATATCTCTTGAAAAGTTCAAGGTATTTATTCCTCTTGACAAGTTGTTCTTTGGTTAACTGATCTTTAAAAGTACACTTCCCTCAAATATCTTTTGTCACATCAGATTTATTCCCAACAGTTTTCTTGTATGATGCCCTAGTCTCCATTGGTTTGGGAAGATCCATGTAATCTCTTCGTGGCTTCCTTCTTCCTTGATATTTCCCATTCAACTCTTTATCCACCATCTTTGTTCCCTAAATGTTGAAAACATCACTGTAAGATGACTTTTTGCATCCATCTTTCTACTCAGAATCAGGTTCAACTGCCCATCGCTTCTGATGTGCCACAGGAGGAGAGGCAGATGTGCTTTTTCCCAGGGTGTTACCCATTGGCACCGCAGATTGCTGACCAACAACTGAGTCCTCTATCACATAGAGAGTGTTGGCATCTTCATGAGAAGGGGAAATCAAATTTCCTCATCTTCCATTGGTTCATCCTCCTTCAGGTCAATATCCACAAAAACAGCAAAATGGTTTGGCAAGCAGTTTATCATTCCATCAGCACAAACCTGTATCATGACAGAAGAACTCTGCCCTGGAAATTTTCTCTCACTAGATTTCTGAATTTTCTCTACTCCGCTGCCCATATACTGTGAGTCAGAATCACTATCCTTCATCTCCCCTTTATCAGACTGCTCCATTACTTATTTCTCCTTTATTCTAGCCATATTCATGGAGTTATGATTTTCCAGCATTGCATCCTCCACAGCCATATTACTCCCATTCTCCAGTGCTTCTGATTGGACATCCTGCCCCACACACATTTCTGAAGAAACACCAACTTGAACCTGATTTTTTTTCAATTCATCTTCCACTGGGGCCAATCCATTATCAGATGCCCCTTGATTCAGACCTGTATGAGTCTGAGCCAGATCATCATTCCCAATAGCATTAGGCACACCTGGATGGGTATCTGGGGTTATCCTTCAGAATTTAATAGTTTCATGACCCTTCTTGTAGCAATTGGAGAAAAACGTCATCCATGATTCATACAGATTTTTTTGAGCATACATGTATTCTCCTTCCACGATGATCCATACAAACTACGGTGGGACTCTTGAGAGGTCCATTTTAACACAGAACCTCACAGTGGAAGGATTTGACAAAGAAGAAGTTCTTTGATCACAGCAAATAAATCGTCCAATGGAATTACCTATCGATCGTAGAAGTCCCAAATTTTGGAAAGGAATGGGAAGACCCAACATTTGCAACCAGATTGCAGAATTTGGAGAATCAATATTTATATGACTTTTAAAGGTCCAGCGAAGAAAATGAAAACCAGAATCCATCTTGCTTTGGGACCAAGCCTTTCCCAAATCCTCATCATCTGCAAACAGAATGAGGATTTGTTGTGGTCCAAGAATCCCAACACGCACAAAATTCTTGAGCCCCCATTTTTCATTGACAAACATATCTAAATCCTCCACCAGTGGATTCCTTCTCACGAACCTTGCAATTAGGGCATTAGAAAGCATCGAAGAAGCCTCATAGAATTCATGGATCATAACCGGAACAATGGGTTGACCAGAGATTCATCCGGGGACCTTCGGGGTGACATTGATAGCCGGAAAGAAAAATCCTGTATCTGATGGAGGTTGGAAAGAACCATCACTTCTCTTCCTAGGATCAAGAGCTAGAGAAGAAGACCCCCCTCCCCCCGCTGTGGGAGGAGGGGTCGCGGCGATAGCCATCGCCGAACCCTAGGTCGGCGATCGCCATCGGGGGCAGACGAGAGCGAGCACCATAAGGGTGTCTATTTCCAATCACTTAAAAATATATAATCATGGAAATTCGTTGGTTTTTTTGGATGGATAAGAACCATGTAAAAAACATCTTATGGTAATGTTCTTCTTTCTTCTTTCATTTCATGTTGAGGTAAGTCTTGAGAGTTCATAATTGATCTATATCTCTTAATTGAGATAGAGGTTTTAATAAAATATAAGGGAAAATTTGAAGAGAAAGTAAAACTAGGTAAAATTGGGGTTTCACTGATTCAGCCCCCTATCACTAGCCTTATATGATCTGTTGGGATAAAAAATTATATTATTTTAAAGTATCATGAAATATATACAAAATTAGATAATTTATTTAATTTTTAATTATAATTATAATTTTTTTAATGATTAATCATATTACTACTCCCACCATGGATTTGTTAAGTGTATTATATATGGTGGAGACTCCCCATTAAATGGGTATTTTTGTAGGTTTGAGTTTTGATAGACTCACATTTAACTAAGGGTAGAAAATGTGCATGGTGGTAGGTATGGCCTAGGAAAGGTATAGTATGGTGCCTACCAAAACCTATATAACCAATGTTCCTTTACAGTTGGGGGTTTATTTAGAGGTAAAGTATCATATAATTCTATATCAATCCTGAGATAAAATTTGGATATGGATTAAATTATATGGTATTATAGGAGTTATTTTTTTAAAACTCCAAAATGTTTGATTTGAATAATAATAAACATGATAGCTTTCTTAGCACGCATCATTGAGCTTTAGGCGAATTACGATATTCTATAGAAATATTATTATTTAAATATGAACATTATAACTGAGCCATTTAATTGAAGGGTATGAATATGAGTGACTATATAATGAAATAAATCTATAATGGTCATACTCAATACAAATTAATTAATTAATTCTTAGAAAATAATCACCCAATTTTTGTGAAAGTCATTTTATGACTCAAAAATAGGATTTCCTAAAAATGGGTTTTATTTGATTTTGTGCATGGAAATTATGTTTAATTTATACCATTTTATGAAATTTTTATAATATTTGATGAATATAAGTTTTTAAATCAACATGTCAGTATTATCATAGGGTGAATGTTTTGGACTTTTCCAAAAAAAGTCTTATTTTTTAATGAATTGTGAAAATACAATTTTTTGTAAAAACTATGATTTTGTTTCAAGTAAAAGTCCATTTATATTTTTACTTTGATCTTAAAGTAACATAATTATCATTTATTTATAAATAATATAATTAATTATATAGGAATAATCATTATACTTTATTTTGGTATAAGTTCATTTTTTGGATTAGAAACTCATTTTTCTTAAACTGTTTATATGCACGCAATGTGATTTTATCTTACAAAATTAAATAAATATATTTTTATAAATGTTTTTAATTATATGTGTAGATTATATATTTAACAAAATATTTTAAGATTAATTTTATTGTTTTTACAAGGCAACAAAGGGAAGTAAATTATGTTATGTGCTTAAAAAATGCATTTTCTAAAATATTTTTTTGTCACGTTTTGTACATTTATATAAAATTATCAAAATTTAATATTTTAAAATAGATTATATATTTTTAATAATAATTATTTATATTTTTAATGATTTTAACTTATTTTTTTGTTATAATTAATAGTAGAAATAGTAAAACATTATCGTCACCGTAAAAAGGTAAATCAATTTAACATTGGTTAAGACTAAGTGATAAAGACAGAATTATTCATATTAATTATTATTTATTGAATTTATTTATACCATTATCACCATATTCTAGGAATTAAGTTTTTTATGGGACACTTTTCTAATTAAATTACATAATAATATTTTAATCCGTTAAAATATTCAAGGTGTGTAACTCCCCATACTTATAAAAGGACACCCTCCTCTATTTTATTTACACCTTATAAAGCCACCTATCTTGAAAAATCACTTCCTATTATCTTCTAAAAGTACATATACAAGAATTAAATGTTATGGTTTTTTTAAAATACAATTCCAAGGGAAATTAATAATGGATCTAATTGAGGCCTATCAATAAAGAGGCAATCATCTTACCCAACCTCTTTAAATTTATTTCTTATTATACCTACTTTAAATTTGTGGTTTTAATCATAAAATAATAAATTAAGTATCATAAGTATAATGAAATATTATTATGATCATGAAACCACTATTATCCTCCCTCATTTCCATCAAATGGGAAATGAAATTACCCTTTGTGTATAGGTATGGACTACCACCTCCACGTAGCGATATGATTAATTTTCCATCACCATAATTCCTAATTAGTTTTTATATTGGATTTAATGTTTATATGTGATATTCATGAGATAATTATTCTTATATAATTATAATATATTATCTACCTTCTTACCTTTCCATATTTTGGAAAGTGATAATATTGATCGTGCGTAAGTGTCAACTACCACCTCAAAAAAGTTATGTAATTCATTTTCCATTTACACATTATATGGATGGTAATAAGAAATTTTCTAATGAATGTATATTACATTTATGATATAATAAATATTATTTAATGGTGAATTATTGAATATATTTATTTCCTTCCAAACATCTAAAGGTGGAATCATCACTCGTATGTACGTAAGGACAACCATATCCATGAAGTGATGTAATTCATTTATAATGACCGCTTTATATGAATAATTATAAAAGTGTATATAATGAATAAATATCATACTTTTTTAATTAATATTTTTGACATTATGAAACCATGAACAAGGTACAATTACTATAACCATTAAACATAAACATGAATAGAAAATAGACTAGTTTTCACCAAAATATTCATTTTAATGAAGAAATTATTAATAAAATGATAGTAAAAAATTATTAGGGAATAAAACATTGTAATTTATTTATTAATATGGTTCTTTAATATATATTATTTTAAATTTATATTAATTATATTGGATATTTTAATTTATACAATGAAATATGGGACTTGAGGTAAGGGTTCTTCGTCTCAATTTTGTTTCATTGAGACATGTTTGATGTTATGCACCAATTTATGTTTATGAGGTGTATATACTGACACATTAACGTGATATATCATGTATCCTTATTAATTCATAGTATTTAAAGTTACAATTCAAATTATCTCATCTAATGGGTTTTGATTCAAAATTTACCAAAGTGGTAAGGGCTTATTATCTCAAATTATCATCTTTGTGACATATGCCATGATATACGTCTATATTCTTTTATGAGGTGTATATACTACCCATTTTTTATTTTGTATCATGAATATACTTATTTTCATGGTACATAATGTTGAATTGTAATTTATTTCATTCAAGGGGGTTATGAATCAGAAGTTACCAAACCGGTAAGGGCTGGGTTACAATCTCATTGCTTTTTGGGATTATGTATGATAAATTTACTATTAGGGAAATTATATGAATATTATCCTGTAAACCCAATATATTTTCTTATACACTTGTTGTTTATGTAGTTTTTATAGATTTTTAACTTGTCCCTCTATTTTTTACTTAAAATGATTGATAAATTTTTTTAATGAAAAGACGACATTGTTTACTCTTTGATCAATGTAAATGTTATTCTATGACTACACTATTAAAAATTTATTTATGGATGTTTTTAACTATACATGAAATGATTTAAAAATTATATTTTTATTACATTTTACTTTATATAAAAAAAATTTAAGGAAATTTTTTTAAAGAAAGTTTTTTCCTAACAATTATTTTTTTATTGTTTATTAATGTGTAAAAATAATGATTTCTTTCAACATGTACAACATGAACTAATTTTTCCACCATCATGTCTACTCAAATATTTGAAGATTAATTAAAAGATTAATATGGTTCTTTTCAAATAAAGAATTTTCTATAATATTTTGGAAATTATTATATATTAAATAAGTGAATTTAAAATGAAAATTGTATTTTCCTTAAGAAATATTTCAATAATATTTTAAATTCATTTTTCATCTTTGATAGTATTCTTTAATGTTACTTATTCTTTTCTAGGGATATTATCCAATGATACCCTACTTATTTTTTATTTGTATGGTTTATAATTATGATGATGAGTTGTTTATGAAACCAATTTATTTTCCATGGGTTATGTTATAAGGAAATATTTATGGAACTTTTTTCACTTTCCAAGGGTTATGATATGATGATGTGATGATGTGTTTAATGTTTTATGATTATGCAACACACATATGAATATATTATGAATGTTTGATGGGCGGGTCCAGAATTATATATCCTTCCAATTTAATGTGTAAATATAGATAACTCGTGAGATAAATATGTTATGCATGATCCCAATTTCATGTTCACAATATTATGTTAAGTCCTAGTTTTATTTCAATATGTTGATGGGTAGACCTGGTTTCATGTCCATAAGTTAGTGTGTGAACTAGGTTTCATGTATACAAGATTATACAAGGATCTTATTTCATGTCCTTAACTTATTGAGTGAACTTGTTACTATTTATACATGTTTTCAATGTTATAATAATATCACTATTTCACATTCATCTATTTTTTATAGGATTTCTTGGATCATTAATTATTTTTGATGATTTCACACCTTCAGGTCTTAAATATTTTGATTGAAAAAAACTTTTTCCAAGATTCATGATTAATTATCTTTATCTGGTTGGGTAAGATCAATGTAAGTTTTTATCATGTTCTTACACCCTTATTATTATCTTATGGTTTTACTTGATCATCGATTGATATCTCCAATGTTTATTCTTACTGAGAATTTGATATCACCCATTATTATGTTCCCTTTTCCCTAGGATATAAATAATGGTTTAAATTATGATGTTTCTAAGAAAGATTCTAGTTTTGAATAATATAGTGGGATATGAAATAAATATTTTTTGTACTAGTTGTTTATGTAGAAATGTTTCCAAAGACACTAAAACTGTATGGTTCTAGCATGGATTCTACTATTTTGTATTGAATATTCATATAATAAGATGAAATATTTATTTTTGAAATGTTTTGGTTGGTATAGTTTATATCAAATAAGGCTTTAGTTAATATTTGGAGATTAGTGTTCCAAATATTTAGTGAAAAGCTTGGAGATAATTCTAAGTATAAGATAAAATCTTGATGATTTGGTAAATTTAATATATTATGGCTTTATTATAAAATACATGAATGTATAAAATTGTAAATTTGATGTAGCTATGGAATAGATGCACCTAGGGGTAACAACTCTAATAGGGGAATATTGAGTATTTACTTGATCATCACTGGTGCATGATGATTTGGGCTAATATTTCACACCATGCTAGACACTACCAAGGGATGTGCATTGTAAATTCACAATTTATTTATGAATTATTATGAACGATTTGAATACATGATGAGTATTAATGACTTGGGTTAAACCTAAGGTTTCACAAATTGAAAATAATGAATCATTATTTAGTCATCCTATTAATTTTTGTAATGATAATATGATTAAAAACTGTGATTATTATTACTCACATTATGATTTTTGGGTTTAGTAAATGGTTGGACGTAAGAGAATTCTTGTTAACACTGAATATGATAGACAATAGACTGATTATCTCCCTGAGAAATAAAATGAAATGGGATAAGGAATGTAAAACCTAGTGATTATTCCTAATCATATATCTCATTATATGATTAAAAAACTTAACTTGGTTCAGTTTCCTATCACACATAATAAGAGAAAAATGGATTTTTATGGGAGTTTAGTTGATGAATGCCATCAAGGGAAGAAAAATCAACTTCCTACATGTCAAATATGTTGGAAGAATCAGCCATAAAAATGTCTCAATAGAATGGTAATATGGTTTATGTGTGGAAAATATGTCACGAAGTAAGTAATTTATGAGTAAAAGTGAATATTTTGATAAAGGAAATTGGATTTTATCCTAAGGTACCATTTATAGTTCAATGTATTATGTGTGGGGAACTTGATAATTATCTAAGAAAATGACTTAACCAAAGCACAAACTAATAGAAAAAAGAAGGGCCTATATTATAAAAATTGTTAAATTGGTATGATTGGAGGGTTTATTTATTTAGATTCATGTATTATGTTATATAAGTTTTTTATTAATGATATTTTGGTTATAAGAATTATGAAATGTATAAGGATTGTTCTATAGAATTTTTGAATTATGGATTTTCAATAATATGTTGAATGGTACCAATAAATTAGAAAACTAATTTAGTTGTAGGGAGATGTTTTATTTAAAACACATGATTTATGGAAATATAACCCTTAATATGTTCTATATGTTGAGATAATAATGTTTAGTTTAGATAAAGATATGATTTAAATTGATCGAGTAAATGGGATAATATTGGTGACTGTTGACCTCCTTGTTATAATGATCATCAAATCAGGATTATTGTGATAATTAATAATATTCATTTATTCTATTAGGATTTTATAATATCATACAGACTAGAAACTTTTTCTTAAGTATGAGTCACCATCAAAAAAATACTACCCACCATGGATAACTCTCTGTCAACAATGTCTCATCGTTGCATTGAGACACTGCCAAGGACATATCTCCATCAATAATGTCTGATCGTTGCCTTGAGAAACCACCAAGGATGAGTCACTGTCAACAATGAGTCACCGCTAATATAAAAATTTGACCAAGTATAGAAAATTCTCACAACCAACTATGTCTCACCACAAAAAAATTGTCTATGTTTTAGAAAGACTCACCACCAGAGTGGAGTCATTGTTGAAGCAACCTATCGCCAGTCTAACATACCACCAATCCCTAACTCACCAACAGATCTATAGGCACCGTTCCAATATCACACATTCATAATTAGACACTGTTAGAAGTGTTACCACTCCAAGGAGTCACCTTCAGAAGATCCACCGCTCCAAATACACACCACTAGTGATTATGTGTATTTTAAATTAAATTTCTCTAATAGCTAGTTTGTCATACTTAATTCTCAAACTCATTTTAATTATTTCAGCATAATTGATCAATAGAGAGACATTAAATATAGTG
The DNA here is from genome assembly GCA_963277665.1 of Viscum album. NCBI lineage: Eukaryota > Viridiplantae > Streptophyta > Magnoliopsida > Santalales > Viscaceae > Viscum > Viscum album. The sequence continues at coordinate 1,550,903,313 of OY728126.1, forward strand.
TCAGAACATGTAGTATGAGGAGTATAAGATTCGGTGGATTATCTCTACTGATACTACTGTTAAAAATATGACATAGAATTCTTTGTGTAGAAGTATAAAGTTCTGAATGAAAATATAGACATGTATACATAAAGTGAGATAAAACTCATAGAAATAACTAGAAGATATAGCATGCCGCATAATTCTTCACTCAAATGAGGAATCAGAATCACAACATTCATCTTGTGTATTCTTGCAGTCAAGAATAAAGAGTCTATGACACTTTTTTGCTACAAATTCCAAAAACAAGACTCGAGCCTCATTTCAAACTACTTTCAAGAGTTATAAGCTGTTGAGCATAATAGAATGAGAAACACTATCCCTTTACATATTTTATTTTATTAATCTATTTATTTATATTTATATTAAGAGTAGTGCAGCTTACTCTATTTTATTTTATCCCACACTATCTCCTTATTTAAACTAGAATATACCTAGATACCTTCTCAACTCCTTTTACTCTATTACCCACATGTTGTGGTATAGGTCTATTTGTGACCTATTTTGTTTGTTCTTTCATAAAAACTATGGAAGATTCCCTATACAGTCTGGAATTTTGGTATACTACTGTAAAAAATGATCCTGGTTGTGGATCAAAAGTTTATTTAATATAAACCATGTGGTAGTAGATGATTGAAAAGTGGAGAGGAATAAGTCTCATCTTGAGTCTAAACCTCTTATATTCAAAATCTGCTATGTGTTTTGTTTTTCTTGCTTTTTTTATTTTCTGTACTTTAAAATCAAATATGTTTTTACCAACAATCCAAACCACTAATTTGATATTTTATCTTAATTAGGGTTTATATAAAATTTTTATTAAGTAAATTTATTACAAAGGATATAATAATATTGTATTTGGTTTTAAACGAGACCTAATTAATCTCTCTAGAAATACTATAAATTATTAAAACTTATACTAAACTACTATTTTGGTAAATTAGGAGTTTTTATTTAAATTGGTAGCTTTTGTTGAAAACTATTTTAAAAGGAAATTTTTAGTGGGCACTCAATTCACCCCCTCTTGAGATACTCACTCCAACCAACATTTGGTATCAGAAGATTTATCTTTGGTATAAATTTTTTTAAAAACATTTCAACTATGATTTTAGTTGTGTTTTAAAGATCATAAATTTTTGTTTGTTATAAATTAAATTATTTAATTGGATAACAGAGTACAAGGTTCTTCTACCGAAAAACATTTTTTCTATGGAAATATCTACGTTCAGTGGATGATAAAAATGAAATTGCATATAGAGAGTATGGGTGTTGAAATCTGGACTTCCATAGAAGATAAATATGAATTTCATATAACTAATAGAGTTACATGGGATGAATCTACCAAAATTTCTTATAATAATAATTTTAAATATATGAATTCCCTTTACTGTGATTTAGGATATAAAGAGTTTAATAGTATTTTTTCTTTTAAAAATACCTTTTAAATTTGGGAAATAATAGTTGTTTCACATGAGAGAATAACTAATGTTAATGAGATGAGACTAAATACAAATATTATTAAGTATGATAATTTTAAAATGAATCCTGGTGAATTAATTTCTTATATGTATCTTAGTTTTAATGAAAATTTTAATATCATGAGCTCACTGGGAAATCCAGTATCTAAAAAAGACCAGAATATGAGATTACTATGATGCCTTCCAGATAGATGAAGAGGAACATCTGTTCAATTATATAGTCATGTGACATCAGTAAACTACAAGTAAAAGAGTTAATTGGGAAATTGATGATGTGTTAAGAAGAATTGAAAGTAAACTAAGAAGAATATGAAGATCCAAAAATAATGTCATTGGATTTCATGTCTACTGTATCCAAACAGATAGATAAAGAAAGGGAAAAGATCTAAACTGATTTTTCAAGTGATAGTGAGCACCTCAAAAAAGTGATGAGGATATGGACCACATGAATTGAATATTTAAGTAATTTTATAGAAAGTATAATTTTTTTGAAATCCTAGTTATAATGTAAATTATGATAATAATAAAACTAGAAAAAATATTGGAATAAGGATGATAATGAAATTACCTGTTATGAATGAAAAATAAAATGACGTGTCATGGAAGGATATCCAAAACTAAAATAAAAAAAAGAAATATGATGACAAGGAACAAAATTTTAAGAAAGAGATGAGAGAAACATGAAGTGACTTTGAGGACAGATCTATAAATCTTGACTCTACTCCTAAAAAAATTCTGACATAGCCAATATGTGCTTCATGAATAATGTCTCTGAGGTACCTACTATTTCTAATTTTTTTCCTCTGCTTAATGATAATAATTATGATAATGAACATAAGGATGATGACATGTATCTAGAATATGTGTTTGAATATTTAAAAATGATATAAGACACTTTTAATTAACTTAAGGATAATTATAAAGTTCAAAAGAGACAATGTGATCTATCTGACAATATTAAATCTGACTTATCTGTTCAAAAAGAGATGAATTATCAGTTGTTGAAGAAGAATAATAAACTTAAAATGTCTAATGAAAAAATAAATAAGGGTGTATAATGGTTTACCAATGGTATAGAAACACTTACATATATTTGGGAAAAATAAGTTACTCCAAAGTATGTTATAGGTATAAGATACCAACCTAGAAAAGAAGAATAGTCAAGATCACATTTGTACCAAAATCTATGTCTAATAGTTATACTTATAATTTTTTATCAAAGACCAAATAATTTTTTTTATTTCAAAAAGATTACAATATGTTTATAAGATACATATTAGACACATATGGGTTCTTAAATCCCTAATTTCTAACACATATAAACCCAAGAAAATATGGGTACCAGAATCATTTCTTGAAAAAATTTTGTTTTGTAGGAAAACTGCATATAGAACTCATGTAGAAGTATATGGTACTTGGATAGTGGTTTTTAAATTATATTATTGGAGACTAATTATGTTTTTAGAGCCTAATAGAGGTTGATGGTGGTCATGTCACCTTTGGGGACAATGCTAAAGGGAAAATAACCAACCTTGGAAAAATTGGTAACACTAATTCTATTTTAATTTTCAAATTATTGTCTATTGGTGGTTTTAAGTATGAATTTCTTGGCATCTCACAATATGTGATTATTTTTTCATGTTAAATTTTAGAATAATTCATTTAATGTTTTTAATAATAAGTATGTTGTATTTTTTAATGATTTTATGAAATAAAATGTTTATGTTATTGATATTAATTATTTAATTTCTTGAAATGTTTCCAACTTGAGTGTTTTTTACAAAGAATCCTAACTTTTTCATAGGAGACTAGGCCATTTTAATATTCACTCACTTAGGAATATTACTAGAAAAGTGTTAGTTTAGGATCTACCCAAACTTGAGTTCTCAAATGAAAAAGTATGTAACCCATTTCAAAAAGGGAAAGAACAAAATATTTATTTTAAATCAAATAAATGACTTTCAACTTCTCAACCTCTTGAGTTGGTTCATATAGATTTATTTGCACTATCTTGATTTTCAATTATAAATGGGAAGAACTATGTCTATATACTAGAAGATGACTTTTCTAGGTAAACTTGGTTGTTCTTTCAAGATCAAAAAACTGAATCCTACTCTTATTTTACCATGTTTGCTAGATTTGTACAAAATTTAGGTGGAATTATACTTAAGAACCTAAGAAGTGTCAATGACCATGAGTTTAAAAATCAACAATTTGAATCTTTTTTCTCACAAAATAGATATAGTCATAACTTATATACTCCTAGGACCCCTCATCAGAATAGATTCATATAAAGAAGGAATATAACTATTTAAGAGATATCCTAAACCATGCTAAATGAATATGACTTACCTATCTAATTTTGGAAAGAGGTTGTGAATATATCCATGTACATGATCAATATATTTTTAATTATACCTATCTTGAAAAATAACCCTTATGAGCTTTGGAACAATATAAATCCTAAGGTAAATTACTTTATAGTTTTTGGTTGAAAAGTATTAATTATTAACATTAAGGATAATCTTGACAAATTTTTCTCCTATAGTGATAAAGGAATTTTCTTGGGTTATTCAACCTCCAATAAATCCTAGAGAGTTTTCAAAAAAAGGATTAAGATTTTTGAAGAATATATTCATATCAAATTCGATGAGATAGATCCACATGATCCCAAGAACACTTTAGAAAACCTTGGGGATGTTTTATCAACTCTGAACCTAAATTCCAAACCTACTGATTCTGGTGTAAAACAGTCAAAAAATAATACAATTTTGAGTTATTTACATTAATTATAGAACCCAAACCTATAGAATAACCTCAAGTGACAATACCTAATTTATATAGAGTTTTAAGTACCCTTAATTACCATCCCTTATATGATTTAGTTGGAGACCTAGATAGAGTTACAAATACTAGTGATTCTCTAAGAAATCAAGTTGAACATCATGTTTTTTTTGTCTCAACATGAACCAAAAAACATCAATGATGCAATTAATGAAGAATTATAGGTAATTTATATGCAAGAATAATAAAATCAATTTTAAATAAACAATGTATGGGAACATTTGGATAAACCCAAGGACACCTTAACTATGGGAAGTAAATGGGTGTTTAGAAACAAGGTAGATGAATCAAGAACTATAGTAAGAAACAAGGATAGACTAATTTCACAAGGATATAGTTAAGAAGAAGGAATATAATATAAAGATACATTTTCCCCAATATCCATAATTGAATCCATTAGAATGCTACTTTCATATGTAGCTCATCCAGATTTAAAACTTTATCAAATAGACGGAAAGAGTGAATTTCTAAATGGGTATATAGTTGAGGAAATATTATTTAAACACCCATAGTTTTCAAAATCCCCATTTTCCAAATCGAGTTTTAAAATTAACTAAATCTTTATATGATTTAAAACAAGATAATAGAGCTTGGTATGATAGAATCAAAACTTTTATTATTCCAAAAGGTTTCTAAAAATCTATAGTTAATCCTACACTTTTTATAAAATTAATTTTAAATAATGTTTTGGTTGTAAAAAACTATATAGAATGTATTATTTTTGGAAATTCAAAAAATTATTGAATTTATTATTTTTCTGAAATGTTGGAAAATTAATTTGAAATGAGTTTAATGGTTGAACTCAAGTTCTTTATTTGATTTAAAAAAATTAAAAATAAATATAGAATTATTTTAAATCAGAGTAAATATACAAAGGATCTTTTAAAACATTTTAACTTGGAAAACACTAAGATTAGTGATACTCTTATGTTTACTAATTGTAAATTGGATCTTGATGAAACTAGGAAACTAGTGGATCAGACTTGTTATAGTGGTATTATTATAATTATTCTCTATATTAATTCTAGTTAACTTGATATTATGTTAAGTGTGTGTATGTGTGCTTATTTGTAATAAAATCCAAAATATTCACACTTTGTTGTTGTAAAAATAATTTTTAAATACCTAAAATATACTACCCGTTTAGGATTTTTTAACCCAAGAAGAATTTTTTTTATTTAGTTAGTTATTGAGATGCTAATTTTGGTGGATGTAATTTATATATAAAAAGAACCTTTGGAACATGTCACTTTTTGGGAAAGTCTCTAGTTTTGGTGTAGTAGGAATAAGAATCTTATTGAACTACCTACTATTGAAGTTGAATACAAAGATATAGGTAGCTGATGTGAACAAGTTTTGTTGATGAAACATACATTACTAGAATATGTGTATCAATTCCAACATTTCCATTTTAATTATGATAATACAAGTTCTATAAATATTTCTAAAAATACTGTATCAAATTATAGAACAAAACATATTAATGTAAGACATCACTTTTTGAGAGATAATTTTCAAAAGGGTGATGTAACTCTTGAATACATTGGAAAAAAACATCATATTTATTATATATTCACTAAGAATTTGAATTTTTGGAGAAAAAATTACATAAAACATGAAATAGGTATGATTAGTTTTGGTTATGTTTAATTTTCTAGGACATAGCATTGTGAATGTATCACTATTTGGTATGTCTCACCATTGTGAATGTCTCACCACTGGTTATGTCTCACCATTGTGAATGTCTCGCCATTGGGTATGTATCAACATTGATAATTCTCACCATTGAACTTATCACCGTTGATACTTCTCACCATTGAACTTCTCACCGTTGATACTTCTCACTGTTTAATTTCTCATCATTGATACTTATCACTATTGAACGTCTCATTGTTGAAACTTCCCATTATTGTGATATTTCTCACTGATTGGAATGTTTCATTCCTTTTAAAAAATTTCAATTCTAACTTTTGAACCACTGGTTTTTAAATTCTGTAGGTTTTATTTAATTTTTATGTTTTAGTTCAAATTTTATTTCGATATCAAATTTATCCCAATTCCCAATTTTGATTTAAAAAATCCCTAAAAAATCCAAATGATAAATGTATCACTTTATTTAATTTTAATGAACACTCTTTTCTATTGAATTTTTCTCTCGATCCTTGTGAAATATTTCCCTCCCAACCTTTCGGCCTTCCCATCAACTTTGAACGTGCCAACCAAGCCATCCTCTATAGCCAGAGTGAAGTAACCTTCGAATTATTCATTGGATAAGTTGTGTTCTGCAAATAATTAGAAAGGGGAACTAAGTCTCCCAACTGATATTGATCTAATAAATCCTGATCTAGAAAAATGGGTTGTAGGACCTGAAAAGGAAGTTAAAGAATAATGGTTACGTTCAATAATATATTTAGTGAAGAAATTTATACAAAACCAAGTATGGATGGATTGGTTATCTTCAATTAAGATACATTTTTATCCTAATTTGGTATATGATTTCTACCTATATGTGTAGTTTGGTTTTGAAGATTAATAATAATAATATTGGGTAAGAAGTTGAGTCAGTGGTCATAGAATTTTATTTTCTTCAAAGAAGTGGTCTGAATGTTTGAAAGCTCTATATGAGGGTTTGTTTAATTATTATCAAGGAAAAATCTAAGATGATGGTGATAATTTTATTTAGAAATATGCCTTGGATTATTTGATGGGTGATGGGACTTTGTGAAGGCTAGTTGCTTTAGAGTTTGATGGAGAATGCATATTTCCATTTAATTTTATCCAAAAACATGTTGTATATAAAGAAGGGTGACTTTTACACTCTAAGGTATCAAGATGTGTATTTTATTTGTCTTATAAAAAGATGACACAAGATAAATATATATATATATATTATGCTTCATATTTCAAAAATGATCAAACCTACCTATAGATAAAATTCCATGATTTATATGAAGATTATTTCTACTATGATAAAAGAAAAGGGAATTGTTGCTGAAGATGAAGAGTCAATTGTGGATAGTGGTGTCTTTTGTATCATAAGGATAATTTGAAGAACTATGAATATTAGTTAGAACTCTTGAAAAAAGTAGTGGGTAGTTGATAATAAAAATATATATGATGATTTTATTCTATTTGACCACCCATCTACACCTAGACACCTTATTGAACCTAGTCTAGAGATTAATGAAATTATTGAATACTCTGACAGTGATAAGGAAGAAGTGGATACTGCCACTAGGGAAGAAGAGGAAGATGAATGTTCTATTAGTGAAGGAAGTGACCCTGACCTATCTCCCAAATCTCCTATAATCTCATATGGATCTCCTAGTCCACATAAGACTCTACCAAAAAGAGAAAATTTGGTAAAAAGTGATGAGGAAGAGACCAAAGTCTCTAAGGAAGATCAGTTCAAGAGTAGTTCCAAATCAGAAGAATATAATGGTGATAAAGTAGATAATGAAGGAGTGGAAATGATGATAATGGTGGAGGATCAGATCTCGATGGTTCTAGTGGGGAAATTAGAAGATAAGATATTTAGATTCATCAATATCTTCTAATTTATCATGGTGGTTTTATTTCCAGATCAGAAGAGAGCCCTAGTTTTATTGGTGATAAGGATGTTGCTTCTAGAAAAGAGGGATATACATCAGTTGAGGGGGGAAATCCACAAGTCATGGAAGTCATCATGTTTTTGATAATGCTGTTAATGGAAACTATGTGTCTATAGTTGATGATATGAAAAAATCAGATCAATTTATTGTTGTGTAGATGAGAATAATTAGTGTTTTTGTGAAGCATGTGGAAAAAAAATTGAAGTTGAGAATTTATAGAAGATTATTGATGATCAATGATCTATTGAGACCTATGTTGATGTCTGATTGAGAGATGTGGCTACTTACAGCTAGCCTTTAGTTGATGAGAACATGGTAGGTGCACCTTCTATTGTATAGAGAATAATTGAGACCTCTATTTCTGTACTTACTATAGTAGTTTCTACACTTGTTGTTTCATCGATGGTTGAGATTCCTTCTAATCCTTTATAAATATAGATTGACCTGAGCTCAAAGGAAAGGGGTTTGATTCTTGGTATTTCCCAAAATAATGATGAACCATCCCTTCGGGAAGAAATAGATCCTAAAGGATCAATGATAAATCAGATTGATGTTATTGGTTTGTTATAAAGGTTTCCCTCTGTGATAGATCATACACCTATAGTTACATTAGTTTCTATAGATGTGGTCACCAAGGGTGGATTGGATGTTTTTAGAGAAAAGTTGTATTTTTATTTTGGTAATATGTTGAAAATTCAAGCCCCACTTTTTACTAAGATAGGTGAACATGATTTCAGATATCTATTTGGGTTGGTGATCCCCCATATTCAACTTAATATAATGCACCATATCCAAGAAGTTAAATGTAAGAATCTGGCTTTTCAATCCAGTATGGATAATTTAAAATTTCAGTATAAATCTTTACTTTGGACCTAATATGGATGACCTTTGAGTTAGTAAGGGTATAATTGGTTTCTAAAGTTAGCTTGGAGCCTGAAACATATCTTTTTGGAAAAAATGGACAGGTCGCACAATTAGTGCATGATTGGCGCATGATTTGGATAACCGTGAAAATTGAAATTTTTGGATAGAACCACTTAGAAAAGTATATGCATGACCATGAGGCCTAACTATTCAATGTTCCCTTCTACCTAAAAAATCTCGCGTGGTTTGTGCACGGTTTTTCAAATCATGCAAACAAACCCTACACATGCCATTTTTCTGGGAAATTTTACAAAACTTCCCTTAATGATCTATTAAGCCGCCTCCATCTTCCCTAATCCAAGTTTCTATGGGATAAACCTATTTCAATCTCAATTTGGGGATTTTTTAAGATCAAGGATAAGGATTCAAAGATCTGTTTTTTTGGGATCCGTTCAATCTTCTGTTTGTCACTTTGGATGTGCAATGGTAAGTACTGGAGTCCATCGGATCTGTTCTCCTTCTCTCTCACTCTCAACCGAGTTATCAGGGTATGAACGTTTTCCTAGTTTTCTTAGATCTAATTCAAACCATTCCAAATCAAGGGCCATTATCAAAGGAGAAAGATCATACAAACCTAATGTGGGTGGTCTATAACTCATCCATAAAGTTCATTGATTTTGGATTTTTCATGTGGGCCCACTGTTTTCATCGGGTACCATTTATTGAATTTATGTTCCATGATTATAATAATTAGAACTACATGGATGTTATATTTCTATATATTTGATTAATTTTTCGTGGTTATGACCACACCTTCATCCTTTCCATTTCAAAGGTTATGCCATAATTTTCATTTTAGTGTTTTGACACATTTGATACAACGTTTGAGTGTGTCTTGGCTCGACCACTCTAAGGGTAATATTTTATATATTAAATTTCTTGATTTATATTATGAATTGTATAATGGAAAGTACCATGTATTCCTACCACTTGACCTGCCTAAGGTAACTGCTTCAGTTGAAAAATTAAATGTGAAATGGAAATTGGAAAGTATATTGAGTATATGACCTGACTGTATTGAATTTGAATGAATAGTAAGTTTCATATCCACAACACCCCTTACCAAATTAATGGAAGGTAGAAGAATGAACCTTGAATATGGAATAGACATTAAATGTATTAAAAAGGTTGCATTCTACTTGACCTTATTACACTAATGAAAGGAAAGGATTAAACTAAAGGTTTCATGCTACTTGAACATATCACACTAATAGAAGGAAAGGATTGAACCAAAAGAAATATTATGTGACTTTATAATCAAGTAGGAATGGTTTTACTTAAGATATCCTTGGAATCTGATTAAATAATTCCATGAGAACTTAGGAACCACATTATGATTCAAGGATTTGGCTTGCTGAGGTTGAGACCCACCTAGATTCCGATCCTGTTCTATTCTTGGATGCCCAGTATGACACCATAGGATCCCTTCCATATCATTAACGTATTCCTTTTATACACTCCTTGGATCCATCATTGACAAGTAGGTGCCCTGGTTATAGCCTATAGGGCCCTGTCTCTGCATAGCCCCATTTTATATTGGTCGGTCACCTTGGACTCGGTAGGTGCCTCCTTGTGAAATACCTTAGATTATGCTCCATGGATTACTCTCCTACTCCATGTCCGGATACAATTATTACTAATTTTTCTACCCTTGAGGTTTACGTCACCTTGGTTATTACCTTATGACTTCATCTTTAAAAATCATAAATCATGGTTTCCTTGTTGCATCTTGGAACCTTCACTATTTATACTACCACGAGGTGATGTTAGTGTTAGATATTCCTTACATAACCTATCAATATGAATGGGTAGTTACTTAATTAAATTAATTGTTTAATGTTGAGACACTAGTTGAGGGTTAAAGCATGTACTTGGGTTTTTAGTTACATTGTACTGATCTACATTATATTTGCTTGCTTTTATACCGTAACATTTCCATTACACGGACTAGATGTTACAGAAACCATTGATGGTGGCCCACTAATATTTGTCTAAAACCCTCTCCAGGAACTTTTCGGTACCTTGGGAAGATTACATGGTTGTAGGTGTTGACAAAGGGTAGCATACAACTTCAAACTCTTGATTTCTTGCTATTTAGGGTGGAGCTTGATAGTAGATGACCGAGCCAGAGCTGGGGATGCTTGGGATAGTATTTTATTTCCTTTATAATGTTGTGGAACGTGTTATATCTTCTATATTGTATCCATGTTTTCTAGTTTTCTAGTGACATGAAATATCACCAGTTGTTGAATGTTATTCCAGTTTTTTCAGTTATTGTAATTGTTGTCTCGATTTTTCTTTGTGCCTTATGTTTACATATATTGATTCCGCTACTTACCTATGTTTAATTTCAACCAATGCACTAAACTTTGGTAATGAGGGAATAGTCTCACCCCGGACACACCCTAGGCCCTCGCTGCTAGTCAGTAGCCTCTGGCGTTTGGTGAGATGCGCTTAAGGCTATGTGGCCCACTGGGCTCGGGGCACCTATCAAGTGGAATCCAGGCCTGAGATGTCAAAATGTGGTATCATAAGAGGTTTTTTTTCTTGATTTACAATTTGGAGACAATAGATTGCAGATTATAAATTCTTGGTACTTGGTCATAAGTTGTTCTTGGGCATTGCGAACCCATGTTCAGAGTAAAAAATCAGTTGCCTAAATTATAATTATTGTTCTGCTTTTTCCTATTATAGTTGACATTTTTTCACCATTGGGTGACACACATGTTGTGTAGTGTTATTGATTATTACTCGGTTTGAGTATTTTATTTCATCCTTGTACTGATGATATGAGTGTGGGGATCATTGTTACATGCATCATTATAGGCACCTAGAATTCACATGTAATGCATATTTCCATGCCATATTGGTTCATTTCACTGATATACATTGCTTTATATTCTTGTGATTGTTGAGTGATGTTGTGAATTTTTTTTACATATATTACTCTTGGTTGTGATTGAGTGATTTCTAGTCTCAATTCATGAGGTGTATAGGCTCTCATGGGTTGGGATGAGTAATTTACCAAGTCGGTCCATTATGCTATAAATAAATGGGTGTCGTATTTGGTGATAAGTGTATGGGAGTTGATTAATTAGAAATGGATATCCATTATAAAGTGAATCATGAAATCTAAAATGAATTGCTTGCACAGACTTATCCCACCTTGTCATGTTTATGAAAGGTAAAGGATTGAACATAAAAATTAAATGAAAAATGATATGAAACTTATACTTGAGAACCTACCAATGCCTGACCATCTAATCCGGTGGTTGCGGTAGTATGTCTTGGGTAGTGAGTTTTCATACGTTCAGTTTCCGCTAGTGATGCTATCTTTCTGCTTATGTTTTCTCTGAGGGGTGTTCTTGGAAATTTTATACCAATGTCACCATGAAGTCCTCATATCACACTCTATAAAGGTGGATACGAACATCTTCCAAACATGGTGGGCCCGAAGCTACCGATCTTGCATCTAGGAGTACCACTTGAGGCACCACCTGTTGTACTTGATTTGGGCACCAGTGGCCAAGTTTATGATATTTTACTACATATGATGAAGTCCATGCATGGTGCCCCACGGATTGCACCTATGATGGCTAATCTAACACATGAGTTCCAGCAGTAGCATCCTCCAACTTTCCCAGGGGATGGTGGTCTATAGGCTACTATGTCTTAGCTAGAGGACACCCTATCTATATTTTAGCATCTGGAGAAACCTCTAGTGAGAAGGGTCAATCTTTATACTTATATGCTTCGGGATTTATCTAGCCGTTGGTGGGATGTAATTACCTAGGTCGGTTGTCATCAGGGAATGTTATGGGTTGATTTCTATATTGCCTTCTATGATTAGTTCTTTCCCCAGATGTTGAGGGCCGATATATCCAGAGAGTTCATGCATCTCGAGCAGGGTTCTATGTTATTTACGGATTATTCATCGTGTTTCATGGAATTACAGCACTTTTCACCACTTCTAGATGGTGATGAGATTTCACATGCTATACATTTTGAGGATGGACTCCAGTACGCTATTTGTATGTTGGTCAATGTCTTTCTCCTGCCTAATTTTTATTCTATAGTCAATCCGGCTCTTATCAAAAAGCATAAACTAAGGGACGACAATAGTACTAGATATAGAGGATCAGTTCCACAATAGGCCAGTAGTTCTTCTGGTGGTAGGAAAGGTTCCCATGAGGTTTCTCATTGGGGAAGTGATAACTGGAGTGCTCGTTTCAATAGCTCTATCGAGTGTCATCAGTATAGATGATGAGGGAACAAAAAGCCTCAGTGTGATAAAGACGCAATGAATTGTTGGGATTATGGATATATGGGGAATATTCAGTGTTTCTACAAGACCTTTCCATTATCCTCAAGTGGAAAAGGATCTGTGCTAGGACCACCTTCCGGAGCAAGTTATTTTACACCACATCATGAGGGGAGTTGGAATAGCACAGGTAGGTCTAGCCGATGAGGAGGTCGTGGATGTGGTAGCCATACCCCTGATCACCAGAAGTTTTAAAAGAGAATTTATGATCATGGTAGTCCATCTATTGCAGAGGGTCATGGATCATGTTAGTTGCATGCACTACAGTTGATACCCGAGGATCAGGCTGCAGGACCATCTATAGTATGAGTTATTATTCTAGTAGCCTTTACTATAGTATCTGCATTATTTGATATTGGTGCTTCAAAATATTTTATCTCTATATCTATCTTGGAGAGTGTCGGACTAGAGATACAATATTATTATTGTTCAATGACCCTTAATATGCTGTTAGGGGTACAAACAAAGGTCGTACGCCAGTGTAGGTACTATCCCCTTGAGGTAGGCAGTTACCCTTTCTTATGGAATCTCTTTGTTCTCAAGATGAAGGGCTAAGATTTCATACGTGGGATGGATTTGTTGGTTCACTATCAGACTTTTGTAGACTGCTACCATAGTAGGGTATAATTTACATTACTAGAGGGAAGCATCTATGTACATAAGGGTGAGTGGGATGTCCAAGCGGGTAGAGCAGAACCAGAGCATCATGGGCTAGGTAGAGTGACTACCCTGATAAAAAATCTCTTCATATAGGATCAAAGTTTGCAACAAGATGATTTCCCTCCAGTAGTGGATTGTTTTAGGGATGTCTTTCCTGACAATTTTTAGGCTTACCTCCTAAAGGAGAGGTATTGTTTACAATTGAGATTGTTCCAGAAGAAACTCCAGTTTTTATTCCTCCATACAGGATGGAACCTATAGATATTTAGGATTTCAATAGGTAGTTAGAGGATTTATAGGCCAAAGGATTTATATGGCTTAGTATATCCTCTTGGGGTTCGCCTATGATTTTTTCCAATAAGCTGGATGGAAGCTTATGCCTTTGTGTGGATTACAGGAGGTTAAACTGGCTTACGGTCAAGAACCAGAATCAACTTCCTCAAATAGATAATCTATTTGACCATATCTAAGGAGAAAACGTCTTATCTAATATTTAACTGAGATTAGGTTATCATCAGGTACATGTCAGACCATCAAACATACATCGTACAACTTTTCATAGTAGGTATGGTCTGTATGAGTACATTTTTATGTTGTTCAGTCTTAAGAATGAACCCTCCATTTTCCTGACTCTGATGAATTGGGATTTCCAACCCTATTTGGGTTATTTTGTTGAGGTCTTTTTGGAAAATATCTTGGTGTATTCTCACACTCATAGAAACCATGATAAGCATATTGAGATCATTTTGAGTACACTGAGAGAGAATCATCTTTATGCCATGTTTTCTAAGTTCCACTTTTGGATCGAAAAAGTACACATCTTTGGTCATATAATATCAGAATTGGGAGTATCTATTGACCTAGAAAAGGTGAGTGTTGTAGTCCCCTAGGAGAATCCCAATAATGTTTCTAATATATAGAGTTTCTTGAGGATGTTTGGATATTATAGGTATTTCATACAATACTTTTCTCAATATGATTGACCTCTTACTGGTCTAAAAAAGAAGGGTGTCAAGTTCTTCTGGTCAGAAGCATGTGAGAAATCCTTTCATGAGTTGAAAGGGAGGCTGGTATCAACACCTATTCTGACTCTTCTGGATCCAGGTATAGGTTATACCGTATTCTGTAATGCATCAAACATTTTCTAAGGAGTAGGACTGATATAAGAAGATATGTTCATTATGTATGGGTCTCATAAGTTAAGTCCTCAGGAGATAAATTACCCAATGCATGACCTTGATCTAGAAGTAGTATTCCATGACTTGAATTGGTAGAGACATTATCTATTGGGTGAGAGTTTTGTGGTGTACACTGACCATAAGAGCCTCAAATGAACTTTTCTCTACATAACTTTATCCTCAGATAAATTTGATGGTTCAAATATCTACAATCCTTTGATTTTGAGCTTGTCTACATGCTTGGGAATGGAAATGTGGTTGCAGATGCACTGAGTCGGAAAACTCAAGCACATGCTATACGGGATGTGGGTGATGAATGGAAATTAATGGACCTCTTTTCTGAGCTACATCTAGAGTTTCATGACAGTCACAAGTAGTCTTACCTAACATCCTTGATAGTTACCTCTTCCCTCCTTGAGAAGGTGAAGGGTAGAAAATTTTAAGATCTTGAAGGCTTGGTTCTCTGCGAGAGAATATCAGAAGACAACCTAACTCCAGATTGGTCTATGGAAAAAGATAGCATCCTGCATCTATGTGGACATATCTTGGTTCCTACAAATATTAGATATGAGTTGATGAAAGAGTCCCACACTTCTCAATGGGCAGTTCATCCAGGAATCTCGAAGATGTATCGATATATGTGATTCTAGTATTGGTGGCTAGGGATGAAACTTCAGATAGCAGGATTTATTACTAGATGTTCCACCTATCAATAGGTTTAGGTGGAGCATCCTAGACCTATAGTCTTGTAACAAACACTTCTAGTCTTCTAATGAAAATGGGAAGATGTTGCTATGGATTTCATTGTCAAATTACCTAGGTCGCTGAGGGGTAGCGATGTAATATGGGTAGTCATTGACCGATTAAATAAATCATCCAACTTCATTCCTATTTTGGAGAATATCTCAATTGATGATCTGGGAAGACTATATGTATATGAGATCATATGACACCATGGGGTCCCTCATACTATTGTTTCATATCAGGATTCTCATTTCACATCACGGTTCTGGCAGGTATTAGAAAAAGATATGGGAACACATGTGCTTCTAAGCAAAACTTTTCACCCTCATACCAATGAACAATTGGAGCAGACAATATAATTTATAGAGGATATTCTCTAAGCATGTGTCCTTGATTTTAGAGGTTATTCAGAAAACATATCCCTCTCATTGTGTTCACCTATAATAACATCTTTCAAGAAAAAAATTGAAATGGATCCTTTTGAGACCTTATATGGTAGGCCATGTAGTTCACCCCTATGCTATAATAGAGATAAGTGAGGCAGCCCTACAAGGTCCTTATCTCATTTAGGAGACATCAGAGCTAGTTTAGTTTATCATAAAGTGTATGACTACTGTTCAGTCTAGATAGAAATTTTATGTCGATCGTTGTGAACAACCTATTGAGTCAAAGGTCAGGGATCATTTTTTTCTTTGGCTATTGTCCAGGTTAGGGAATAGACTGTTATAAAATTAGGGAAAGTTTTCATATTTTTACATATGGATATTTGAAATTTTAGAGAGAGTTAGGCTAGTAACCTATCAGTTTCCATTACCTCAAAGGTACCATGCCATGAAATATGTCTTTCATGTCTCACAGTTTTTCTTGTACCATGTTGATCTATCTAATATTTTTGATCCCAAAGAAGTTGAGTTAGATGATGATGCTACCTTTGAGGAGTATCTGGTACACATCATTGATAGGAGCACCAAGGCTCTCCAAGGATGGTATGTCCCTCTAGTAAAAGTTCTATGGATGCACAACTGGGTACATCATGAGACATGGGATAGAGAATCTGATGTACATGCTCAGTGGATAGAATTGTTCTCAAACATTGTTTCTATAACCTTGGAAGGTGAACTCAGGGATGAGTTCTTTAATGGGATAAAACTGTAAGAACCTAGATTTTCAATCAAGTGTGGATACTTTAAAATTTTGGTCTAAATCTTTACTCTGCACCTAATATAAATTCTTTTTGAGTTATTAAGGGTCTTAGGGGTTTCTGGGTCAATTTTGGAGCCTGTAACCCATCTTTTTGGGAAAACATGACAGGTCACATGGGTAGAACATGGTTGGCACATGGTTTGGCTAACTATGCAGATTGAAATTTCTTGACAGAACCACTTCACACGGTTTTCACACAACTGTACAACCTAACTATGTAATGTTCCCTTCTTCCTAGAAAAAATAGAATGGTTTGCAAATGTTTTTTCAAACCGTGCACACAAACTATGCACAAGACTTTTTTCTAGATAATTTTATAAAATTTCCCTTAATAATCTATTAAGAAACCTCCATCTTCCCTAATCCAATATTATCCAAGAATAACTTATTTATCTTTTAAATTGGGTCATTTTGAAGATAAAGGATAGGTATCCAAATATATCATTCTTCTGTGATCCATTTGAGTTCTGTTTGTCACATTGGATGCGCAATGGTAAGTACTCGAGTCCTATTGAGCCATTCTCTTTCTCTCTTTCTCTTGACTGAGTTATCAAGGTATGAGAATTTTCCTATTTTTCATAGATCTACTTCAATACAAACTAAATCAAGGTCCAATATTTAAGGAGAAAGATTGCACAAACCTAAGGTGGGTGGTCTATAACTCATCCCAAAAATTCGTTGATTTTGGATTTGTCATATGGGGCCCACCGATTTCATAGGGTGTTGTTTATTGAAGTTATATGACATTATTATAATCATTATAACTATATGGATATGATCTTTATAAATATGTTATTAATTTTTTGTGGTTATGACCAAAACTCTATCCTTTACATGTCTAAGGTTATTCCATAATTTTTGTTTTAGTGTTATGAAACGTTTTAGCCACCGTTAGGGTGTTCCTTGGTTGGAGCACTCTAAGGGTAAGATTTTATATATTAAATGGATTGACTTATATTATGAATTTCATAATGTAAAGTACCATGTATTTGTACCACTTGACCCTCCTAAGGTAGGTTATTCAATTTATAATTAAATGTGAAATGGAAATTGGAAAGTATATTGATTGTATGACTTGATTGTATTGAATGTGAATGAATAGTAGGTTGAATATCCATAGAAACCCTTACTACATTAATGGAAGGTAGCAGACTGAACCTTGAATATGGAATATTCTTTAAATGGATTAAAAAGGTAGCATGCTACTTGACCTTATCACACTAATGAAAGGCAAGGCTTGAACCAACAGTTGCATGCTACTTGACCTTATCACACTAATGAAAGGAAATTCTTGAACCCAAAAAATATATGTGAATTAATAATCCAATAGGAATGTTCTGACTTGATATTTCCTTGGATTATGATCAGAGAATTCCATGAGCACTTGGGAAGCCCATTCATATTCAAGGATTTGGCTTCCTGATCTTGAGATCCACCTGGATCCTGATCCTTGTCTGTTCTAGGATGCCTGATATGACACCATAAAATCCCTTCCATATCATTAAAGGATTCTTTGTATACAATCCATGGATCCATCATTAAAAAGTAGGTTCCATGGTTATATCCCATAGGGCCCTGTCTCTACTTAGCCCTGTTTTAACTTAGTCGGTCACCTTGGACTTGGTAGGCACCTCATTGTGGAATTTCTTGGATTACACTCTTAACCCATGTCAGACAACAGTTATTACTAAGTTGGTGACCCTTGAGGTCTACGTCACCTTGGTTATCACCTTGGGACTTCAATATTAAATGTCACAAGTCATGGTTACCTTGTTACATCTTGGAACATTCACTATTTATACTATCATGATGTGATGTCAGTGTTGGATATGCCTCACATGACCTATCAAATGAATTGGTGATTAATTAATTAAATGAACTTGTTACATGAATTGGTTTTTAGTTACATTGTACTAATTTACATTATATATGCATACTTTCACACTGTTAAATTTCTATTATACGAGACATATGTTATTGAGAATGATGGTGGTAGCCCATTGAGATTTATCTCAATCCCTCTCTGGGAGTTATTTGGTACTAGGGGCAGATTACAAGGTTGTAGGTGATGACAAAGGGAAGCTTATGTCTTCAAACTCTTGATTTCTTGCTCTTTAGGATTTAGCTTTATAGCAGATGAGCAAGCCATAGATCATCATGCTCAGGATAGTATTTTATTTTCTTTATACTATTTTGGAACATGTTATTATTTCTATCTTGTATCCATGTCTTCAAGTTTTCTAATGACATGACATATCATCAATTATTGAATGTTATTCACGTTGTATTAGTTATTGTCATTATTGTCCCTATTTTTTGTTGTGCCTTTTATTTACTTATGTTGCTTCTGCTATTCACCTATTTTTAATTTAACCCAATGTGATACACTTTGGTAATGAGGACATAGTCTCCACACATACACACCCAAGGCCCTCGCTGCTAGTCGTTAGCCTCTCGCATTCAAAGAGATTCTCTTGAGGCCATGTGGCCCACTGGGCTTAGGGAATATATCTAGTGGCATCTAGGTTCGGGACGTCACATTGAATTTGATAATAAAAGGTTATAAAATTATTTGGATTACCTAAAATCCACTATATATGGAATGGAATATACCATTGCAGCTTATATAGATGACCTGATTGAGAGAGTTGAAAATATTACTTAAGTGGCTTATAGTTCTACTACTCCTCTAGCTATTTTTATGCGGAGTTGAGCAGAACTATTATCAGGTAAGATCTTATAAATTCCTCAAGTATTAATTCAAGTGATGTTGTTGTCTTACATATAGAGACTTTGAGGAATTTTGAGCACAATAATGATCATGCTCATATAATGAAAAGGGAATACCTAGAGGATGTAAAGGAGGACCAAGAGACTATAACCAAGGCCATAAAGTATTATCACTCTATGATTTACTCGAAGGATGAGCTGAATGATCACTTTATGTTTTTGGTAGAAAATTTGAGGATTCTTCCTCTGACCCAAACCATTAAGGAAAAATTCGATCATTTGAATGTATTGGGTCGTCTATTTATGATTTTTATATAAGAAAAGAGAGACCGATTTAGTGAAATATAGTGAGGTGGAAATATTTTAATGGAATTCATACACCTTATGAAACCATTTTTTCATGTGCATGGGACTTATATTGTAGCTCATAAATCCATTCCAGTGACTTCTTCTCTGACACCTCCTACAAATAACCTAGAGTTCTTCTAGACCATAGTGGCTAAATACTCTCAAGAACCTTTTTCATCTAAGTTCCATTCATTTTATCTAACTCTTATATAGGAAGTACAACAACTCTAGCCAATCCTCATTTGAGAGCCTCGAACTCCTCCAGTTATTATTGATGTTCCTTCAGTTATCCCTTCAGTACCCTCAACTATCCATCCTATTACTTTAGAACCTACTGGTAAGCCCTATACCTCATCTAAGTTAAAGGGAAAATCATTATTGTATCCTTGCGATGATCCAGAGAAGAATCATTGATTGCAATTTGTGTTTTTTATAGGAATTTTTTTCTGTAACCTTTTTGTTAGAACTTTTTGACTATCCCCTAAATGATTTTTTCAATAGAAATTATCTGATTTATATTATTTTGTTCATTTCTATTCTTTTTTTCTCTTGTCTTTTCTATTTTATTCATATTCAATTAATTTTCCTATTTCATTGTGCACTTTTTGATAATACCAAAAGGGGGAAACTCTATTAGGGAATTTATTTCTTGAGTAATTTTATTTACTTCCATATATATATCTACCTACCATTGATACTATATGATATATTTATTTCTTGATTTTACATTGATAAGTTATTTCATTAGGTAAACATTTTTTTTCTTTAATACTACAAGTTTGATATCGAATGTATAACATGCCATGATTTACCTTTGACATGATGAATATAAAATGCCATGATTTTTTATCATCAAAAGGGGGTGATTGTTGACCTATTTATTTCAATGATCATAAAATTATGATTATTGTGATAATTATTGAGTTTCAAGTTTTCTATTAGGATTTTATAATATGAGATAGACAGAAAAAAATTTCTTAAGTATGATTCATCATCAAAAAAAGACTCACTTCCAATGATATCTCTCTTTTAACAATGTCTCACAATTTCCTTGAGACATTGCGAAGGATATATCTCTACCAATAATGTCTCATTTCTTCCTTGAAATACCACCAAGGATGAGTCACCATCAACAATGAGTCACCACTGAGAGGTAAATTTGAAAAAGTATGGAAAAGTCTCACCACCAACTATGTCTCATCATTAGAAAAAAAAATATTGACTAAGTTTAAGAAAGACTCACTTCCAGATTAGAGTCACTGATGAAGCAACATACCACTATCTTGACTCGCCGCTAGATCTATTGGCATTATTCCAATATCACAATTCCAGAATTCGACACTGCAAGAAGTTCAAACATTACAAGGAGTCACAATAAAAAGTTTCACTGCTCAAAAGACACACCACCGATGTTTATGTTTATTTAGAATTGAATTTATCTAATGGATAATTTATATAATTTAATACTAAAACTTATTATAATGATTATCCCATAATTTCATGATAGAGATGCCTTAAATTTAGTTTCAGAACATTCATTATGAGGGGTAGAATATCTGGTGGATTCTCTATGTTATGGATTATATTAAAAAGATGAAGTAGAGTTCCTTGTGAAGGTATAAGAAGTTATAAATGAAAAGATAGACTATTAAATTTAAATTGATCTAAACCTCATTAAAATAAATAGAATATCTTTCATGTTGCATTGTGTTTCACTCAACTATAGAAGAATGAAGCACAATATTCATCCAGTGTCTTCATATAGTCAATAATAAATAGTCTATGACACTCTGGTTTTCTACAACTTATCAAAACATGACACGAGACTTGGTTCGAACTACTTTCAGGATTCACAAGCTATAGAGAATAAAATATATAGAAACATTATCCCTTTAAATCATTTATTTTCTCAATCTATGTATTTATATTTACATTATGAGTAGTATGGATTACCCTATTCTATTTTATCCCACACTATCTCTTATTTTAAACTAAAATATACCTAGAAAACTTCTCAACTCTTTTTACTCATTTTCCCACATGTTCTGGTAGAGTTCCACTTATGAACTATTTTATTTTTTCTTCAACAAAAACTGTGGAAGGGGCCTTATATGGTCTGGAAAGTTGGTATATTATTGTAAAACCCGATCTAGGTTGTGAATAAAAAGTTTGTTTTATATAAATTTCTTGGAAATAGGTGATTTATAAGTGGAGAATACTGAGTCTCATCTTGAGAATAAACCTCTTCTATTGAAATTCTATTATGTGTTGGTTGTACTTGTTTGTTTTTATTTTATATACTTTAAATTAAAATCTATTTTTACCTACAAGAAAAACCACCACTTTGATATTTCATATTAATTAGTTTTTATATAGGAGTTTGATTGAGTTAATTGATTTCAAAGGATAAAATAATATTTTATATTATTTTAACCAAGACCTAATTAATCTTATGAGAAATATTCTAAAAGACTGAAACTTATATCAAACTACTATTTTGGTAAACTGAGATATTTTATTTAAATTGGGGTATTTTATTTAAATCAATTTTTAAAAGAAATTTTTTATTAGGTATATAGTTCACCTCTCTCATTAGATACTCACTCTGATCAATATTGACCTTGATATAGGCTATTAATTTGATGACAATGTGATTTAGGTCATCTTTAGTAAAGTTTATTGAATTTTTAGATTTATGGAATATATTTGTTAGTGTTAATTTTTTAAAGAATATATGTTTTCATTGAGTCTTTATAGCGATTCAAGTAATTTTTGGAATGGATAATTATGTTTTGAAAGAATATATTATCATGGTATTAACGTGTTTGACATTATGAGATACTTTATGTTGTTTGGGGATTAGAGTAATGTTGATTTTTGTAGTGACCTTATTTCTAAATTAATAGGTTTTTAATTTGGTTAAACAAATTTTGGAGGATTCTTAAGGTTGACTACTTATGGGATGATTTATATTGAACTTTGGGTGTTTTTGTTAATGTTTTAGTGATTAATATATTATCTCATCATATAAATATTATTCTGTATTGGGAAACCTATGCAAACCATTTTGGTTTTGGTAAATATATAGAGATATGAGGAATGATTTTTCATATTTTATGGACTTTATTATCCATTAAAAGTTAATGTTAGTTCTTCATACATGAAAAAATCATCTTGAATTTTCATTTCATGGAGTCTGAGATGAAGTCAAAATCGATTGAAGAACAACGAGAAGAAGAAAGTATTATATTAAATATAAATAAATCAAGTAAATATATTTTTTAGTGTTATATATATTAATAGTAGAATAATACCTAAACTTTATGAAGAGGATCTTGAAATAAAATGTTTATTCCTTTACCTTCATTTTTGATAAATAGATGGTCTTGTCACCCCTCACTTATTTATGGTTTTCTGGTCATTACCTTTCTCATGACTATGTTCTCTCTCACTCTATATTAGTCCTTAGATGTTATTTCTCACATATATTTATATATTTTAACATCTCAGCAATTTTATCCATATATAGGAGCATGATAATGTGTTATTTTAGGTATCCTTTATGTTTCTCACTCCCCTTTTTAAAATGTGTTTTTATTATCCCTTTTAATGATGTGGGTTTTTGAAAAATTTATTTTCAAATATTGAACCATTGATGACCAAGATAGAACTTTGAGGATGAAATTTATTTTAAGGGGTGGAGAATTTGACACCTGAAAATTTTAATTTAAAAGAATAATAACTCGATATATTTCTTAACACGCATGCTTGAACTTTACGTAAATTGTGAGATACTATAGAAATTTTATTATTTAAATGTGATCATTATAACCTAGTAATTTAATTGGAAGTTATGAATATGAGTATCCACATTATGAAATATATGTATAGTGTTCCTACTAAATACTAATTTATTTATTAATTCTTATAAAATATTCGCTCAATTTTTTATGAAGTCATTTCATGCTTCAAAAATATGTTTTCTTAAAAAATGGTTTCTATTGCATTTTTCACATGAAAATTGTGATTAATTTATGAATTTTTTAGAAATTATATTTGAGCTAATAAATATAATTTTTAAAATCAGTTTTTCAATATAATCGTATTGTGAATTTTTGGACTTTTTCAAAAAGATTTATTTTTTGGAGAATAGTGAAAATACATATTTTTGTAAAAATTATCATTTATTTTCAAGGAAAAAATTTATTTATATTTCTAATTTGGTATGAAATTAACACAAGTATCCTTTAATTTATATAATTTAATTAATTACATTGAAATCATCAAATATATTTATTTTAGAATTTGTTCATTTTGGGGTTTGAAAACACATTTGTAAACTATTTTTATACACACAATGTATTTTTATCATATTAAATCAAGTTAATATATATTGATAAATTATTTTAATTAAATTTATAAATTATATATTCAATAAAATATTTTAACTTTAATTTTATTATTTATTCAAGTAAAATAATGGAAGTAAATTATGTTTTATGCTTGAAAATGATTTTTTCTAAAACCGGTTTTCATTGTGATTTGCACACTTATTTAAAATTAAATTCTAAAAATTATAGAAATTTAATATTTTTAAATGGATTATAAATTTTGAATTAAAATAATAAATATAATTTTATAATTTCAACTTAATTTTTTTCATAAGGAAGAGTAAAAATAATAAAAATTGGTCACCGTGGTAAAAGAGTAAATCGAGTTAACCAAGGTTAAAATAAATTGATAAGGGCAAAAGTTTTCATATTAATTCTTATTGGATAAAGTTATTTTAAAATTTATAACCATATCCTTTTAATTAAGGTTTTTATTGGACAATTTTCCATGAAGTGAACTTCATAATATTTTAATCCTTTAAAATATTCAAGTTGTGCCCCCCCCACACTTATGAAAGGATACCCCTACTCTATTTTCTTTACACATTATTGAGCAACCAAGATCGAAAAAACCCTAAAAAGTATCTTAATAACTTCCATATTCATTAATTTTAGGTTGTTTTACTCTTAAAATACTATTTCAAGGGTCATTTAGAGGGGATATAAAGGAGGATTGCTAAAGAAGAGGTAATCGTCTAACCCGAAATCTTTCAAATTATTTCTTTTTCTACATTCTTTAAATATACAGTATTCATAATTAAATAATAAATTTAGTATCTTAAATATACTAATATTTTATTATGATTATATAACCACCATTATAAACCCTCTATTCCATCAACTGGGAAATAAAATTATCACTCGTGCATACGTGTGGACTATAGTACACACGTATCGATACGATTCAGTTCCCATCACCATAATTAATGATTGGTTATTATAATATATATAATGATTATAATGATATTTCTGAGAAAATTATTCTTATTTAATTATAATATATTATCTACCTTTTTACCTTTCCATCTGTTGGAAAGCGATAACATCAGTCGTGTGTACATTGGACCACCATCTCTACAAAGTGATGTGATTCATCTTTCATTTCCTATTTATATGGATTATAATAATGATATATTTAATGAATATATATTATATATATTATATAATAATTATTATTATTAAAGATTAAATATCATTTACCTTCTTTTATTCTAACCATCGAAAGGTGGAAACATCACTCTTTTGTACGTACAAACTACTGTCACCATGAAGTGATGTAATTCATTTTTCAGCATCACTTTATATGAATAATTATAAATATTTATATGATGAATAAATATGATAATTATTTAACTATTAATATTATGTATATGATTAAACCATTAACAAGGTGAAATTACCAGAACCATCAAACCGAAATATAAATGGAAAACATGCCAATTTTCCCCTGAATATTCATTTTAATGAAGATATTATTAATAAATGGATATTTGGAAATTATAAAGGAATTATAAATAGTAATTTATGTATAAATATAGTTCTATAATATATTTATAATCAATACATATTTATTATATAGTATATTTGAACATGTATGAAGCAAGACGAGACTTGAGGTAAGGGTTCTTCGTTGCGATTTTGTTTCATTGAGACATGTTTAATGTTATGAAGCTATTTATTTTTATGAGGTTTATATAATGTTAATTTTAATTGTTATATATTTTAACGTTCTTAATTTTTTTCATTTAAATTTAAATTTCATATTATTTAATTTAATGGTTTTGATTTGAAAGTTTCCAATTTGGTAAGGGTTTATCATCTTAAATAGTCTTTTTTGGGACATATGTTTTGTTATACACACATATTATTTTATGAGGTATATATATTTCCCATTTGTCGTGTTTTATCCTTAATATACTTATATTAATGGTATTTAATATATAATTTGAATTCATTTCTTTTATGGAGGGTTATGAATCAAAAGTTACCAAAACGTTAAGGGTTGTGTTATAATATCATTGTTTTTCGAAATTGTCTATGCTAAATTTCCATTTAGGGAAAATATATGAATATTATCTTTTAGAAAAAATATATTTTATTCTACTATATTAATTTCAAGATTTTTTTTAATATTATTTTTATTTTCCTCTCTTTTTTACAAAATAAATGGCTGACAAAATGTTTTTAATGAACAGTTGACTATATTCCCTCTTTAGTCGATGAACTTTTTCTTCCATGACCATACTCTTAAAAATTGTTTTTATAAGATTATACCTAAATAAAAATGATATGAGAAGTTAATTTTCATTAAATTTTAATTTATTTTCAAATGATTAAAATAAATCTTTACAATGAAATTTTTTCTAAACTAGTTGTTTTTTACTATTTATAAAGGTGTGAAATAATGTTTTCTTTAAACTTATATGATAAGAATAGATTTTACAACCAAAATGGACACTAAATTATTTGAATATTCATTTAAAAATCTCCATGTTTATTTTAAAATAAAAAAATACCATAATATTTTATAACTTTTTATATTTTAAATAATTGATTTCCAAATTAAAAGTGTATTTTCATCAAGAAATATTACAGTGTTCTTTTAAAGGAATTTTTCACCTATGATAAAATACTTTAATGTAGATTATTATTTATTAGGAATATAGTCCAATTATATCATCATTATTATTTATATGGATTGTTTATTATTATGTTGATGAGATGTTTATGAAACACATTTATTTTCCATTAGTTATAATATGATAAAATATTTATGAAACCCATTTCATTTCCACGGGTTATGATATGATGAATATTTTATAATCTTAAGTCACATATATGAATATATTATGATTATGATATGGGTGGGATTATAATTATTTATCCCTATAATGCATTGTGTAATGATGGGTAACTCATGAGATAACTATGTAATGCATAAACCTAATTTCATGTTCATAATATTATGTATGGACCTGGTTTCATGTAGATAAGTTAATTTGAAGACCAGGTTTCATATCCATAAGTTAATGCGTGGACTTGGTTTTATGACCATAAGTTTATTGTGGGACTTGATTTCATGTCCTTAACTTAATGAGTGAATAAGTTACCATTTATACAAGTTCACAATGTTATAAGGATTTGTTTTTGACACATTTATTTGTTTATGATATTCTCTCATGAATCATGATTTCTTGTTTATGATTCCATAATATTATGTCTTTATATTTTGATAGAAAAAATATTATTCCATGATTCATGATTAAAGATCTTTGACTGATTGGGCATGATTATTGTAAGTTATGATCATGTTATTATACCCTTATTCTTATCTTATTCTTGGATATGAAAATTGATTGATATATAATATGTTTACCCTTAATAATCATATAATCACACCCTTTATTATATTTCCATTTCCCTAGTATATAAAGAAATTCTTTAAGTATGATGTTTCTATGCTTGATTCTAGTTGTAAAGAACATAATGAGAGATGATGATAATATTTTATTTACTAGTTGTCTATATATCCATGTTTTAAAATACACCAAACCTTTATGGTTATAGAATATATCATAATGATTTTTATTGAATATTAATCTAATAAGATTTAATATTTATGTATGAAAAGTTTGGTATGTTAAATTTTAGAACTGTAGCAGTGATGGTAATGTAGAAAGTATTATAAAAGGGGTACTGTAGAAATCACACTTATCATAAAAATGGGATTTTGGGGCATTTCAATGGGGTTTCAGGCCACTAAGACTCTAGGACATCATAATAATATATATTAGGGTGGTGAAATCATCAGGTCAGGAGCCTGATGTGATGAAGGATGGTGCATGGTGGTCTGTGGGTGACAACACAATGGGTGGTGGTCAGTGATGGAAGGAGTTTTCAGGTTGATAACTTGGGAGTTAGAAATAACTCTCATGTATTTCAACCTACCCTCATCCACTAAGATTTATTATGTGGTTTTAAGTGTGTTATAATGAGATTGATCACTGATTTGATGTTTTGAGCATTGTAGGGAGCTCTCTAATGATCCCTGTGGAAAAAACGATGTGCACCACTATGTTATCTATGAGAATCCCCCATCATAGGTGTGGGCCATAGTTTGTTAATTGGTATCCCATGGGGTTCCCTATGAGAATCAAAAGGTTGGAACATGGGGAACCATGGAGTTTCCATGGGCACATGAGCCTTAGCCCGGTTGGTAAGGACTCCGTAAGTGCATCCGGAAGACCTAGGATCAAATCCAGGCAGAGACATTATTTTCTGGGGGGCACTGTAGCAGTATTGTAGCAGTACTGTAGCAGGCACTGTAGTAGGTACTGTAGAAAGTACTGTTTGGCACTGTATCAGCCGGGAATATTCCCTCGTTTGGGCCTTCGGGCCACCGATTTGGTCCCTGAGCCCTTTAAGGACTTCGGGCCACCCTGGCCTTTGGGTCAGTAAGGCCTTTAGGCCACCTTAAGGCCTTTGGACCACCTTAAGTGCAGATGAAAACCAGACGACCTATGAGGAACAAGCTCTACAAGGAGGATGAGTAAGGAGCTTTCACAATAGTCGAAGCTAAACGGATTGAATGAATGAGAGGGTATGACACATTCCATTGGGACAAGCCTATAAATGCGTGGGAATTCCTAGCCGAACAACCATGCGAAGGTGGAGAGCTGATTTCACGATGATGATGCTGGGGAGGAGTAGTTCCGAGTAGTTATTCTGGGTTGTATGTAATATTTGAAGCCTACGAAAACATGAATTACTCTAAGGCCTATGGACCATATAATACTTATGCCTACGTGCCTTTTAAGGGTTCCACCTCACCCCTAGAAAGGTGGATTATCAAAAATCAATAAAATATGAAGGCCTTCGGGCCATTGGATGGATGGAGTTTAAATGGGTGTGGTTGAACCCCTTTAGGATCTACTTGGGGAGATCCATGGGAGGGACTTATAGAACTACAATGCATCATATATTGGAGTTGATCTTGGAAATTCTAGGAGGGACACCACACCATGGATCTTAGGTATTTCGAAAGAGGCCACGATGCATTTGGGATGTCCATTTAACAAGAGGGTGTGACAAAGATCAGATCACTTTGATGTTGCATACCATGATTCCTTCAAGTATTATATTTCATGTGCCTTTAAGGGACATAAAAATAAAATAAAATGTGTTTATTGGGTTCCTTCTAATCCGTTTGGATCAAGATGAGGTTTGACTGTTGGTTAAAATATTTTTGATAATTATAATGTTATTACTAATTTCATTATTTTTAGTTATATTAATATTATTTATATTATTATTTAATAATGTATTTGGTGGATTTCTTGAGTGATAAATCCACCCTATAATTTTTTATAGGAACAGGTTTCAAACCCTAGAATCCCAACATGGGGGGTTATTGTCCATTTATGGATGATGATATAGGTGATGATGCAGATGATGACATTGGAAGGATTGTAGACCTAGGTATGCACTAGCACGGTGAAATGCATAGGCATGGGGCCTTTGGGCTTGGATAAAGTGGCCTTCAGGCCATCAAAAAGGGTATCTTAGGCTAGTAAGAAGAATAGTTCACATAGTGCCCCATGTAGATGGGCCTTTAGGAAATTCTCATTTGGGACTTTGGGCCAAGAATGTTGTAAAATAACACTCCTCTATGACTTTTGATTTTCATAAGAAATTTGAGTTTTGAGAAAACTATTAGATGATCTATTTTGAGAACTGAGATTTTCATTGATGATTTGAGAGTTGATCATCCTAATATTATCTTTCTGGATAAGTTTTGAGTCCCTAGAGGTGAATCAGGCACTCATGTGAGTCCCAGGAGCCTTCGGTTAAGTTTCATGACTTTTCGTAGGACTCTACCCTGGTTTCATCATCTAGTGTGCATAGTTTAGTAGAAATCATGCCCCAGCCAGAGTATGATGAGGTTTCCACTTGAATTTATATATATAAAGGTAGTCTAGAATGATTAGCACATTGTTTAGGGAAATACTATGTGAATTATAGGGTAAACCATACGGGGTGTCTTAGACCTGGGGAATGGTGAACGGTTATGCCATAATTGAAAAAAAAACCATGTGAAATGTTGTATATCATGGTAGTGGTAATTTATATGCTTGGCCCATAGTTTGGTAAACCATACGACCCAACTATGTGAAAGTGGTGTATTGAAAAGTGCATACTGCATAGTTAATTCTTGGTTTGAAAAACCAGGCGACTTATTAAAAGGGGTGAATTATGGTTTTCCATTTAAAATTTAGGAGAAGAGACCCCTATTTCTTCTCCTCTTCCTCAAAAGTGACCCCGTCAATGCTCCCTACCTTCATCCATTGTTCTTCCTCAGATTTGAGGTGTTTTAGAGGTAATTTCTTGGTGTTTAAAGTGATATTCATCCTCATCCTTTTTCATTTCTATTTCCACGTTGATTTATATTGATTTTGGTTTCTCTATATTAGGTTTTGTGGATGATTCCACCAAATAATGGTTGAATCGCCTTGATTTGGAGGGGCTTTCTCTCACTTTACATTGAGGATGTATTGTGGTGGCGTCCGAAAGTTATTGCCTGAAATTTCATTGATGTTATGTTTCAATGCCAAATTTATAATTTTTTTGGGTTAAATTAAATTATTTTCATAATTGAATATGTTTTAAGTGTTTTATATTTTTTATGGGAAAGGATCAAGGGTGAATCATGAACCCTCCAGGTATGATTGGTGGTGGATCCAATGTGGCAAGTGTTCCATATCAGTTTTAGGAAATTCCATGTAATTGATTTAAATTAATCAAATCATGAAATTATTTTAAATAAATTGAATAATTAATTATAAATTTTTTATAATTAATTATCAGATGTACTGGATTGATTTAAGGCCTCAATCTACTCAATGGTGGTCGATCATATGTGAACGGGCTTGGGGAGAGTTGTCCAAACATACTTCAAAAAAGGTGAATTCGTTTCTTATGAGGTACGTGACCCCTTGTACATACAACAATGGTATTTATGCATTTCATTTATGTATGTGGTGTGTCTAGTATTTCAACTTTGGGAAGTAAAACATATTGACTAAATAAATTTATTAATTTAAATGAAATTCTTGGAATTGGATAAATTTTCTTGGGCCATGTGAGACCCTCATGCACTGGAGGTATACCTTAGGAAACGATGATTGAGGCCTTGATTATATTTATGTTTCAAAAGACATGTAGAACCCCTTGAGGTGTATAATTTTATTTTTTAAGAAAATTAATGTTTAATATACTTTCATTGTTGACCTCTGAGTAAAGGATTGTGACAATATAGTAATGAGGGGCCTAGTGGGTCTTAGTACCCTTGAGGCACCTTAGAGCAATTTTGGCCAATGTGGTGACCATGGTGTAAGTATTCTGCCCCAAAAATATTGATATTACCAGGGTGAGCATACCCTATAGATATGGATGGATATGTTGAATGAGTGTACTGACCTAGAGATGACTTGGGAAAGGTGATAGGCCTTCCATCATCTCTTGAGAGTTATGTTAATGGGGATTTCATATTAAGTTAATGAGGTGATTTGATGATAATGATAAGAATGATGGGTGTACTAACCATGAGTGATGGGTGTAAAATTTATAAATGTAAATGGGATCAGAATACCAGTGAGGGGTGTTTTAGATTGATGACATTGGGGGGGAATGGGTGTCCCAGTGACATATTGACCCATATAAGAGGGTGTTCTTGAGAAATGGGTAGTAATGATTGTGATTGTCACCTTTAAAACTGAATTGATGATTTTAGAATGTTATGGCTATGATGATGGATGGTCTTGTACTATAGAGGTTGACATTTTTCATGTGTTACGATCTTAGGAATATGTCCAACCTGGATGAGATATTATAGGATGAATTACTACCCTCTAAGATATATTCATGTACATGGGATACCTAAGTCATGATCCATGGAACATCAGATAGGGGATGAAACCCCCCAAATTTATTTGGGTACTATGGATTTACCTAATTGGGTGGTAGCTGTTGAGTATGTATACCTGGTGGGTTTTACCCATGTGTTTATCTCATGTATACCAGGTGGGATATCCCCTGGTGTTTATCTCATAAATAATGGATGGGTTACCTCCATGTGTTTATCTCATATATATTGTTTGGGTGATACATGGATGTTTTTCTCATTTATACTAGGTGGGTAATCCCCCAGGTGTTTATCTCATGTATACTGGGTGGGTCATCTCCTCGGTGTTTATCTAATTTATACTAGTTGAGTCAACCCATGAGTGTTAGTCTCAAGTATACAAGGGGGTCAACCCCTATGTGTTTATCTTCTATATACCCGGGTGAATCAACCACTGGGTGTTCTTTTCTTGTATTCTAGGGTGATTCAGACCCCACCAAGTGATAATATTGGTTGGAAGGATTATATGATGTGATAATAGACACTTTGGCACTGGATAAAGTAGGTATTGTAATATATACTTGTTCCAGGGTAGGACACAATCTCTCTATGTGTTTACCTATGGTTGGAATGATTCACAATGTGCTCTAAGATGGTCTGACATTAGTCGATGTGGGTTTGGGTTGATCATGGTTTCATGGTAGAACCCAAAGTCCAATGATGGATATTTATTTAGGATTATATATAGTGTTTTATTTATATTTTGAGAAAATCACATGTGTTAATATACATTTACTATTTATATAAAGGAATGTGTTGGTGGTTCCCTACTGAGTTTTACTCACACCCTACATAGGTTTCCATGAAACTTGGGCACTCAAGAATACATCATTTGACTATAAGTTTAGGATAGGCAGAGGCTAGATATTGAATAATTCATCTAGACTTCTAGAACAAGATTAGATATTGGGATGAGGTGAGGATCAGGGATTTAATATAACCTATTATACTTTTATTTTAATATTGTATTTACATTATATATATGGTGATCCCTATAGGCATATGAGAGTCAGTATAACTACTTTCTTCTACATTTCATTTGATTATTATGGGTATTTTTATTAATTTTGTGGATTATATTTATTTTCATTCATAAATTACATTTGGTTGTTTTTTTTATTATTTCATACTTTGATATAAGGGTATAGTATCCCCACGGTATAACCCTAGAACCCTAATTCTAGTCGAAATCCAATAGCATATTGGGAGTTTTACCTAAGGTCTAGTTTTCCCCGATTTGGTTACTATTCATTGTAAGTTGGGTTAGGATATGAAAAAGTGGTATAAAAGGATCTAGGTGACTGATATCACAATGCTTATTATAGTTAAATTTTGTTTCACTATTTGGATAAATGGTAGACTAGAGATATAGGGATATGTTAAATATTGTTATGGAATTCATAATAGTGCACAATGAAGACCTTTTTTGATGGAAGTCCTTATTATCAAGGGAATTGGATTTCTTTTCTTTCATTATGATTTTAAATTTTGGATGATTTTTACCAGTGGTGATGAACATGAGTTTCTTTAACTTATATTTTATATCGTTTTTCTCTCTGTCCTATTGGAAATATTCTGGGGTTCATGCATCATATTGTTCATATAGGATTCACATGACATTCTCTGGAATATGTTTGAGTTATATCTCTGATGATGAGGGTTTAGTTTTATAAAATGTTAGTAATAACTTATATAGTGTTTACTATATAACATGTATTGTAATTCCTCTACACTAGACAAGTATATTGTATTCTGAGGACATATCAAGTGGATCTATGGTGAAATTCACAGGGATGATGGTTATAAAATTACTCAGTATAAGGGATGTGTATGGTGACCCTAATTGGTTAATATAGGAATTTTATTCCCTAATAATGAATCAAGATAGGAAAAGGTGTTTGGTTATTTAAATTATCATCAATAATCAATATGGAGTTTTCTCATATAATTTCATAGTAGAATTATACTTAATCAGATCAGTATGGATACATGTATTAGAAATTGGTTTTCATATTTTTATGCCTATATATATATATAAATATTGATATGAAATTACCCTCCAGGGAGTATTTTTATGTTTATATTCTCATAGAGGGTGGGGTCCCTTGTATTTGGAATTTAATTTTGTTATGTGATTTTTAATGTGTATTTGTGAGACCCAAGATGGGTGTGTTGGCATGAAAGTGTCAATGGTATTTAAGATGAGTCTACGGATGATGATCCATAAGTTATGATCTATGTGTGACCTAATTTCTGGTTTAGGTATATGATCCTACTACTTTGAGATGTGGATCAGGGTTTTTGAGTTGTGTGATACGATCAAGACGAGTTGTGATGTGTGTGAGGTTAACCTAAGTGAGGGGTCAGCCCAATATTGTTAGTGCCTTGTATATGTCGAGAATGGGTTGGTGCTTTGGGATATGAGGCAATGCATGGGAGTTACTACCAAATGTTTTATTTAGGAAAGGAGATACCTCAAAATTTTGTGATTTTGAGCACCTTGAGTTCTAGTGTTTTGGTATTGAGTTTTGTTTTGTAGGGTTGGACTAGCTGGGTGTCTGGATTTGTTGAATATGGATTTTATTTAAGGAGCATTAATAGAAGATTCTATGATATCCATAGCCCATATGCCACTTTGGATCTTCCCCTAGCCTGGTGGGCCACATTTCCTCAAGCATATCTCCCTGAACACCAGAGGCGACCGACTAGCAGTAAGGGCCCAGGGTGTGTCTGTGGGGAGACTATTCCCACATTACCGTAGTGTATCATAATGGATAATTATAAATAGAGGTAAATAATGGAATTAATAAGTATATAGAATGCATAGTGGAAAGAGACAAGGATAAAAATAACTAAAATAACTGGAATAACATGCTATAGTTGATGATGATATATGTCATGTCAGTAAAAATATGGAAAACATTGATACAAAGAAGTATGCATACATGAAAAACCCAATGTATAAAAATGGAAATACATAAACTATTCTAAGAAACCCGAGCTATAGCTCGGTCATCTGCTACCAGCTCCACCCTAGAACAACAAGTAATCAAGTGTTTGAAGCATTAAACCTCCCTTTATCAACACCTCCATATATGTAATCTTCCTTGGGTACCAAATGGAACCTAGATAGGGTGTGAGATAAATCTTACTGAGCTACCACCAATGGTTTTTATAACATACATCCAATGTAATGGAAATGTAATAACATGTAATCATGCATATATAAAGTAAAGTAGTACAATGTAACAAAATACCCAAGTACCTGCTTCATCCCTCGGCCGGTGTCTAAATGTGTAGCCAATTCATCAATTAATCGATTAATAATTTATATTAATAGGTCATGTGAGGCATGTCTAGTACTGACATCACCTCATGATATTTTATATAGTAAATGTTCCAATATGTAATAAGGAAATCATAATTAACAATAATTTGAAGTGGTTCCAGGGTAATCACCAAGGAAACCTAGACCTTAGGTTCCAAAAACTCTATAGTAACTGAATCTAGCTAATGGGTAAGATTGTTATCCAAGGATCATCATCCAATCCACTCAAACAATAATATTTCTAACCAATTCGAAGGAATACATCCAAGGTAAAATGGGAGATATGCAGTGCCCAGGCCCAAAGATGTAACTAAGACCCCTTATGTTATGATAGATCCTAGGAGTGTATCCAAGGCATCCTATAATAATAATGAAGGGATTTTATGGTATCATACCAAGAACCCAAATGCAGACAAGGATTTGGTCCTACGAATGTCTCACCCAAGGCAACCAACATCATAGAATTGGATTGACGTCCTCGAGTACCCAAGAAATTCCCTCAAGAATCCCAGAGATAACATGATTCAAGCCTTCCTATAAATATTTCAATTTCCATGTGCAAGAATAGTCACCATACATTTAATTCAATACACTTAATTTTGTTATATGATAACTCTGTCATTGAAAAATTCACTTGGTTTTATCCTTTATTTCATTAGTTTGAAAAGGCCAGTTATCATGAAACCTTTTAATTTTAAACTATTTAAGTCAAGTTAAATTAATAAGGTTCACTCCTATTCCTTACAAGAACATGGAATGATGTTCTATAGATGTGTATCCAAACAATCATCTACATTTAATAAGGCCAAGTCATAAACTTAAGTATGCTTGTCATAATATCATATAAATCAATTACCTACACTTACAAACTTACTTTAGGCGGGTCAGTTGGAAGTGACATGGTATAATCAAATCAAAATTTCACGATTCAAGGTCATCAAATACAAGGACTATTACCATTAGTGTGCTCAAGCTCAAGCACACCTGAACGGTGGCTCAAAAGTGTTAAAACACTAAAAACCCATTATGGAATATTACCCTACATGGGGTGTTTTTCATTATTAATATAATCACCAATAACTAATCAAATTTATGGAAAGAACATAACCATTTGGTTCTAATGAATATAATCATGCCATTTAAATTCCATAAACAACACCCCATGGAATCTAAAGGCCCCACACATCAATCGAAAATATCAATAAACTTGAGGGATGAGTTATTGACCACACACCTTGTACTCATACAATTCTACTCCTATAGTATCAACCTTTAATTTATCTTAGGTCAAAGTAGATCTGAGAAAAGAGTAAAAAAAACTACACCTCAACAACTAGGTCATGAGAAAGAGAGATGAAGAATGACTCAAACAGACATGAGTTCTTACTGATGCCTATCCAACATGATGGACAAAAGCTAGAAAAGATCTTGGATTAAGGATATCTCTTGATTCCTAGATTTGACCTTCAAAAAGATCTAAAATGGGATAAATTGAGGTTCATCCTACTATAAATTAGATTGGGGAAGAAGGGTAATGTTAATTATATCATTAAGGGTAAAATTACCAAAAAATTAGCCTATGCACGGTTTGGCCACATGGTTTTACAAACAGTGTGAAAACCATGAAAGGGAATAGGGTGAAGAGGGGGAACTCGCATGGTTAGACTGCACAGTTTGAGAAACCGTGCACCAATCGTGCGATATGGATTTTCCTAAAAATGCATACCATCCGCACGATTTAGACTAACTATGATTCCTCATAGTATGATTTTCTATAAGCATGTGACATGATCATTTTCTTCCAAAATCTAGGTTACGGGATCCAAACTAGCCTCAGATATCCATGATACCTTCATGAACTCTTTAGGTATTGAATTTAGGTCTATAAAAGTGAACTAGACCAATATTTTGAGGATTTGTACCTAAGTCAAAAACTAGGTTCTTACAGTCTTATCCCCTTAAAGGAACTTTTCCCCAAGTTCACCTTCCAAGGTTAGTGAAACACTGTCTGAGAATAACTCTGGACACTAAGCATGTGCATCAGCCACTTGCTCCCAAGTCTTGTCCTGTACACGACCATGTGGTCATAGCCCCGGTACTAGAGGGACATACTATCCTTAGAGATCCTTCCAGATCCTATCAATGATGATCATAATATACTCCTCAAAAGAATCATTAGTATCAATCTCAACTTCCTTGGGATCAAAATTATGAGATGGATTTCCATGTTAAGGGAGAAGCTATGAAACATGGAAGATGTCGTGCATAACATGGTAACTCTAAGGTAGTAACAACTGATAGGATACTGACCTAACTCTTTCCATGATCTAAAATGACCCTATAAAATGAGGTGAAAACTTACCTTACTTCAGTAACCATCTATACCTTACCCTATGTGATACCCATAGGAAAACACGATCCCTGAACTCGAACTCTTGAGGTCATCGATGGTGATCAACATAAGATTTTTGTCTAGACTGAGTTGTAGTTATATGATTCATGATCAACTGAACATGCTCCAAAGTCTTCTGTATGATATGAGAACCTAATAGGGCTACCTAACCTGCCTCTATCCAGCATAGGGGTGAACGGAATGGCCTACCATATAAGGCCTTAAAAAGAGTCATTTGAATTGTCGCTAGAAATATTTTATTATAGGAAAACTTTTTTGGAGGGATATGATGTCCCAAAAACTACCAAAATCAAGGAAACATTATTGAAGCATTTCCTCTAGAACCTCTATAATCTATTCTGAATTTACATTGGTTTGAGGGTGAAAATATGTTATTAGAAGCACTTGTGTACCCATATCCTTCTACAACCCCTTCCAGAATCATGTTGTGAAATGATCGTCCCTATCTAATATGATAGTACGAGGGAACTCATGTAGTCATATGATCTCACCGACATATAGTATTCCTAACTCATGAACTAAGAAAGTATCCCATAAAGGAATGAAGTGGGCTTCATTCATTAGTTGGTCAATAACTACCCATACAACATCACTTCCCTGAGGTTACCTAGGTAAGCCAACTACAAAATCCATAGCAATATCTTTCCATTCCCATTTATGACTAGAAGTGGATGTAAGAATCATGTAGGTCTATGGTGTTATGCCTTCACCTAATGACAGGTGGAACACCTAGTGATAAATCCTTCTATCTGATGTTTCATCCCAATCCACAAATACTGGTGAACCAATTTAGCTAGAGACACGATCATGTCGTAGTATCTTTAAACATCTAGTCGATGGTGCTCCCCACCATGAATTTTATCAGAAAAAAGGGGCCAATTTTGAACCATGGTATCTCCACCATTAGAATTTCCTTACAAATAATGCATATAATCATTCTAGTGTTTCTTCTCGCATTTTTTTAAAAACAATTAAATTTTTACCCAGTGACACATTTAGACAAGCCGAGTAATCTTTCCATAACAATACCCAACCGACACAAACTGCACTCACCTCCATCTAAAGATGAGCCAAAAATGGCCCTTCACCTACCATGTACATTAAAAAATAAGTATAACAGTCAAACCACCTTTAGATGACCATCCTTAAATATACTTGATTTACATGGTCGGTGCATCACAAACTGAATTGCAATGCCTTCGTATAATAAATCCTATATTTTTTCTAACAATGTTTATTGAATCCCATAATTGAATTCCAGTGATGTTACTTAGGAAACCATAATATAAACATTTAAATAGTCATTTGTCGACATGAACACAGGTTTAACCCTAATCCAAATGACTAGAATCATCAACCCTTTTTTACATCACTTTTAAGCCCAAAAATATGATCGAGTAACCTCTAATTCATTAAAAGGGATTCTGAGGAATTATCCCTCGGTAGTCCATACCTTATGTTATAAGTGATACATTGGTACATTCCAAAACATCCATGTGTGAACATTGACTGATCAAAGAGTGGAATTCACCTGGTGGTCACATTAGAAGAAAGTGGTTGGTTCCCAAGAGTCCATCCAAGGTGTTCCTACTCATAAACCCACATATCACTCAAGACTAACCAAGGATAAAAAAACCATGTATCTAGTGCTCAAACCTTAGAGAGGTCACTAACCAGCCCAATGCCTTTTAAAATATAGTGCAACACATGACCAAAACTCACTTAGTGTATCAAAGAAGACATCAAGATTGGGGACATACTTGTCTCTTTAAGATGATTACACTAAGAAGATTTTAAGATTTTTAATAAGATCATATGAACCACCATTGTTAAAATTCCCTTGAAAGGATATTGGCTTCACCTACCGATGCACCATTACAACCTGAACACAATCCTTCAATACATGAGTCATCTCATGATCACTCAATCTAGACCACAAAATTCCATCCAAGTTCACCAATGTTTCTCAAAGATTTCATAAACAAACAACCATTTCAAATTCATGCTACTGAGAAATCACTTACATGATTCCAAACTAAAATTCTCAAGGTAATTCAAAAAAAACCAATCACTTCCCATTGGTCCTCTTAGGATGTGTTCCTTCTAATTTAAAGGGCACATATTTTCCAAAACTGATGTGACATTCCCACCTCAAGAGTGACCTCATCATCAAAAGAAGATATAGACTAGACCCCCATAAGCACACTAGATCAAACTCAAATTAACCACACACAAGATAATCCTTTGAATCATGATTATATACGTTAAAGCATTTTTCAGGAAAGCCAAGACCAAACTGAACAATGTGTCAAAACACCCAAGTCTCTTGACATTCATCCCAAGCATTGAGATGAACCTATTTCCTTTAACTCCCAAGTCACTATACTATAGAGATAACTCAATTACATGCTCAATATCACAAGGCTCAATGATTTTACCAAACCCAACTGGTTTTTTATATCATTTAATAAATCAGCAGTCACTGCCTAAATCAACACATAGTACCCTAAGGTTCCAGAATCAAGAAAACACCTCAATACTATCCATAGGATATCTGGACTATGTATCTGAGTATCAGTTGATTCATATAAGAGATTCAACCCAAATTTATATTTCCCCATACGACCCTTAACCTGGATGATGATATACCAAGTTTCCCATTACTAAGGAAGAAGAAATGTTCATGAGACCTGCGAAATGATCGACCATGCCCTTGGAATATCTAACTTATTGAAACTGAGCATTATCTGATTCTAATGATTGTAACAAGGGCTAATAATAAAATGACTAACCATCCAAACAAGGGTTTCATTTAGAAGATAAGAGTCCTACTAGGGATGAAAACACTCAAAAGGCACCAAACATTATAAACTGACAACATTTAGCAAGACATTTTAGCTTTAAGGGTACTACCAACCACTACTATCACCTTAAAAAGCATAAGCATTGACCCTATCACTATGACACACCAAATAGAAGTCACTAGGATCAAAACCTATTAATTAATTAATTTCTTAGAATGATAAGGTCTATGGAAAATTCTAAAATTTCTGTTTCAAAGAAAACATTAAATTCATATAAAACTTCCTTTAAAACACTAATCATTTATTGAAATCCCATCATAATTAGGAAATTTTTCATAAAAATCTCTTTTACCAAATAAGGAGACCTATAAGGGTCCCATAAAGCCAACCTGGGGTCATCAGAAATGTAACCCTATAGAAGTTTATTTTTTTTATGAAGGTCATAAACACCCAGAATAGGTCATCTCAAAAGAAATAGGCCCCAAATGACCTACATAGGATAGTTTTTAATATTTTAATTCAATAAAACTCCTAAAAACAAGCTTTAAGAAAAAAGATACCAACACCAACAGAAGCTAAACATAATAAAGGGATCAATACACAAGGTATACTACCCCAACTACCCGCTTAGAAGTATATGTATAAGTATGTTCTTAGATATTAGTTTTAGGGGTTCTAGTAGATAAAGGGTCAATATTACCCTTTATCATCACTTATTGGAAATTGTTTCATTTTATTTTATATTTAATTACCCAGTTCACTCCTTTAACTTTTATAATATTGACAAGGTGGGATAAGGACATGAAACCATTACACTTTTATATATTCATTTCCTTATAACTTTTGTCAATGTTATTTTAAAATGAGTGGTATATCCCTGTGAATACTCCTTATCACTGAGATTCATACACACTTAAATTTATAATTAAAGACTTGATTTAATAATTTACACATTTCAACCCATGAGGGAACATAACACATAATGAATTGAAATAATAAATTACTCAATCATAGGACAAAAGTAGCACAAGAACATATACAAGAAATGATAACTCAACAATCACAGGCATATCAGGAAATGAAAGTAGTGAAATGAATATATATGGCATGGAAATATGCATGACATGATAATTCTAGGTGCCTATGAGATGAATGTAATGATAATAGTTGCCCTCATATCATCAGGCCAAGGATAAAATTGAATCTCATTCAGAATAATAATCAACAACATCACATAGAATGTGTATAATCCAAAAGTGAACTGATATCAAATGTAATAATAAAAATAAGATCAATAATTATAATTTAGGAAACTTTGACTTTACCTCTAACATGGGTTCGCAATGCCGAAGAATGAATTATAATAAAGTCCCATGAATTAATAATCTCTTGACTATTGTCTCTAAATAATAATAAAAATTGAAACACCTCTGATACCACTTTGTGACAACCCAGACCTGGATACCACTTAGGATGTTCCACGAGGCTAGTGGGCCACATGACCTCAAGCACATCTCCCCGAATTTCAGGGGCTTACAGCTAACAGTGAGGGCCTAGGGTGTGTTTGTGGGCATACTATTTCCTCAGTATCAGAGTGTAACATAATGGATAATTATAAACATAGGTAAATAGTTGAAGCAATAAGTAGAGAGAATGAATAGTAGAAAGAGACAAGGATAAAAATAAATAAAATAACTGGAATAACATACAATAGCCGATGATGATATATGCCATGTCACTAGAAATCTATAAAATAGGGATACAAAGTACCAAGAATACATGAAAAAACCAATGTAGCAAAAAGATAATACATAAAATCTCCCAAGAATCCTGAGATATAGCTTAGTCATTTTCTACCAGATCCATCCTAGAACAACAATAAATCAAGGTTTCGAATCATTACACATCCCTTTATCAACACATTCATACATGTAATCTTTCCCAGGTACCAAACCGTTCCTAGAGAGGGTGTGAGAGAAATCTAATTAGGCCACCACCAACAATGCCTAAAACATCAAGCCCATGAAATTTATATTTAACGATGTGAAAAAATTCATATATAAATTAAAGCAGTACAATGTAACTAAATACCCAAGTACCTACTTCAGACCTCAGCTGGTGTCTGAACATATTACAAGTTCATCAATTAATTAATTACCAATTTATATTAATAGGTCATGTGAGGGAATATCTAGCACTAACATCACCTAGTGATAGTATAAATAGTGAAGGTTCCAAGATGTAACAAGGCATCCATAATTGATAATAATACGAAGTGGTTCCTTGGTAATCACCAAGGAAGACTGGACCTTATGGGATGCTAACTTAGTAGAAAGTAAATATAGTTAAGGGGTAAGAT
Organism: Viscum album; assembly: GCA_963277665.1. Taxonomy (NCBI): domain Eukaryota; kingdom Viridiplantae; phylum Streptophyta; class Magnoliopsida; order Santalales; family Viscaceae; genus Viscum; species Viscum album. The sequence continues at coordinate 1,550,946,645 of OY728126.1, forward strand.
AGTAATCCAAGTATAATTATCCAAGGCATTCCCAAAATAATATTTCTAATTGATTCCAAGGAATACATCCCCAGTAAATGGGAGATAATAAGTGTTCAGGACCAAGGATGTAAACATGGAACCTTATGTCAATCTGGATCCAAGGAGTGTATCGGATGTATTCTATAATAATAATTATTTGATCCTACATTTTCATACAGGGCATCTAAAGGTATACAGGGTTTGGGTTCCTGGGTAGGTCCCAGCCAAGGCAATTGACATCATTGAATTGGAATGGTGCCCTCGAGTACCCAAGGAATTCCCTTAGGATTCCAAGAGAAAACATGAGTCAATCCTTCCTATGAATATGTCAAGGTCCATGTGCATAAAGATTCAACTTACATTTAATTCACTATAATTAATTTACTCATATGATAACTATGCCATTAACAAATTCATTTAGTTGAATCCTTGCCTTTCATTAGTTTGTCAAGGCCAAGTAGCATGAAACCTTTTTATTTAAAAACTATGTAAGTCAAGTTCAATAAATAAGGTTAACTTTTATGCCTTCCATGAACATGGAAATGTGTTCTACAGATGTACAACCAAACATTCATCTACATTTAATAAGGCCAAGTCATATACTTTTGTATGCTCTCCAAATGATCATATAAATCAATTACCTACACTTAAGAACTTACCTTAGGTGGGTCAAATGGAAGTGACATGGTACAATACATTCAAAATTTCCTAATTCAATTAGAGTTTAATATAAGGAGGTTTACCAATAGTGTGGTCAAGATCAAGAACCCTTGAATGGTGTCTCAAAAGTATCAAAACACTAAAAACCCTATTATGACATATTACCTGACATGGGGCATTGTGCGTAATTAATAGAACCACCAAAAACTAATTGAATTTATAGAAAGAGTATAACTACATGGTTCTAATTAATATAATAATGGCATATAAATTAAATAAATAGCACCTGATGAAATCAGCGAGCCCCACATTTTAATTCCAAAATCAAAAAACTTGAGGAATGAGTTATAGACCACACACCTAGTACTCATATGAATCTCATCCACTAGTATCGGCCTCTGATTTGGATTATATTAGAGTATATTTGAGAAAATACTGAAAATTATTACACCTTGATAACTAGGTTGAGAGCAACAGAGATGAAGAATGTCTCAAATGGACTCAAGTACTTACCACTGTGAATCCAATGTGACAAACAAAAGCTCAAATAGATCCAGGATGAAGGAGATATCTTGATTTATAGATTTGGTCTTTAAAAAGATCCAAAATGGGATAAATAAAGGTTTATCCTGCTATAAATTGTATTGGGGAAGAAGGGTTAAGTTAATTAAATCATTAAGGGTAAAATGGTAAAATTACCCAAAAATTAGCTTGTGCATGGTTTGCCAAACCATGATCAAACCATGCATGGGTACCTATAGAAGAGGGGAACTCTCGTAGTTAGGCCTCTTGGTTTTAGAAACTATGTGACAACTGTACGATATGGGTCAGCTTGAAATGCAGACCATCTGCACGGTTTAGACTAACCATGCGTCCTCACTGCACAGTTTACTCTAACCATGATATAAGACCATTTGTTTCCAAACATTTGGGTTTTAGGATCCTATAAAGCTCAAAACACCCTAATACCTTCATGTACTCTTTAATAATCCACTTTAGGTCTATAAAAGTGAGTTATAATAAAATTTTGGGGATCTGTACCTGAGTATAAAATATGTTGTTAAAGCTTAGGTTTTGAAACGATGCCTAGGGTGGTGGGTAATCATGTGATAGACCATGTCATGGGTGAGATTCCTGATTTTCAATAGGATTGTGAAGGGAACTCCATTTTAAATATGAATGAAACTATATAGGGTCATGTTTAGTGGTTTTGGTGTATGATCCTAGTCCTAATAATGGGAGATTCATGGGACCATGGCTTGGGAAGAGTGATGTGTATTTGATTATAAAACCAATTAAGGTTATGGTTGAGGAGAGATTTAAGGGACGATATATAGTGGTTGGTGAACCCTTGGATATTTGGGATCATGACCCTCATTATAATATAATTTCAATAGTTTTTATGGATGATGTTTCCAGGATCTACGAACAGGTAGTGGGATGATGTTTTGTATCGACACTCTTGCATGAGAGAGATTGACAAATCTATTTACTATGTCCAGTAACTATTTGAATTTCAAATGTTGTGATTCTGAATTTTCTTTATTGGATTGATGATGGATGTACTTCTATGGTGGGAAGCATTATATCTATCATGGGTGTATAAACCTCATGTTAGAATGGTCATGGATACGTGAGACCAGTTGGTGGATGGTCGGAATGACACAAGGAGTTCCAGGGTTTAGTTGAATCAAAATATATCTTTTTCCAAAGATACCTAGTTTAGAATTAAGATGTGATTTTTGATGGATTCTATGCATTGGTGTTGGGTTTGAGATGGTTTTGATATGTTCTATGCAATTTTCAGGTCAATAATTCACTGGTGCTTGGGGGGGCTTGATAGTTGAGTTTGTTGGTTCAGTATCCGACTATAGAATTACATTAGAAGTTATACATGGACTTAGATGTTGGTTATTTGGTATAATAGGATCTCATTAGTTATTAAAAAATTTTGATAAGGTGTTTTGGTAGAATTTCAGTAGCTTGAATTCAGAATTTCTTGAATGGGTTAGTCAAAGGAGGTCCCACCAGTACTTTTACATATAATTGGATGTAGTGAGGTTAAAACTGCATCAAGAACATCATGTTATATATGATGATTGGTTTTCACGTATTTTCCATGTATTTATATGGAAATGTCAATGTATCTAGGTTCTATTCATGGGTAGTAGAGGCTCATCTGATTTAGTTTAGAATTAGGATGGGGAGTGATACCAACTTTGGATTTTTATTTTGGTACATTTTTGGGTGCAGTGAGTTGAAAACCACCTAGAACATGTCATTGGACCACTGAGAATGTGTATTGATAGAAGATTATGATAGTAGGGACCATCATGTGTTGGAATCAGTCAATATGAGCTCTTTTCTATGGTGGGGATCACCATGCACCTGATGATGAATTATTAGGTGATGTTGTGATGCCTCAGGATGGATAATTGTGTTTGTGAATCATCTTTTTAGTTTATTGATGGTAGCAGTTTCATGTTCTTGGAGTTACACTATGGAATCCCACTCAACATTTAGCATTGGAACATGGTAATTTGATAATAAATAGATGACCTAAGTAGGTTGATATTATTGGTTTAAAGGATGATGATACCTATCAAGGATGATAAGAGTTATGGTGGGTAGGTTATGAAACCTAACTCCTTTATGATTTTTTATTTTCAGAAGAAATTTGAATTTTTAAAAATCTGGTGGATGGTCAATTTTAAGATCCAAGATTAGGATAAACAATATAAGAGTTTGAGCATCCCATGATGTTATTTTTGGAAAGGTATTTAGGAATGAGAGTTTCCTCAGGTGATTGAGTGATTCTTGGGAGATTTGGGTTATGTTTCATATGTTTTTGGAGGATTCCACCCAAGGTGTATAGTTTAGTGTTTTCGTTTAAGAGAAACCATGTAGAACCCTGAGAGTGGGGGCTTTTAGTATAATTTGTATAGTTCATGGTTAGATGGAACGGTTAGCACACAATTTTTTGAAAAATCAAGTGGATTCTAGTCTAAATTGTGTGGGGTGGATTGGACTTGGGGAATGGATCACAATTTTCATGGTTACAGTCAAATTGTGAGAAATGTTACAGATCGAGGAAATGCAGATTTTCATGGTTGGTTCATAGTTTGGTAAACCATGTGGACCAACCATATGATTGGATAGTGCCTACCACATGGTAAGAGCACTCTTTGGAAAACTATATATAAAAACCATGCACCTCATTAAAATTTATGAATTTTGGTTTTTCCCTTTCTATTTTTAAGAGGGGATACCCCTCTTTCTTCACCCCACCCTCCCACATTACCCTGTAGATACCCCCTTCCATCATCCTTTGTTACTACTTAGATTTGAGGTATTTGTGTGGCTATTTATTAGTGTTTAAAGTGATATTCATCACCATCATCCCCCCTTTCTCATTTACATTTTTTCACTTGATTTTGGGTTCTTTGGATTATCGTTTATAGATGATTCCACAAGAGCTTGGTAGAATCAATCCAATTTATTTAGGCATCCATTCATCTTACATAGAGTACATCCTCTCATAATGTCTAAATTTCATGTCTCAATGATTTTTTAAAGGTATGTTGTTCCCCCAAGTTTATTATGGTTTTTCGGATATATTAAATTATTTTGATGGGTGAATCTGTATTTTGTGTTAGGGTTTTTTCTTGAGGTAGGACTGGGGTTGAATTATGGATCCTCTAGGTATGATTGGTGGTGGATTCTATGTAGTGAGATTGCCCGATGAGTTTTAGGAAATTACACCTAATTGATTTAAATTATGAAATTGTTTTAAATTAATTAAATAAATAATTAGATATTGTTAATAATTAATTATTATATGTATTGGATTGAGTTATTATGTTGGTTTATTGAATAATGATTGATTTGATATGGATAGACTTGGGAAGTATTGTCAAATATTGGTTCAAAAAGGTAAAATGGATTCATATGAGGTAGGTGGTACCTTGTACATACCCCTATAGTATTTGTGCATTTTATTTATCCTTGTGATGCATTGTATATCTCCACTATGGGTGTTAAACATTTTTTATTAAATAAATTCGTTAATTTAAATGAAATTCTTGGAATATGAAAAAGTGATTATGGGCATGTTGGGCCCTTGTGAACTATCTAGTTTGCCTTATCCATCAATGGATAAGTCCTTTATTATATTTGGGTGCCTTGTGCCATGGATACCCACTTAATGGGTGTAATTAGACAGTGTAAGAAAAATATCCCTTAGTATAGTTGACTTGTTCACCTTTGAGTAGAGGAATGTGATGGGATGGGAATGAGGGCACTAGTAGGCCTCATTTGACCCTTGAGGTAACTTGGATCCATTTGGATAGTGTGGTGACCATGGTGCTAGAATTATTCCCTCGCAATTATTGAGATTACCTGGGAGAGTAGACCCTATAGAGGGAGAAGAATTGGTTAGGTGAGTGGACCAACCTAGAGATGACTTGGGAATATAGATTGTCCTTTCACCATCTCTTGATATCTATGATAATGAGTTTTCCCATATGAGTCTAATGTGTCTATGTGTTGATCATGATAAGGATGATGGGTGAACTACTACTGAGTGACATGTGTTACTTGAGAGATGTAAATGAGATCATGGGACCCATGAGGGGAGTCCAAGCATCAAGGGATATAGGGGGACCCCGATGGATTCCCCGGTGACATATTGAACCTAGTGAGAGGGTGTTCTTCGGAAATGGGTAGTGATGATTACAAGTGTCAACATTGAACCCAGATCAATGATTTGTGGTTGCTATGGTTTTTGATGTTTTTAGGTCATGTACTAGAGAGGATGACATTATTTATGTGAGATAGGATCAGGAATATGGTCATCCCTAATGAGATATTATGAGATTAAGTACTACCCTATGAGGTGTTTTCAAGTACATGGGATTCCTTGGACATCATCCTTGGATCTGTGGGTAGAGGATGAAACCCCCCCCACCTCCACACACACACAATGATTTGGGTACTAAGGACTACCCAAACTAAGAGTTAGACATTGTGCCTGCATATTGGGTGTGTTTTCCTTGTTTTTAATCTCATGTATATTGGGTGGGTTAGACCCATGTTTTTTTCTCATGTATACCAAATGGGTTATCCCTGAGTGTTAATATCATGTATATTGGGTGGGTTAGCCCCATGTGTTTATCTCATGTATACTAGGTGGGTTGGCCCTGGTTGATTATCTCATGTATACTGGGAGGGTTAGCCCAAACATTTTATCTAATATATATCGGGTGGGTCAGTACCTAGGTGTTTATCTCACGTATAATGGGTGGGTTTGGTCCTAGGTGTTTACCTCATGTATTTAGGGAGGTTCTATCCCCATATATTTATCTCATATATATCAGGTGGGTCAGCCCCCATGTTTTTATCCTATATGTACTAGGATTCATTATCCCACAGGTGTTCATATTTTTTATATTGAGTTAAGTAAGAAAATTGGTTGATTACATTGGTGGGAATAATTACATGATGTGATCAAAGAAACTTGAGCACTGTCTGAAGAAAGTATGGTATCAAATATTAGTTTTTGGGGTAGGAAATGGCCCCCATATATTGTTACATACCATTTTTCAAAACTATGAAATGTTGTTAGAGAGACTATGACACTAGCTAAAGTTGGTTTGGGATAATCGGAGTTCTATGTTAGAACCTGAGGATCGATGATTACTATTTATTTATGCTTTTTTTTACAGTTTTTTATCTATATTCCAAACATATCACATATATATACACCTAAATTTACTCGTTATGTATAGTATCATGTTGGTGGTTCCCTACTAAGTAATACTCACACCATACTCAGGTGGCCATGGTACTTGGGAGCCCGAGCAGACTTCACTCTCCTGTAGGTTCATGATGGGAAAATGCTCAAGATTGGTTTGTTCAGCTAGATATATTGGATAATATTGGATATTAGGATGAGGATAGGCTCAGGGATGTAGTAGATACTCATTTAATTTTATTTTTTTTCTTGTATTTACTATGTATAAGTTGTCAGTAAGTGGGCTGATGCGAGTCTGTATAAGTATTTTCTTCTGAATTTCATTTGATTTTTATGGGTATGTTTATTACTTCTGAAGATTCCATTTATTTGTAGCTCTGGATAATGTTTGGTTATTTTTTATTATCAGGCACTATGATATGGGGGTATAGTCTCCCCATAGTACTACCTTAGACCTTGTTGCTAGTCAACAACCTTTGGTGTATGGGGAAACATGGTTGAGGTACAGTTTACCTAGATTTGGTTATTTTTCATTGTGAGTTGGGTTGAGACGTGATAAATGTGGGGGCCTTTGGGCCATTAAAATTGTAATGGGTCAACTGTAGAGTGGGTTGAACCTTAAAGGGAGTGTGAGGCCAGTCCTTACTTGACCATGGGCTTGGAGTCCTTAAGGATTTCGGGCCACCCAGGCCTTCGGGTCAGTAGGGATTTCGGGCCACCTTTAAGGACTTTGGGCCACCTCAAGGACTTCGGGCTACTTGCAATTGCCCCAGACACATTACAAAAAAAATAGAAGCAGCCCCAGAATAGCATTCAAAGCAGGTGCACTCACCCGAGAAGAGCCTAATGGATTTTTCAGAATGAGAGGGTATGACTATGTCATTGGGATAAGCCTATGCTTTCACGGGAAGCCTAGCTAGACATCCATGTGAAGGTGGAGAGCTACTATCATGATGCAGATGCTGGGGAGGATCAGTTCCTTGTAGATAGTCTGGTTGAATTACCTAAGACCTTCGGGTCATATAATCTCCTACGGCTATGGGCCATGTAATCTCTAAGCCTATGGCCCTTTTAAGGGTTCCCCCCATCCCTTGAAAGGGGGGTTATCAAAAATCAATAAAAATGAAGTCCTTTGGGCCATTCGGGAAAGACTGTAATAAATTAATTAGAAATTATTTTTTAAATTATTAATAATTATGGATTACAATATTATTACTTATACTATTAATTGAAATTTTATTATCTTATTTGAAATTATTAATTATATTAATTTAAATTATAATTTATTACTTCTTTAATTACTATCACACTACTACAAATATGGGCTTTATCAGCATTATAAATAGCCCTAATAAGTGATAAAAATGCATCAGTGTTGTAAGAGCCTTTAAAATCTCATGGATTTTATTAGTTCCAAAAATAGTACTGGTAAAAGAACAATTCATCAGTGCTAAAAAAGGCCTATCGAGGGGGTCCTTTATCAGTGCTATTTTAGAACTGATAAAGAAACCCTTTATCCATATTTTTTAAGCACTAAATAAAGGGGGAAGTTTGTTAGTTCTTTTTTAGCATGGATAATGGGATATTTTTTAGATCTATTTCTAGCACTGGTAAAATCCAAGATGAAAATGCATGCTATTGAAATTACAGAACACTATAGAAACAAATATAGAATTTAATTTCAATTTAATTTACATCACAATACAATAAAGAAACACTATAAAATGATTAAAAACATTTCAAATATTGGTATGTACAATTAAATTGGTACAAAAAATTTGTCAAAAACATCAATGAATTCAAAAACATTATTGCTCTATTGTATTTTGACCTTGACACCCTCTCAAAAGAGCCTGATCATGCTAACAGTTTCCAAAACAAGCACACCATATCAAAAAAAGTATACCTGTATAAAAAAACAACTATTATATTAGTAATACTATAAAGAAATAAATTAAACACAAATATGATATAATGCATTAATAAAATTTCACTTTCAAATTGAAAACATACACTTCGAGTCATACCAGGCACAAAATGTGTCAGACTAACATGGGGTTGATTCCTACACATCATAAATGATTAATGGATCATTTTACTAAAATATAATGACAATATGAGAAAATTTTCTTAGTGTTGAGTATGTGATGCATGTTTTGAACTAAAATTTCTATCTAAAAAAGCATGCACCTTGATTCATACCAACAAAATCATGTATTATATTTACATGCATTTTTTTCTTATACATCAAAAATTATTTATTGATTACTTGAATAAAATATCAATACAATATGATTTTTTTTATTAATTCCAAAGGAGGGACACATGTTTTAAACTAAAATATCATTTTTAAACTGAAAACACACACTTTGAGTTATACCATCCACACTATGTATCATATTGATGTGTGTCCAATTCCTACACATCAAAAAAGACTTACAAACTATTTTTCTAAATTATCAAGACCATACGATTTTTTTTTTCTCATCTTTCAGTGAGTGACCCATGTTTTTAAATAAAATTTCACTTTTAAAATGAAAAAAACACATTTTAAGTCATACTAATCACACCATGTATTAGATTGAGGTGTGATTGATTCATACATGTCATAAATGACATTTGTATCATTTTACTATTGTATAAAAAAAATTCAAAATATTTTTTTTAATTTTGAGTATCTGATGCATGTTTTGAACTATAATGTCAATTTTAAATAAAAGCATGCACATAGAGTCATATCGGTTACAATCTATTTCCTATTTTTATGTTTTTCATTCCTATACAACAAAAATGACTTATGGATTATTTTCATAAAGTATATTGAAAATATGAATGTGTTTGTTTAGTTTTCAGTGAGTGACACACATTTAAAACTAAAATGTCATTTTAAAACTGAAAACACATACTTTGAGTCATAATGGTCACGCCTTATATCCGATTGAGTTGATCCTAATTCCTACTCATAAAAAATAATCTACAAATTATTTTACTATAATATAAAGATAAAAATTGTGTTTTCTTTGTTTTATGAGTTTTTCATTTTTTAAGGAAAATTTCATTTTTAAAGTAAAAACACGCACTTTGAGTTATACCAATCACATATTTTTTCTTATTGATGTATGAATTATTTTTATACATCAAAAATTACTTATGTATAATTTTCCTAAAGTATAAAAATAATATGAATTTTTTTCATGGTTTTGAGTATGTGATGCATGTTTTGAATTAGATTTTCAATTTTAAATAAAAACATTCACTTTGAGTCATATTGTCCATACTATGTGTCTAATTGACATGAGGTTGATTAACAAAATAAAGAAATTACTTATGGATATTTTTTATAAAGTATCAAAAAATTAAAAAAAATTATTAGTTTTCTGTGAGTGACACATGTTTTGATCTAAAATGTCATTTTTAACATAAAGTGTTCACTTTGAGTCATACGGGTCACACCATGTGTAAGATTGATGTGTGGATGATTCATATTTACCAAAAGTGATTTATAGATCTTTTTACTAAAATATAAATACAATTCAAAAGATTTTTTTGTTTCTAAGGAGTGAGAGATTTTTTACTAAAATATAACTTTTAAACTCAAGACATGTACGTTGAGTCATATAAACCACATTGTGTATCAGATTGGCATATCACTGATTCATTCACATTAGAAATGAATTAAGGACAATTTTTTGAAAGTCTCAAGATGATGTAAGTGTGTTTTATTGGTTTTCATTGAGTGACAAATTTTTTTAAATAAAATTTCACTTTTGAACTAAAACGCACACTTTGAGTCATTCTGGTCACACTGTATATCATATTGAGGTGTGGATAATTCCTGCATGTCACGAATGAATTATGGATAATTTTAATAAATTATCCAAAAAATATGAATTTATTTTCTTGGTTTTTATTATGTGATGTGCGTTTTTAACTAAAATGTCAATTTAAAATAAATACACACACTTTGGGTCATAATAATCATGACATTTTCCTTATTGACATGTGGTTTATTCCTACACAAGAAATATTAATAGGTCATTTTCCTAAATTATAAAGAAAATATGAGTGCTTTGTGTTAGTGTTTAGTGGGTAGAACACATTTTCAACTAAAATGTAATTTTTAAACAAAAAACACGTACCTTGAGATGTATTGATTACACCATGGGTCAGATTGATGTGCAGCTAATTTATATTCATCAAAATTGATTTATGGTTTTTTTTTTGAAAATATCAAGATAATATGAGTGTCTGTTGTTGGTTTTCATTGTGTGGAATGTTTGTAACTAAAATGATACTTTTAAACTGAAAACACACACTTTGAACCATAACAGTATCATCATGCATCAAATTGAAAAACAGATGATTCTAACATATAATAAATGACTGAAGAATTATTTTAAAAAATTTATAATGCATATTAAATCATGTCTGATTTGTTATCAATGAGTGAAATATGTTTTTAACTGAAATTTCACTTTTAAACTAGAAACACAAACTTCAAGTCATATCAGTCACAATGCGTATTATATTGTAGTGAGGTTTATTCAAATATGTGAGAAATAAATAATGGATCATTTTACTTAAGTATAAAATCAATATAAATTTTTTTTCTTAGTTTTGAGTATGTGATGTGTGCTTTGAACTAAAATGTCAATTTTAATTAAAAACACACTTCGAGTCATACCTGTTACACTGTATGTATGATTAATATGTGGTTTATTCCTACATATCACAAATGACATATGGGGCATTTTACTAAAATATAAATAAAATCTAGTTGGTTTTTCTATATTTTGTGAGTGGTATATTGTTTTAACTAGAATGTCACTTTTAAACTCAAAACACACACTTTGAGTCATATTAGGAACATTGTGTGTAATATTAATGTGTGGTTGAATCCAACATGTCTCAAATGATGAATGGTTTTTTTCTTAAAGTATAGAGAACATTCTAGTGTTTTTTAGGTTTCAATGAGTGATGCATGTTTTGAACTAAAATCCCACATTTAAAATGAAAACATGAATGTCAAGTCATATCGAGAACATTATGTATTATATTTATGTGCGGTTGATTCCAACACATGAAAAAATTGTTCATAGATAATTTTCCTAAATTATCAAAACAATTCGAGTGTTTTTTCTCAGTTTTTAGTGATTGATTCACGTTTTGAATAAAAATGTCACTTTTAAATAAAAACAAGAACTTTTAATAATACAATCCACACCATGTGTCAAATTGATGCATGGTATATTCCTACACCTAAAAAATGACTTTTGGATAATTTCATAAAATTATCATGACTAAAAAATATTTTTTATCAGTTTTTAGCGTTTGGCGGGTGTTTTGAACTAAAATATAACTTTTAAATAAAAACATGCACTTTCAATCATAATATACACACCATGTGTTGGATTGATGTGTGGATGATTCATACACATCAAAAATAACTTATAGATCATTTTACTAAAGTATCATGATAATCTAATTGAGTTTTCTTGGTTTTTCATGAGTGATGGACATTTTGATCTAAAAAGTTTCATTTAAACTAAAAACAAACACTTTTAATTATATAAGGCAAACAATGTGTCTTATTAGTGTGTGGTCAATTCCTATATGAAAAAATGACTTATGGATCATAATATGTATATATATAAAATACAATTGTGTTTGATTGGTTTTTAGTGAGTGATGCATGTTTTTAACTAAAATATCATTTATAAACAAAAAATATGCACTTTGAGTCATTTAATATCTAAAAAAACACACTACAAAACATAATGATATCAAATAAAGAAAAAATATATCTATGAAGAGAACAAATTACACCTAAGTAAATCATCATTAATAAATAATTAATTAAGAATCGATTTTTCTCAAAGTATTTTTTTTTCTTTATAGATCATGAAATGTTTAGAGAACAAATCCATTATTGAAGAAGTAAAATCTTCATGATATCTATAAAAATTAACTAAATTAGTATTAGATAAAAACAAAATGAAAATAAATAAAAAGTAATTAAAGAAAATGATGAGAAAATTAACTAAATAAGTAGTAGGAAGTCACCTATTTATGATGTCATCATACATTCTAACACCTTGTATTATTCCCATTCATTTCTAAAAAAATAATTTTCTCATTTGAATACAAGGAATGTTGATAGTCCTAGTAATACTGGAAAAATAAAAATAAATAAATTATTAACAAATAATTTATATGAGATTTTTATTTTCATCAGAAATACCTTTATGAGGATTCTAGTTTGTGGACGAAATGAAATATATTTCATAAATTCTAATACATAATAACAATAAAATTTTCTATTAGTTTGTTTTGAAAACTTATGAAGAATTCATAAAATAAGTAATTTATTTTGATATATGTTTTGATAGTGAAATAATATTATATATACCATAATACATATCTAGTGGTTAATTTAAATATGCTTCTTGTTCTCATGGATCATCCTCATTCCATGGTTTTGAAAATATTTAAACACCACCCTATTAGAACAAAAATTTTATTATAACATTATATAAAATATATAATATAAATTTTATTTCTAAATATTAAATTTAGTGTATTAAAAATTGATAAACTTCATTATTTGTATATGAGTTATTGGAATTCCATGCATTGAATCCAAAAAATAAATCTGTGTTGTATCTAAATTGATTTCATGATACCTAAAAAATGAGTAAGTAATGAATGAAATGAAAATATATTTGATATGATTATATTATAAGGTTTTACGGCTACGTCATGGGTATTAATAAGATTCTATCATCTGTAAGAATATTTTCAAACATTGCATCTAGTTGGTCCACTATTTTTAAATATTATTATTCTTATAATGAACTTTCACATGTATAAGTGATGTGAGGAATACTGAATCCAAAATTTTGTTCACAGGGTTTTCTCTTCAAATAATACTGATAGATATGCATGTAAAAAATATAAATAGTTTTTAACTTTAATTACAATAATAGACCAGCTATTTGAAAAATAGATTATAAAAATGTACCTTAGTTAAACATTTACAACTAAGAATCTTAGTCGCCCATTCATAAGGATTTCATCTACATTCTTAAGACTAAGAAAGTCGATATTGGATTCTCTAAACATTTTTTCTTCAAAATCAATGATAGTTTTATGAACTTCATTGAATGTTGTTTCTATATTAACTTGAAATATTTGTAAATGAATTAGTTGAAATGATGGGGTAAAGGTACTCTCTGAAGGACTTTTAGATTTTTTGGTTTATCCAATATATTATTTTGATTAGAGATTTCATTTCCCCTTATTTTTTCCTATCTATTATAACATTCCTAATTTTAGTAATTTTTTTCATTAACTGTTAATGATTTTGAATAAAAAATAAATCATAAAGGACATACCTCATTTTTTATATGTATTTTTAAAATATCACATAACCATGCTATGAAAGTTATAGGAGAAATTTTTACCATCTAAATATCCATATCATCAAGGGGAAAAGGTAGCTCGATGCTCAGATCATGAGATACGTGAATCCCCACTCTCTCATGATCTTTTAGGAGTTTTTATAGAATATCTCCAAGCATATTATACATTATACCCCTCAAGATATAGATATGATTTGGTGTATATAGATATAAATCACAATCAACTTCACCTTGTATAATATTAATGCAGGAAAGGTTTTAGAATCTTCTAGATTCATATTTCATAGAAATTGTTATGAAAAAATAGATTACCTCTGGTAAGGTAGATCTTTGAGGGGAATGGCTCACCTAAAATATGAGTGGATCATTATGTAGTGTTTTTTGTTGTTGTTGTTTTGTTTTTCTCCTTGATAACTTCCCATAATATTCTCTAAAAACTCAGAGTTCTAATTATGTTTTTCTTCTAGAAAATTTATCCATGCCTGTATCTCACTCATTTTATTATATTTATCCCATTTCGAATTTCTTTTATCAAAAAAAGGTTCATGGTTAAACTCCAAAACTTGTACCTCTTACATGACCATATTTCTCTGACTACTTTAAGAACACTGAAATAATTCGTTCATCAGGTAAAATTGATGCAAATTTTTATGTCTAAACTGGATATAATTTTTTGAAAATAAGTAGTCATGGTTATGTAATACTTATTTAAGGAATAATTTTTTTTATGTTATACTTACAGATGATTCCCATACTCTTTATGCGTTTTCATCTACTAGTATTCCGTCTTTATTTACATGATCCTCCTTCCATAGAACATGATGTGGGATGGAATTGGATTTAGATTTATATCCATTAATCTATATATAAACAAAAGAACAAAATTGTTTTTTTCATGCCACATTAACGTATTACAATATATTTAAAATGCGTATCATTTTTTTCAAGGGAAGTGTACCCTATTATTACTTTACAGTTGAGGTACACTAGTTTGGATATATTATACTTAATTTCGGCACTCAACAATTGTTTCATAAATTATAAATTTGACAGTGAGGGTTTATTCATGTTACCTCAGTCAATATTTTGTTTACCTATATATGTAATATATCTCATAGCCTATGATTGATCTCTTGAGGAGGCCACTCACAACATACTGGATTCCTATTGTTACTATTATAAATTAACTAACATAAAACTAACTTAACTAATATATATGGGGGTTTGATTATTAAATTTATATAATATAAATATTATATAAAAATAAATTAAATGAAAATAAAAAGTTAAATAGAAATAAGGAAAGAGATTTTTCTGGGGAGGACATGGTGATTGAAATCATTATTCAAAAGGGGTCTCAATATTCAACTCAATGAGGTGATCAAGATCTGTCAGACCTCACATTCACATTTGAATTTTCATCACCCATTCCAAGAACTCTATATATGGGGAAATTATCTTACAAATTTCATCTTAGATGCCTCTTTGAAGACCATAACAATCTATTCCATGCTCTACCATATGCACAACCCAAATAGTTAATGGAATTATGATCGATAAACGAGAATAAGAATTCAAACGATAGAGAAAACGGGGAGACCTCACATAGTAATTGATTTAATCATCGTAGAAATTAATAAAATTTAATAAAGATATTGAAATTAATGATCAATAAAACACAATAAAACCACCATTCCCTCTCTCGAACAAACACGAAAGTTAGTTCTCCAATTTTAGTGTAGTTGGGAAGGGAACATGATGGAAGAAACACATAAAAGTAAAAATGACAGAATGAGGTATGAATAAGTTGGATAATATATATATATAAAGTAAAAAATATATAATACAATAGAAAAGAAGATCCTAAGACACAAAACCTAGTCACTATATTGATAACCCTCTGAAATGGAGGCGGGGATAAATTTATAGGGAGAGGTGTGAAGAATTTTCATTCCAAAAACTTTACCCAAAAGTTATTACATGGTAGACTGACTAAATGGTTGATTTTGGGATAGTGGTACTCTTTAATGTTATTTGGATGTGTCTTATACGTGCACCCATGAAATTTCATCTTGATTGGAAAATAATTGAATAACTTGTGTATATTTTACTATGGTTATTTATTCTGGATAGGTGACTATTCAATTTCAAAGACACCATATTCTGATGGATTTATAGTCTTGAAATAGGAAGATTCAGGCATGACCATAGTTAATAAAGTCTTTCCTAAGGTTTTTATATATTTCCATATAGAATTTCAGCTTCATTGTACTGACCCTCTATGATATATAGGCCCATATTTAAAAGTATCCATATCTTTGTATAGATTTTTAGGCCCAGCTTGTGAGCTAGTTTTGGAACTTCAAATAATGGATTGAGCATTAAGTCTAGTTAAATGAAATCAATACTAAGACGTATGGAAGCCTAAAAATAAGAATTTAAGAATTTAATTTATTTTATAAAATTTTATGGCCTAAATACATAATAAATTTTGAATACTTTAAATCCAAAATTAGGCCATTTTTTTAATTAAACTCAAAATACTACAAAAAAATGTGACAATTACCCATAAAATAATACTATAGTGGGATTAATAACATTGAAATATAGTATAAAATGTATTAAAATATTAGCTTTATCACAATTCTTAATTAAAGGGATTAATACATGTATTTTCAATTAAAGTACTACAAATCACAATTTACCTAAAATGAGGCCTCCTCATGATGGCCAAAAAATACAATCAATTTTTCTTGGTTTATCATGTGTGCATATATCTGTTTTGGGTGAGGGTTTAATTTACCTTCAGTATCCCTAGGATTATGCTTAAAAATAATTATCCAAAAGACTCTATGAGATTTTTTCGTGACCATTAATACAAATTTCATTTGATAATCTTCTAGTATAATTTCACTCTATAAGGGATAATGAATAGTAAATCAATGTTTTATTATTTTATTTTTTAGTAAAGTAGAGAAAGTGTATTATAATATTACCTGAATATATTCCGAAATTAATATCTTCATCATGGGAACAACACCATGCCACATATCTCTATCAATCAGCACATGCATTCGAGTAGTGACCTCAATATGACTAATGAAAATGGAATTGTTTGGGTTAAGTGGCTGGCCAAGTGCATTTTATATAACCTTGAATTCTATGCCTCTGCTTCTCACATTTTTAGCTTTTCTGAACACCATCACACTATGATGATCCTATTCTTATCAGACATAGGTTGGTCACTTCCTACCATTTTCTTAGTTTTAAGATCATCAATATGTTGTTCCTCATGATTGGTAGAATTAGCATGCGGAGAAACTGGTGTTCTTATGGATTGGGAGAATTGTCATGTTGAGACACATGCTGTTCTCCAAGATTGAGAGCATCAAAATGTCATGAATCCATTATCTAAAAAAGTGGTTTAATATTTAATTTTGACTTTATAAATGCAGCAGTGAACATATAATACTATGAGGTAACACAATGTATATTCATAAAAACTTTAATAGGATTATTGAACTCACTTTTTTCTATTTAAAGGTTAAAAGGATTTGACCACTATATCGAGTATCCAAATCCACTCACTGTGGTATCCAAGGATATAAAAGAAACTTTCTACATTGGGACCACCATGAAATGATTGTAATGTTCCAATGAAAAGGTCATCCTCAGATGAATTGACATCTGACCCAATAGTGGTTTTGGTTTGCAAGATTCAGGATATAAAATACATGTACGACCAGTGATGCTTTTATGAATGATTCTTCCTTATAACCTTCCTTACTGAAATCCACTTTCATAAATCCTAATTCATCGATTTTAACTATACTCATGTTATCAACCAAATTTAATTGAAAAAAGGACTTGGAATGTTTTATAATCCAACTCCCATATTTTTTCAATAATGGAAAAGTATTCCATATGTGCATAAATTCACTACCAAAGAATTTGATTCTTTACTAAGGGTTATTTGCAATGAAATAAAATTATATCACAAATAGTCTATGGAATTAGAGTATTCACAATATAGTAGTTCATCCATCATTAATAGCCTTTTAGTGAAGGCTTTTTGTAATAGATGAACCTTTCTTTCACAAAATATTTTGGCGTGCTTTAGCGCGTGGTGGCAGGAATGATCTATTTGTGTTGAAAAAAAAATCTATCGTAAATAGTTTATTGTCTCATGGTTATTTGTGATGGTCTGGTATGTTCTTTGCAGATAACTTCTTTCGATAACAAGTATTTTTAATGGATCCTTTGCAAATAATCATTCCGATAAGGACTATTTTTGATGGATTTGTCACAAATATGCATACACCACAGTATTTTCAATGGATTCTGTTGCAAAAAGTTTTATTTTCAATGAATATTTAATAAATAATATGTCAGCAGAAAAATTTGAGATGTACAAGTTTGTTGTAAATAGTTTTTCTTGGAGTGAGAAATATTATCTTTTACGACAGTATTTTACAGCGGATAAGTCGTTCTTTGCAAATATTGGTCGCAAATAAAAAATCTTTCACAAATATCTACCACAAAAAGTCCACACATTGGACTTTTTACGATGGAAATTCCTTATTAAAATGTAGATCACAGTAAAAAAAACTATAAATATGCAAAACCCCTCATTTAAATTCTCCTAAAACCAATATGTTTCCATAAAAATGATTTGTTTTTATTTTTGAACTTTATCTCATTAGATTCAGGAATAAATGTAAAAATCCTTTAGCATAATACCAATTTCAAGGTATTTTTTAAAATTCATTTCTAATTTCCATTATTTTTTATACTTAATTATTTTTAATTTATATTGTTTGTTAGTTTCTTTAATTTATTACATTGGTATTACATTTAGTTTAAGTTAGTATAAATTAACACAAATTGCTATAATTTATTATAAATTGTTATAAAAAAATTCTAAATCATCATGATTTAATAAAATATATTATGAATTGGTCTAAATTAATAAAAATTAGTACAAATTGATATAAATAAATTGAAAATAGAATATGTTGTATATTTTTCTAAAATATATATTATAAATTGATGTAAATTAATAGGAATTATAATGCACTATTATAAAATTTCTACAAATTAATATAATTTAGTACATGTTTTTATAAATTTTGATAAATTTGTTTAAAATCATAGTAAATTAGAATAAATTAATATAAATTATTATAAAGTTCTATAGTTTAGTATAAATTAGTATAAATTATTAAAAATGAGTATAAATTATTAAAAATGAGTATTAATTGATAACAATTTCAATATATTTTAATAAATTGCTAAAAAATTAAGAAATTATTAAAAAATAACATATATTTGTATAAATTAGTATAGATTCATATAGTTTATTATAAATTTTCATAAATTATTTTTTATTCATTTAAATTTTTATACTTTTTTAAAAATTAATATAAATTATTATAAATTATTATAAAATTACTATAAATTGATATAATATGGTATAAATACGTACAAATGTTTATAAATCAGTTTCAATTCATATCAAATTAGTATAAATAAATATAAGTTATCATAATGTGATATAATTTAGTAAAATTTAATATTAACTATTAAAATTCATAATAAATTGTTAAAAAATAGTATAAATTAATAATAATTAATAATATTAGTATAAATTGATCAAATGTTTTAAAAAAAATTAATAAAAATATTATATTTTCAGATTAATTAGTATAAATTGATATAATATTTCATAAATTGATATGAATTTCTATTAATTACTTTAAATTTTTATATATTTTTGAAAATAAATATAAATTATTATAAATTATTATAAAATTATTATAAAATTATTATAATTTTATATAATTTTTTATAAATTCATATAATTTTTTATAAATTAGTTTAAAATCATAAAAAATAAGTATAAATGAATATAAATTATTATAAAGTGATATAATTTAGTATAAATTAATATATATTATTTAAAATTATTATAAATTATTAAAAGCGAGTGGTTGGGTGGGTTATCCCTTAAGGGGAGCTGTGGCATGCCTTTCAGGTATGTGTTTGTGTGGTCTGTGTGCGTTTGATGTAATTGTACTCCAAAGCAGCTAATACATATATATTAGTATAAGTTTATAAAAATTAAAAAATTTGAAAAATTTATAAAATTTATTATATATTCATATAAATTAGTATAAATTGATATAAATTATTATATATTCATATAAATTTGCATAAATTTTTAAAAATTAATATACATTATTATAAATTGATTCAATTTAGTATATAATAAAAAAATTATTATAACTGATTATAAATTACTATAAATTGATATAAATTATTATAAATTGATATAGGCCAATATATATTAATATAATTTAATATAAATTATTATAAATTTCTTTAAATTACTATAAATTCCCCACAAATTATTATAAAATATCATTCCTTTCTATAAATTTATATAATTATTATAAATTAATAGAATATATATTAATTTAATATAAAATAATAAATATTAGTATAATTGTATATAAATTTTAAATATTTGTGTTATTTAATAAAAATTAGTATAATTTAGTATAAATTGGTAAGATTTTGTATAAATGAGTATAATTCTCTATAAATAAATATAAGTTGTTATGTTTTAGAATAAATTAGTGTAAATTAATATAAATAGTTATTCATTTATTTAAATTAATATTAATTAATATTAATTAATATTAATTATTACTAATTCCTCCAAAATTAGTATAAATTGGTATAATTTACTATAAATTGATATATATTCATATAAATTTTAAAAAAATTATGGTAAGTTAAAAAATATTGATATAAAATTAGAGTAATTAGTATAAAATTATATAATTTAGTATAAAATAGTATCAATAAGTATAAATTAATAAAAATTGATATACGTTAGTATAAATTAATAAAATTTATTATAGATTTGTATAAATTATTATAAAGTAATATATATTATAATAAATTAATTTTAATTACTCAAAAATTAGTGTAAATTAATAAAATTTATAATAAATAGATATAATTTATTAATAATTAGTATTAATTTATCAAAAATTAGTATTAATAAATTTAAGTTAGTATAAATTATTATTATTTAGTATAAATAAATAAAAATTACTATAATTTACTATACATTGATATAATGTTTTTATAAATTATTATAAAATTTTATAACTTAAAAAAATGTAGTATAAATATAACATCCTAGCCCAGATGCTACGCCCCGGTGCCCTGATACAATTTAACAAATGACCTCAACTGTGCCTCCCCATAAACTAGAGGATGCTAAATAGTAGTGAGGGTTTATTTTCGATCAGGTGGAGATTATACCCTCTTTTCTTCTTTGTCAAGGTAATACACCAGTGGAAATAATAAATTGATAAAAAAAATAATATAACATAACCAGAATAATAATGTATCAAAAGATGACTAAAACAAGAAATACAATGTCAAAAATGAATAATAGATATTCCATGCTAATGTATGTGTTGAGTGTCTAAAATAAAAACTAAAAATAAAGACACTGATAACTCTCAAGCGGGTCATGAACCATGCTTGGTTCCCTCATACATGCTCTATACCAACTTAGTCATCTAATAGAAGTCCTTTTCTCTCAACCTTTCCTGCAATAATAATGTCACTTCGGGTACTAATCAAGATGCCCGAGTAGGGTGTGAGTACATCTCAATATGCCACCACCAACGGTGTCTAAAACAATATCCAATCATATAATAGTGTATGTACTTCTATAATGAAATAAGTACAATGCATAAATAAATAGTTATTACATTATCATTTATTTCGTTACTTAATAATATAAACTCCAGAGTTCCTGAGGTCACCCGTACCTCATTCCTATTTCGGCTCATGTTAGAGCCAGAAGTGTTCTAGGTACTATCATATCATAATACCTTCTTCGGCTCCTGATGGAGCCCAATGTATTCAAAGGTAATATCATATCTCAATACCTGGTTTGGCTCATGTCGGATCCCAAAGTATTCTCAAGTGAGGCCAAATCTCAGAGTGCCTTTATTACCATTCCATAGTTCATAATTAATTTCCCATGTTACCATTATTAAATTCATGTTTAAATTCTCATGTTACCACTCAAACATCACACAAATTAGTGGGAATTTTCCCATTATTTTATTCACAAGTATAATGACCATGTTACCTTATATACTTATCAATTGAATGAAAATGTTATCATTCATTTATTCATAAGAATAATGGCCATGTTACCATGTATACTTCCCAACTGAATGACTATGTTATCATTCTTTTACTCATAAGTATAATGACCATGTTTTTATGTATACATCTCATTTGAATGACCATGTTCCCATTCCTTTACTCACAACTATAATGACCATGTTACCATGTACACTTCTAAATTTAATGACCATGTTACCATTATTTTACACATAATTAATTCAAAAATTAATTATTAACATCAATTTCATTACTAATTCAATAATTAGTTAAACCCAATATTTTCTCTAGTTAACTCAATAATTATCTACTCACATCAATAAAATTAATATATTCTATAATTAATTAATCAAAAAAATTCATTTAGTTAATTCAACAATTAATTAATCACAACCCATACTTAATTCAACAATTAATTATCTCAAATAAAAAACTCAATATCTCAATATTAATTATACAATTAATTATCTAAAAAATAATCATAACATGAAATCAATCAATTAATTCACTAGTTAATTGTTCATTTCAAATTATATTCATTAATTTACAATTAATTAATCACATTAAATCCATTCAATTAATTCATCAATTAATTAATAACATCAATCCTATTATTTAATTAAATAATTAAATAATCACAATTCTCCTCATTAATTAATTCATCAATTAAATAATACCTTTATTTAATTTAACAATTAAGTAATCACATAACTCTCATTAATTAATTCGTCAATTAATTAATCTATTTATTTAATTCAACAATTAAATAATCACATAAATCCAATTGATAAATTCATAAATTAATCAATCCATTTATTTAATTCAACAATTAAATAATCACATAACTCCCATTAATTAATTCATCAATTAATTAATCCCTTTATTTAATTCAAAAATTAAATAATCACATGACTCTCATTAATTAATTCATTAATTATTTAATCACATTTTTTGATTCAATAATTAAATAATCACATAACTCCCATTAATTAATTAATCAATTAATTAATACCTTTATTTAATTCAAAAATTAAATAATTACATAACTCCCATTAATTAATACCTTTATTAATTGTTCTATATTAGTCAATTTAATATCCTAAAATAATTGTTCCAACTCAACCACATTACAAATTAAATAATTAGTCTATCACATTAATCTCCTTAATTAATTCCCTAATTAATTTAGCACACAAAAACCATTAATTTATTATCCAATTAATTAATCAATATCCATAACTTAATATCCTATAGTTATCTCAATAATTAATTATATAATTCAACCCCAATATCTCATAGTTAATTAAAAAATTAATTATCTCATTCAAAAATACAACGTTTCGATAATTAACTCAATAATTAATTATCTCCAAATCAAAAATCTCAATTTCTTAATAATTAACTTAACAATTAATTATTCATGATCTAAAATCTAAATATCATAATTTCACATTTCCTTTAATTAATTAATTTATCAAATTAATTAATTTAATTAAGAACACAATTGCTAAACATCTAGCTGAAATTCTACAATTGCATACAAATAATTAAAATCATGACTATGGGATTTAAATTTTAGACCACCCATCTCAAGAACAGTTATGATCAATTTCCAATAGAATTCTCCATAAATTGAGCACACAATGATGTAGATTGAGATCTAGATCTAAAACCCAAAATAAAGATTAACCAAAAAAATATCTCTTAATTCTAGATCTAAATCCACAATACTAGATCTAGATTCACCAAATCTTGATCTATGTCATGACCCGACCCTACCCGGGCTCGAGCCGCAACTACCCCAAGCCCGCCTCCATAGGCCAGGGGCTGGCGACCAGTGCCGAAGGCACAACAACTCGGGGAGGCCTTTGCCTAAGTACCTGTAAAAACTCACGTAGCAAACTCAATGAAATAGTGCAGAGTAAAAGAAAAGGCAAGGAAAGAAAAGGAAAGGGAAACTGCTATATATATACCACAAAGTGCATCGACCTCTACAAGTACAAATAAAATTGAAGGAACACTGAAAATAAAAGGGGAAAAACACGCGCCCAACCAAAAAGTTCCACAACCCGACAATAGGTAAACAAAAGAAACAACTGACGGGTCTCCCACCTAGAACCCGACCACGACCACCGCATGCGGTCCACGCTCCCAAGCTTATAAGCTCTACTGAAGTCACGTTCCACTTGTCTGTCATCTGCAAGGGCACACCAAGTGCTGGCAAAGACCAAGCATGGGTGAGTATAAAAATAATCAGTAGGATACCCCGAAGGCTCTATGGAGAAACAAAGGAGGTACCGAAGGGTGAGCAGTAGAGCGAACAGGAAAAGAAAAGGGAGTACAACAGAGAGTGAAGTAAAGAGTCTAGCTCAACCCAACAAGAGGAAGGAAGTAGACTTGTCCAGGAACAAGGAGCTGGAAACGGTGAGAAGATGAACTTCCCTTCGAGTCTTCGCTACCTATAGTAGGAGAGTAGACTCATCCAACCATGAGAAGCTAGACATGGAAAGCACGTGGCATACCCCGTGCATCTTCGCCTCTCCTTGAAGGAGAGTAGCCAAAACCCAAGGAGTGGGTTTTCGTACGAGGTATATACATATATATGCTCTTCCAAGAAGCCCGAACAAGCTCGTAAGGGGATCTCCATCCCGTAGCTCAGCCCAAGAAAATGAGTCACCAACAGTCCCAAAAGTAACACCATCATCGATGCCCAGCATCCCGCACGTCTGCCCTAAACCGCAAGCCAAGGGGCTCAATCACCTCACCTTAACACTATCCGCTTTGGGCGGCACTAACTCGCCCGCATGGTTTTAGATTGCGTCATAAGAACGCGTCTCGGTGGGGAAAGTGCCCCTTGAACTTGAGAGTTCAAGGGAAAATCAAACCACACATTGTCACTGCCATGTAGTCGAGAGGTCTCCTCAAAGTCAAGCTGTCACAACACTGACCCGTATAACCAAGGGTCCCGCTCCGGTAATCATGGAGGTAAGCCACAGACTAGCCTAGTCGAGAAGACTATGTCTGGAATGCCAACCGGTGTCCCCACTGCCCAGCCCTGCTGGAGGGTAATTCATAACCAGATATCGGGTGACCCACTGCGCAGCCCTGCTGGAGGGTAAACCCTAATACATCATCAGGAGACCCACTGCCCAGCCCCGCTGGAGGGTAAACCATAATAAGATACTGGGTGACCCACTGCCCAGCTCTGTTGGAGGGTAAACCATAATACATCAATAGGCGACCCACTGCCCAGCCCCGCTGGAGGGTAGACCTTAATACATCATCAGGCGACCCACTGCCCAGCCCCGCTGGAGGCTAGACCTTAATACATCATCAGGTGACCCACTACCCAGCCCCGCTGGAGGGTAGACCTAGAACTAGACGACTGGTGACCCACTGCCCAACCCTTCTGGAGGGTAGGCCCTAATAGGTCGTCGGGTGACCCACTGCCCAGTCTTTACTGGAGGGTAGACCCTAAGTGCGTCGGGTGACCCACTTCCCAGTCTCTGCTGGAGGGTAGACCCTAAGATCGTCGGGTGACCCACTCCCTAGTCTCTCCTGGAGGGTAGACCCTAAGAGCGTCGGGTGACCCACTACACAGTATCTGCTGAAGGGTAGACCCTAATAGTCAGCGAGCAACCCACTACCCAGCCCTGCTGGAGGGTAAACCCGAAGAAGTTGATGAGTAACCCACTGCCCAGCCCCGCTGGAGGGTAAAACTCAGAACTTCTCTGACCATCTCTACCGAAGGGTACACCACTGGCCAATCGAACACGGAGTGGGTATCACACAACCACCCAAATCCAGAACAACTCACCCCAAATGAGATGCAGCGTCTTCTCCATCACTGGGTGTCACTAGCACTGCTACCGGCCAACCCATCGAGAACAATACCAGGGGAAGACCACTCAACCCTGCTGGTCAAACGAAAGAGCACAGAGGGACCCTGTACATCGCGAGAGGTCAAAGTGCGCAAATCAGAACCCGGCACGCACGTGGGTCCCACACAACGTTTGGCCCCATCGCAACCCCAACCAAGCACCCAAATGTTCTCATGTACGAACAAGCACATGTACCTTCAAGCATTCCCGTATACTCCCAGGGTATACCACATTCTCACCCCAAGGGCCATCATGCACACGACACCCAACGTCAACGCGAAGGCGTGACATAACATCTCCAACTCAAAGGCCCAGACATGGCCAACCACATCTCGTGAATCATTTATATCACTCTCCAAAGAGTGTGCGATCACACGCCAAGGGTCCGCTACAAGCATGGTAGGATGAACCACCACCAGAGCATCTTTCATGCTTCCACTTTTAACAAGATCGCACAAGAGGCTCCGCACAAACAAAAGGATCACACCATTGTAATCCTCTTGGAAAAACACGCGAGATCGACTACTTAGTCGCCTCCAAAGGATACCTGACGGAAAAGTCACCAACACCACCTCACGCCCGAACGACGTCCCGTGATCCTGAACCTCAGCCCCGAAAACGGTCAGGCGCATCGCACCAATGCGATCCCCTCGGGAAAACACGTCAAAAGAACTACTCACTTGAGTGCAACGGATATCCGGAGAAAAAGATACGTTCTGGCTCCCCGCGCACGAGCGGTACCACGCGGGACCCGCACCTCGGTCCCGAAGCGCTGCCAATGGATCACATCGTTGCGATCCTATTGCAAAAGCACACAAGGTGGACTACTCACTTGTCCAAAACGGTCGCCTGGTGATAGAGATAAAAAATCAGAGTCGGCGCCCAAAGGGCCCTCGTGGGCCCCACACCATCGTGCCAAATTAAGGCAGTTGGATTGCACCATTGCAATCCCCTCGAAAAAACATCCAGAATCGACTGCTCGCATGCCCCGAACGGACGCCCGGTGAGAAAGGAGTGAAACGTTGCACGCAGCTCGAAAGACGGGTCGTGGGACCCACACCTCAAATTCAGTCTCAATGCCCGAAACCACTTTGGAAAGCTCTGCCTTGGTTCCAGGGTTCCAACGCCACTGACGGCGCTCAAAACAGACATCGGACGCGTCCGCACCGTCCGAAACAAGAATCTCAGGAAAAACGCTCGTCCACATAAAGATGTGTCACACCTCCACAGCCCCTCGTTTCGGGAATTAAAATTTCCCAAAACCATCTCAAAACGTCCGCCTTAACAAGAGCTCTGCGCTGCCATAGACGGTGCGCAAAACGGACGCCTGTAGCCTGAAATACGGGCGTCCAAACATTTTAAAAGAAAAAGGGGTTCCCCTGGGCTGGACCAGCCCGGTCCGACCGGCCCGCTGAAGCGCGGCCCAGCAGCAGGGCCCGGTCCAACCAGACCAGTGGCCCACTGCGTTGCAGCCCGCCCCCTCCTGCTTGACCCACGCTGTGCGCGGGTTGCTCCACCGACCAGCCGGTTGGCGGGTCGCGTCCACGCGGAGACACGCCTATGGCGGGTCTCAGTCTCCCCAGCGGGGTCGCGAGCCGCGACCCCGGACGTCCCCTCGCTGGCGCCCCCAGCCGGCACCCTCTCGCCGGCGCCCCCAGCCGGCACCCTCTCACCGGCTCCCCGCTCTATCGCGACGCCACGGGCCGCCATCCTCCCCGCTCGGCCACCTGCGCCGACGCCCAGACGAACCCGCCGCCACCTGGAAGACCGCCAGACCGCTACTCGGAAGCCGCCACCGCCGCTGGTTCTCGCCAGAAAACACCAAAAGCGTCCCGGAACTTCGTCGGATCCCTACGAACACCTCAGGACTCAGAATTTTGATCCGAAAAGTGAGACAAAAACCTCATATCGAATACTATGTAACTAATGGCTTCGCTCGATAGGAAAAACAACGATTCGATGCAAAATTTATGAATCCAAAGGAGGTGCGGGGGTTTAAAAAAATCGCGTGATCCTACCTTGTTGGGCTTTTCCAGGTGCTTCGCCGTGAGGGATCTGATGCCGCGCCACTGCCTTTCCGGAGGGGAGGAGGTGAGGAGGAGCTCCCTCCGTCGTTGGGAGCTGCTGGCACTAGGGAAGAAAGGGGAGAGGAGAGGGGTGGGTTAAGTGTTTAAATAGAAAACACTTAACCACCAGCCCGATGGCCTGAACCCAAACTCCTGGCGGGGTCGGGATTTAGCCTCCCCTAGGCTAAACACTACCTCCTGAGCACAACGGCGGTCTCAAAACTTTAATCTGAGACCCCTTTCAAATGTTATTAAACTTAGCGCCTGAAGCCGCCAAATTACGAAAACCCCCCTGGGGCCATTTTCACAAACGGGCCGCGCCCGCGAAACTTATACCCCTCCTAGGGTAAACAGCATGCTCCAAACTCAACAATGCCCTCGGTTTTCCAATACAAGCCACCGTTTAAATGATACTCTAGTTTCACCATTAAACGAATTAATTAATTAATTAATTTATCCGTTTAACATTCCAGAAGCGGGCGAGGGGTCCAAACTTCCCGCACCGACAAGTTTTATGTCGTTCCTAGGGTAAACACCCCATTCCGGACCCATCCGTACACTCGGATCTCTGATCCGGAACTCCGTTTAAAAGTTATCTCATTTATTTGGCGTTTCCAGTGTGAACGCATTGAAAATTTAATTTTGGCCACTCCGGGGCTTGGAATCGCACGCCGTCTAAGGGCGCTGCTCTGGAATATTATCAAAGAATATTCCAAAGTCTTTCTCAGAAAAAACCAGGTTCTTAAATCATTCCCT
The DNA here is from genome assembly GCA_963277665.1 of Viscum album. Lineage (NCBI taxonomy): Eukaryota > Viridiplantae > Streptophyta > Magnoliopsida > Santalales > Viscaceae > Viscum > Viscum album. The sequence continues at coordinate 1,550,975,419 of OY728126.1, forward strand.
CCTTTAAGATTTTTTTTCCCGAAAAGCAAAACTAGGGAGCAACACAGGGTACTAAGCCCACACCTGGCTTTCTCATACCCAGAAGAACCCACACACAGCTCTGCATCACCGCACACAGACCAAAGGATTGTTCTATTCACGCGAGGTCGGCCCTTTCCGAAGTCGTGCACCCACTCCAGACTTTTGGGTTAGGGAGAGGAGGTAGAGTAGCTTTCCATCCCTTCGCACGGTCTCAAACAGCCCGAAGGCCCTCAGGGGTAGCTCACCTCCCCGGTCAAACCACTACGTCGCACGCCGCGACTGGAATCACCGCCCGCACCTGGAACAAGGCTCGGTGATTCCCTCCTTCAGAATATCCATATGGTGAAACACCCAAGGATATCTGGTCACGTAAGGTTCCACAGTCGATGCTCTCTTACACGCTCGAAAGGCGAAGGAGTCGACACCATCGACTTGAGAAAAAGGTCCCACGCCTTTTTCCTTACGAACACAGGGTTACACCCAACGCCCTGCGTCACCCTAGTAACACCTCAAACAAGGAGCAGGGAGAAAAGCTTTTCACACATAGAGCCTAAAAATTTTACTGCAAGAAGTAGAAGAGTCTCAAGGGGTACCTCTCACCATCCCATGCTCTGCAGGATCATAGACATCCAATGCTCGCGGATGTCTGTGGTCCCAACTGTCAGCTCCCGGAGCCTGACGTGGACCACCTAGTGGTGATGGGAAGACCTCGTAAAGCCACCCCCCACTACCAGCTCCTCCCACTCCTCTGCTAGATCCACCTCTTTGGGCGCTACTCTAATCACGGCGCTGCCTCTGTCGTGGTGGTGCGCCTGCTGCCTGCCCGAAGCTCCCAGCAACTCGGGTCAGGAAGTCTCGTGCCAAGTGACCTCGCTCGTCACAAGCATAGCACCAACTCTCTCTAGGCTGCACTGGTGACCTCCGGCGCCACTGTGGTGTATGAACACTCCCCTGAGTCCGATTGTCAGTAATCCAACTGCGTCGAGGTTCTTATTGCCGACGCCCACTAGCTACGACAGATGTCTCAGCTCTAACGTGCCTATTGCCACCACCAACTCTAGAACGTGACATGAAGCTCTCTGTCACCAGCGCCTGATCTAGCACCCCGGCATATGTGGAAATGACCAAGGGTACTACGACAACACGAATCTCTTGGCGGAGACCCTGCTCAAACTTCCTCACTCGGAGGTTATCATCATGGACCAAGTCCGGATAAAAGCGTGCACGATCTGCAAAACTAGCCACGTACTCAGCCACCGTCATCCCTCCCTACTGAAACTGCAGGAGCTTCTGAATCCAAAAGGAGCGCAAGAAGGAGGGGAAAAACTCCTCATGAAACAACAACTGAAAGTCGTCCAACGAAAGCGATGACTCGTCAAGAAACTGAGTCACCAGACTCCACCAACGCCAAACTGCTCCACGAAAAAGGGTGGCTGCCAAAGCCACTCACTGATCTGTCGGCGTCTGCACAAGCCTAAAAATGTGAACCACTGCCTTGAGCCAAACCTCTGCTGCCTGAGAGTCTGGATCACCACTGAACCTCAGCTTTCTCTGCCACTGGAACTCAAGGAGCGTGCTCAACCTGTGCTAAAGCTCAGCCTGCTCTACTGAAACTGTCTACTGCTCAACAAGTGGGGGTGCTGCTACCGGCCCACTCAGAGAAAGGGGCTCTCATGATGGATCCTCGACTGTGGCCTCGTAGCTCACGGGGTCGTCGTCATGAACCAAATCTGGTATCCTGGCTGGCTGTCTTCACGGAGACATCCTGAATATTATCAAGGAGTGTCGCGGTCAGATGAGCATATATGTATATACCACAACAACAACGATGGGGAGCTGACTCAAGAAGGATAGTAAAGACTCATTCCTATGTGATGCACAAACAAATTTTCCCTGCAATAGGTGTCTCAGCATGCCGAGTCGACAAGCGGGTTATCAAGGTCCTAGTGAATGGATACGTCGGCCACCGCACCATCACTGGACTCCCTGGCCTGAGAGCCGCTCTCGAGACACGTTAACACTGTTTCCCTATATCCCAACCAATTCCTTTTATTTTAGGGACGTCCACACAACGTCCCAACGAGCGAACCACCTCTGATACCACTTTTTCACGACCCGACCCTACCCAGGATCGAGCCGCAACTACCCCAAGCCCGCCTCCATTGGCCAGGGGCTGGCGACCAGTGCCGAAGGCACAACAACTCGGGGAGGCCTTTTCCTAAGTACTTGTACACACTCACGCAGCAAACTCAATGAAACAGTGCAGATTAAAAGAAAATACAAGCAAAGAAAAGTAAAGGGAAACTGCAATATATATACCACAAAGTGCATTGAACTCTACAAGTACAAAGAAAGATGAAGGGACACTGAAAAGAAAAGGGGAAAAACACGCACCCAACCAAAAAGTGCCACAACCAGGCAATAGGTAAACAAAAGAAACAGCTGACGGGTCTCCCACATAGAACCCGGCCATGACCACCGCACGCGGTCCAAGCTCCCAAGCTCTTATGCTCCACTGTAGTCATGCTCCACCTGTCTGTCGTCTGCAAGTGAACACCAAGTACGGGCAAATCCCAAGCAGGGGTGAGTATAAAAATACTCAGTAGGAAACCCCGAAGGCTCAAGGGAGAAACAAAGGAGGTACCAAAGGGTGAGCAGTAGAGAGAACAGAAAAAGCAAAGGGAGAACAACAGAGAGTGCAGTAAAGAGTCCAGCACAACCCAACAAGAGGAATGAAGTAGACTCGTTCAGACACAAGGAGCTGGAAACTGTGAGAAGATGAACTTCCCATCGAGTCTTTGCTACCTATAGCAGGGGAGTAGACTCATACAACCACAAGAAGCTAGACATGGAAAGCACGCGGCATACCCCGCATGTCTTCGCCTCTCCTGGAAGGAGAGTATCCAAAACCCAAGGAGTGGGTTCTTGTACGAGGTATATACATATATATGCTCTTCCAAGAAGCCCGAACAAGCTCGTAAGGGGATCTCCGTCCCGTAGCTCAGCCCAAGAAAATGAGTCACCAACAGTCCCAAAAGAAACACCATCATCGATGCCCAGCATCCCGCACGTCTGCCCTGAACCGCAAGCCAAGGGGCTCAATCACCGCACCTTGACACTATCCGCTTTGGGCGGAACTGACTCGCCTGCATGGTTTTAGATCGCGTCATAAGAACGCGTCTCGGTGGGGAATGTGCCCCTCGAACGTGAGAGTTCTAGGGAAAATCAAACCACACCTCGTCACTGCCCTACAGTCGAGAGGTCTCCTCAAAGTCAAGCCGTCACAACACTGACCCGTATAACCAAGGGTCCCGCTCCAGTAATCACGGAGGTAAGCCACAGACTAGCCTAGTCGAGAGGACTATGTTTGGAATGCCAACCGGTGTCCCAACTGCCCTGCCCTGCTGGAGGGTAAACCCTAATACATCATCCGGAGACCCACTTCCCAGCCCCGCTAGAGGGTAAACCATAATAAGATACTGGGTGACCCACTGCCCAGCCCTGCTGGAGGGTAAACCATAATACATCATCATGCGACGCACTTCCCATCCCCACTAGAGGGTAGACCTTAATACATCATCAGGCGACCCACTGCCCAGCCCCGCTGGAGGGTAGACCTTAATTCATTATCAGGTGACCCACTGCCTAGCGCCGCTGGAGGGTAGACCTGGAATTAGACGACGGGCGACCCACTGCCCAGCCCTGCTGGAGGGTAGGCCCTAAGAGGTCGTCGGGTGACCCACTGCCCAGTCTCTGCTGGAGGGTAGACCCTAAGTGCGTCGGGTGACCCACTGCCCAGTCTCTGCTGGAGGCTAGACCCTAAGAGCGTCCGGTGACCCACTGCCCAGTCTCTGCTAGAGGGTAGACCCTAAGAGCGTCGGGTGACCCACTGCCGAGTCTCTGCTAGAGGGTAGACCCTAAAATTCAGCGAGCAACCCACTGACCATCCCTGCTAGAGGGTAAACCTGAAAAAGTCGAGGAGCAACCCACTGCCCAGCCCCGCTGGAGGGTAAAACTCAGAACTGCTCTGGCCATCTCTACCGAAGGGTACACCACTGGCCAACCAAACACGGAGTGGGTATCGCGCAACCACCCAATTCCAGAACAACTCACCCCAAATGAGGTGCAGCGTCTGCTCCATCACTGGGTGTCACTATCCCCGCTACCGGCCAAACCATCGAGAACAATACCAGGGGAGACCACTCCACCCTGCTGGTCAAACAAACGAGCACAGAGGGACCCTCTACGTCACGAGAGGTCAAAGTGCGGAAAGAAGAACCCGACACGCACGTGGGGCCCACCCAACTTGTGGCCCCATCACAACCCCAACCAAGCGCCCAAACGTTCTCAAGTACAAACAAGCATATGTACCTTCAAGCATTCGTGTATACTCCCAGGGTATACCACATTCTCAGCCCAAGGGCCATCGTGCAGACGACACCCAACGTCAACGCAAAGGTGTGACGTAACATCTACAACTGAATGGCCCAGGCATGGCTAACCACATCTCGTGAATAATTTATATCACTCTCCAAAGAGTGCGTGATCACACGCCAAGGGTCTGCTACAAGCATGGTAGGACGAACCACCACCAGAGCACCTTTCATGCTTCCACTTTTAACAAGATCGCGCAAGAGGATTTGCACAACCAAAAAGATCACACCATTGTAATCCTCGCGAAAAAACTTGCGAGATCGACTACTTACTCGCCTCCAACGGATACCCGACGGAAAAGTCACCAACACCGCCTCACGCCCGAACGATGTCCCGTGATCCCGAACCTCGGCCCCGAAAACTGTCGGGCGCATCGCACCAATGCGATCCCCTCGGGAAAACACGTCAAAAGAACTACTCACTTGAGTGCAACAGATATCCGGAGAAAAAGAAATGTTCTGGCTCCCCGCACACGAGCGGTACCACGCGGGACCCGCACCCCAGTCCCGAAGCGCTGCCAACGGATCGCACCGGTGCGATCCTCTCACAAAAGCACACAAGGTGGACTACTCACTTGTCCAAAACAGTCGCCCGATGATAGAGATATAAAATCACCGTCGACGCCCAAACGACCCTCATGGGCCCCGCACCATCGTGCCGAATTAAGGCGGGTGGATTTCACCATTGCAATCCCCTCGGAAAAAAATCCAGAATCGACTGCTCGCATGCCCCAGACGGACGCCCAGTGAGAAAGTCGTGAAACGCTGCACGCAGCTCGAAAGACGGGCCGTGGGGCCCACGCCTCAAATCCAGTCTCAATGCCCGAAACTGCCCTAGAAAGATCCTCCTTGGTGCCAGGGTTCCAACGCCACTAACAGCGCTCAAAACGGACATCGGATGCGTCCGCGCCGTCCGAATCAAGAATCTTGGAAAAAACGCTCGTCCACTTAAAGATGTGTCACGCCTCTGTGGCCCTGCGTTTCGGGAATTAAAATTTCCCAAAACCATCTCAAAACGTTCGCCTTGACACGAGCTCCACGGTGCCATAGACGGCGCGCCAAACGGACGCCCGTAGCCCGAAATACGGGCGTCCAAACATTTTAAAAGAAAAAGGGGTTCCCCTGGGCCGGACCAGCCCGGTCCGGCCGGCCCGCTCAACCGCGGCCCAGCAGCAGGGCCCCATCCAGTCGGACCCGTGGGCCGCCGCGCCACAGCCCTCTCCCTCCCGCTTGACCCACGCTGTGCGCGGGTTACTCCACTGACCGGCCGGTTGGCCGGTCGCGTCCACGCGGAGACCCGCCTATGGCGGGTCTCGGTCTCCCCAGGGGGGTCGCGAGCCGCGACCCCGGATGTCCCCTCACCGGCGCCCCCAGCCGGCGCCCTCTCATCGGCTCCCCACTCCACCGCGACGCTGCGGGCCGCCAGCCTCCCCGCTCGGCCACCTGCGCCGCCGCCCAGACGAACCCGCCTCCGCCTGGAAGACCGCCAGACCGCTGCTGGGAAGCCACCGCCGCCGCTGGTTCTCACCGGAAAACACCAAAAGCCTCCCAGACCTTTGTCGGATCCCTACAAACACCTCAGGACTCGGAATTTTGATCCGAAAAGAGAAACGGAAACCTCAGATCGAATCATACTCAACTACGGGCTTCGTTCGATAGAAAAAACAGCGATTCGATGCAAAATTTATGAATCCAAAGGAGGTGCAGGGGTTTAAAAAAATTAAACGGGCGATCCTACCTTGTTGGGCTTTGCCCGGTGCTTCACAGTGAGGGATCTGCCTCCGCGTTGCTGGCTTGACGGAGGGGAGGAGGTGAGGAGGAGCTGTCTTCATCGTTGGGAGCTGCTGGCGCCAGGGAAGAAAGGGGAGAGGAGAGGGGTGGGTTAAGTGTTTAAATAGAAAACACTTAACCACCCGCCCGATGGCCCGAACCCAGACTCCTGGAGGGGTCGGGATTAAGCCTCCCCTAGGATAAACACTACCTCACGATCACAACGGCGGTCTTAAAATTTTAATCCAAGACCCCATTCAAAAGTTATTAAACTTAGCGCCCGAAGCCGCCAAATAATGAAAACGCCCCTGGGGCCATTTTTGACAAACAGGCCGCGCCCGCGAAACTTATACCCCTCCCAGGGTAAACGGAACGCTCCGAACTCAACAGTTCCCTTGGTTTTCCAAACCGAGCCACTGTTTAAAAGATACTCGAGTTTCACCATTAAACGAATAAATTAATTAATTAATTATCCGTTTAACATTCCAGAAGCGGGCGATGGGTCCAAACGTCCCGCACCAACAAGTTTTATGTCGTTCCTAGGGTAAAAAACCCATTCCGGACCCATCCGTACACTCGTATCTCTGATCCGGAACTCCGTTTAGGAGTTATCTCATTTATTTTGCATTTCCAGTGTGAACGCACTGAAAATTTAATTCCGGCCACTCCGGGGCTCGGAATCGCACGCCGTCTGGGGGTGCTGCTCTGGAATATTATCAAGAATATTCCAAAGTATTTCTCAGAAAAAACCAGGTTCTTAAAATCTAGATCTAGAAAAACAGAAGATAAATTACTATAAAAATAAAGAGATAAAGAAGGAGGATAAACAAAAATCAACAGGATAAGACCCACTTACCGGGAGAGGAGAATATCTTCGATCCGGGTTTTTATTTGTGAATAACGATTGTTGAGAGGGCTTGGAATTCATCTAGAGTGATAAAAAATGTGAAAGACCACCTAGGATTGAATGAGGTTCTAGATAGGTGATTTTTGGGTGTTTGAGGTATTTTTAAAATAATTTTCAAGAGAAATTAATTCCTACGCACGGTTAGCTGGGATAAGGCACACAATTTTATCTAACTGTGTGCCAACTTTGCACCTATTATTTTAGGGTTGCACAGATTCTCCTTTTAGGGTGCATGGTTTTAGAAAATCATCACTAACTATGTGAATACCTTCTGTGTGGATTCGCACAGTTGGCTGGGCTGGGCACACAGCTATCCGCCCACCAGTCACAACTCCCTCCTCCTTCGTTTTCTCCAAATTTCACCCGAACACACCCCAAGTTATAACCCAAAAAAATTAATCAAATAAAGAAAAAAAGGGTACCTATAAATAATCCCATAAAATATCCAGAAAAAGGGTTAGGATCTAAGAAAATTCCCAACTTATAAGAGATCATCGCTGAGCTGTACTCTGAGGAATCCTTAAGTTTCTGAGTCAAAAAGATTAGGCCACTATGCCCTCTTATCCACTTACATCTCTAAATTTTCCTTCGTAAATCATCCATGTTTCCAAAATACATGAACTATCAACACAGTCTTTCATCATAACACTTTCTCACTGTGATCTTACAAATGCATTAGATTCTATTTAAAGGATTCATCAGTAACAAGCACTGATTTCACAACATACCCGACGAATTTCCCAATTTAACATTGCCACTCATATTTTCCATAAAAAACAACCTAGAAAGGATGTATATCCACCAACTCAAATTCCCATGGTCTAGCTCCACACACCTACTTATGACACATATATACCTACCATTGGAGCTTCATTAACACTGCTTTTTTAATGAAATTTTACCACCATGGTATTCAATGCCTTAGGTCCATCTTGATAACCACATTCATAAACTATATATGGGGTACCATCCACCATCAAAATAAACATATATCACTTCATAAGCGCAACATATAAGGGTTATCATATCCCACCAAACACATATAGGTAGTTGTGTGTAAATCCAAAGCTTTCTCAGCATACCCGAGATGATGTTAAGGTAGGGGACATAATCGTAACTAATTAAAATTGATGAATACCACAAAAAATACTCAATTACATATGTTACCTCCCACTATGGAAACACATTAAGCTATCGAAAGTCTTGGTCTTCCCTACGTACCAACATCTCACCACATATATCCAAAACCAGACGGTCCCCCGCACAACTCACAACTGAGTATCCAAACAGGGAAATTTTCACTACCCAAAGAACCCACATCAAGGGATAAATTAACAAAACAAAGAATAAAAAAATCACAACAATAACATAGTTCAAAATTGGTATTTATAAAAAATTATAACAATTCTTTCCCCCCTTTTCCCCTCCACACAGTCAAAAACTGAGGCACTACCACTACACTTAACCGTTATACCCTTAGGTCTTGGTGAAAAAGGGTATACTCATTCTCATTATTCTATTTTCTCATTAAAACCCATTTATTGTAATCTTGTATCATTTTAAAATCTTTCTCAATTTCATGTCAGGCACCATTTTCTTGTTTAATTTCAAAAGAATGGAAAAACTGTTAATGTTCAACAAATTACCCAAAACCTATTTTCCCGTGCATACCTAAAATGATGCATTTCATGAAATGTAACTGAGTTCCTAGAATGATGAATGCACACTCAAATATCATACCTTACTGATCTATGAGTCAAAACTCATAAAATCTCAATAAATATTTGAAATAATAATTATATCACACCAAAAGTACATTACCTAAGGTGAAATAATACTCAACTACATTAGAAAATATAAATAACAACAATCCCACTCTGGGAACTTAGGTTCTCCCTCGTACATGTGGTTGATACACCCATGTATGAGCTCATAACTAAGGACTGAATCTTATTTGTCTCCTATCTACCTATCCCAAAATAGTAATACAAAAGAAGAAAGAAAATACAACTCCTCTGATATCACTTTGTAATGTCTTGATCTAGATGCCATGCCCCGACACCCCAATCTGGTTTTCCACTTGAACTCAAGCACACCTCCCCATATTCTAGAGGTTGTCAAATTATAATAAGGGACTATTTTCAATCACGGGGAGACTATACCCTCTTTTTTTACTTTATCATAGTAATACACCCACTAAAACAATAAAGCAATAACAAAAATAATATAACATAACCAGAATAATATTGTGTCACAAGTTGACCAAAATTGGAAATACAATGTCAAAACTGAATAGTATATATTCCATGTTAATGTACATGTCAAGTGCCTAAAATAAAAACTAAAAATAAATACACTAACATCTCCAATTAATTATTTCATTAATTAATTAACCATAACCCATAATTAATTCTATAATTAAATTTCTCAATTACCAATCTCAATATCTAATAATTTATTCATCAATTAATTATATCAAATAAACTAACTCAATATCTCATAATTAATTCTACAATTAATTATCTCAACATTAATTATAATATTACATCCATAAATTAATTCACCAATTAATTATTCATGTCTAATTCCATTAATTAATTCACAATTAATTAATCACATTTAATCCCTTTAATTAATTCATTAATTAATTAATCACTTCAATCCTATTATTTATTTCATAAATTAAATAGTCACAATGATCCTCAAAAATTAATTCATCGATTAATTAATCACTTTATTTAAGTCAATAATTAAATAATCACATAACTCTGATTAATTAATTCATTAATTAATTAATCCTATTATTTAATTCAATAATTAAATAATCACATAACTCCCATTAATTAATTCATCAATTAATTAATCCCTTTATTTAATTCCATAATAAAATAATCTCATAACTCCAATTATTTAATTAATCAATTAATTAATCCCTTTCTTTAATTCAACTGTTAAATAATCACATAACTCCCATTAATTAATTCATCAATAAATTAATCCCATTATTTAATTCAAAAATTATATAATCACATAACCCCCATTAATTAGTTTTTCAATTAATTAATCCCTTTATTTAATTCAATAATTGAATAATCACATAACTCCTATTAATTAATTCTTCAATTAATTGTTCTATCTCAATCAATTTAATATCCCCAATTAATTCTTTAATTAATTGTTCCAACTCAATATCATTACTAATTTAACAATTAGTCTACCACTTCAATCTCCTTAATTAATTCCCCAATTAATTAGGCACACCAAACCCATTAATTAATTCACCAATAAATTAATCAGTTTCCACAACTTAATATCCTATAATTAGTTGAACAATTAATTATCTAATTCAACTCCAATATCTTATAATTAATTTAAAGACTAATTATCTCATTCAACAATACAATGTTTTGATAATTAACTCAACAATTAATTATCTAAAAACCAATAATCTCAATTTCCTCATAATTGACATAACAATTAATTATTCATGATCTAAAATCCTAATATCCCAATTTCAAATTTATTTTTAATTAATTAATTCATAAAATTAATTAATTTGATAAATAAAGAAATTGCTCAACATCTAATAGAAATTATATAATTACATATACATAATTATAATCAAGACTATGGGATTTGAATTTTAGAAAACCTACCTCAAGAACTATAACAAACGCTTTCCAACAGAAATCCCGAAAAAATGAGTAGCACAACAACATTGATCATGATTCAAATCTAAAACCCTAAATCATGATTTACCAAAACAAGATCTCTCAATTATATATCTAGATCCACAATACTAGATCTAGATTCACCAAATGTAGATCTATATCTAATAGAATAGAAGATAACTTTCTACCAAAAGAAGGAGATAAGGGAGGAGGATAAATGGGAAGTAATGAGATATGATCCACTTACCGAGAGAGGAGAAGATCTTCGATCCGGACTTCGATTCATGAATAATGGTGATTTGGATGGCTTGAAATTTGTTTATAGAGATCAAAAAATGTGAAATTACTTATATGGTTTAATGAGGGTAAAAATAGGTTAGTTTTTAGGTTCGGGGGATTTGTAAAATAATTTTTAGGAGACTATGATTCCCGCACACGGTTAGTTGGGATGAGGCGCATAGTTTTCTCTAATCGTGCACTAAACATGATCCTATTATTTTAGGGGTGCATGATTTATCCTTTTAGGGCACACGGTTTATCAAACCATTCACCAGCCATGTGAATCCCCTATGTATAGGTTCATAAAGTTAGCTGGGTTTGGCACACAATTTTCCCTAATCATGCGCCAACTATGCACAACTCCTTTTTATTTCATTTTTCTAAAAATTACACCCAAACACACCCCAAGTTATAACCCAAAAAAATTAATCAAATAAAAACAAAATAGTACCTATTAATTATCTCATGAAATCTCTAAAAAAATTGGGATCATACTATAAATTCATATTTTAAAATTTATATATATTTATAATATTCAAAATGCAATATTTTATTAAATATATTAAAAAATAAATTCTTTCTAGTAATTTAATGAATTTTAATTTAATTTTCATTTAATTTATTCTATTTATTAAATATGTTACTAATTATTCTTTTTTCATAGTTTTTAACATCTAGTGATCAGTCAGGATAGTGCTATTTTGAGAAACTATTTTTTTCTCCATGGGTTTCATGGGATCAGGTTCTTATAGAGTTGCATTATTATATGTTTGAGGATTAGTTGGTGCATAGAAATAAATAATTTTTGTTGTGTAAGAACCCTGTTTTTTCTATAAAAGACTTTGGAAAATTCTTGATGTTATTACAGAGTAGGGCGTTCAGACGGCGTGCAATTCCGAGGACCGGTGTGCCTGGAATTAATTATATAAAAATCTTAAGTGTTTTTATAATACACACGGGTGGTCAACTAAAGAAAATGTAATATCTCTTATAATGTTGATTGGATCACAAATCTGAGACCACGATTGCGTCTGGAACATGATGTTTACCATAGGCACGACATAAAATAAGTCGGTGTGGGACGTTCGGACCCCTCGCTCATTGGCAGTGTGTTAAATGGATAATTAAATTATCAAATTACTCATCTAATAGCTCAAACCAGAATAAATCTTAAACAGTTTCTCAGATGGGAAATCCAAGGGCACCGTTTAGTCCGGAGGTTGTCGATTACCCTAGGCGGGGTGTAAAAGTTGCGGGCGCGGGCCAACTATGAGAGATATCACCCAGGGGAAAAACTGTCTTTTTGAATTAATGACTTAGTGATTCTTTTTTTATCACTGACGATATTCTCGAATAACATTCAAAAGGAGGCTCAGAATGGAAATTCGATACTTTTGTTGAGTTCGAAATGGGGCATTTTTCCTAGGCGCGATATAAAGTGAGAGGGCGTGGAAAATTCTGATTTTGTGCTAAGCGGGGTTTTCTATAAATAGAAAAACAGGAGTTTGGAGTTGGGGTTTCCCTTATATCTCTCTCTATATCTCTCTCCAACATTCTTCGGTGTTCTTCACCGTTCATCACTGGATCGAGGATCGATCTTCGCTAAAACCTCGGTGGATTGAAGGTGGAGTGCAATGAAGGCATCGCCAATGACGAACGGATCCAACGAGGTAGGATTCTTATTAATTTTTCCGCACCCTCATTTTCAATTCTTAATTTATTTGAGATGTTGTTGTTTGGTCTTTGTTTTTATTATTGTCATTGATCGCCACACGAATACAACCATCAAACCATGCATTTAACCACCTGTGTTCTGTTTTTAATTTGGGCTACCGGAGTGGTGGCAGAGGCCGTCAGATGTCCCGGCTTTGGCAAGGGTGGTGGCCAGAGCTCGGGGGTGGCGCAGCAGGGGTTCAAGCATCAAGAAGTTGTTGTGGTCGGGGGTTAGGATGAGGTGGCTGGCACGGATGGTGTTAGGATTGAAACCGCAACGGTCGGGCGTTGTCCGGTGTCGCCAGCTGGCTGAAGGTGGTGCGTTGCCAGAGGAGCGGCTGGCCGGAGTCCAGTGGTGAAGCTGTGGGTGGTGAAGTTGGGACAGAGGGTAGCAGGGAGGTGCTGCGGAGGAGGCACCGGAGGGGTGCGCGGACGAGGAGGCGGTGCAGTTTGTAGCCGAGGTAGCACAACTATGCGCTGCGGCAGCAGGCGGAGGCGTCGAGGGTGTCCGGCGGAGGTGTGCTGAGGCCAGCGTCTGGTGCAGTGTCGCGGTAAAAGGGAGCCCGAGGCTCGACCTCGGGCGTGCAGAGGAAGCAGGGACCCACGCTTTGCGATTCCTGTTGGTGCGTCAACAAAGACCGGCCAAAGCTGGTCTGCTGGGGAACAAGGACCTGCGCCTTGCAGGTCCTGTTGGGCATTGAAGACTGCCCAGTTGGCCGGTCTGTTTGGAGAAAAATGGACCCCAGGAAGGCGTCCGGTGTTTTTGGGTGGGTCGTGGCCGGTAGGCCGCGGCGTGACGGGCCGTACCCGCAGCAGGGCCGCAGGCTGGCGGTTCGGACCGGGCCGGCAGGGGGGAACCGGCCCGGTTAGGCCCCCTTGCGTTCGGGGGGCCGTAACTTCTAAACAGCGCATCCATTTGACGCGTCGTCTGCGGCTGTGGATCGGTCTCTTCGAGACGGAATTTTTAAGACGAGTTATGGGGTTTTTGGGTTTTGTGCCTAAAGTAGGGTGACCCGAAACACATTAATTTAATAATAATAAATTATTATTAATGTTGTGACGGAAGTGGCTCGCGAGCCAGACGTCCGTTTGACATGCCGTCAGGGTAGCGGTCGCCCCGGTGCTGAGACAGTCCTTCCAAAGTTGGTTCAGAACCTTTGCGGGTTGGTTTCGTTGCTCGGTGGCATGAAACACTAAATGTGAGTAACTAATTAATTAAGTAATTAATTAATTGTTGCTTCGGACCTAACTCCTACTTAGGATGTCTGATTGACGCGCCGTCAGCGGCAGCATGACCCCAGTCCTCATACGAAACTTTTTTAGATTCTTTCTGTAGCGTTCGGGTTGGAGACAAGGTGAGGGCCCCATAGGGCCTAGTTTGCACGTTTTACGGGGAAACACCACTTTTTTCACCTGACACCCATTTGTGGTGTTTGAGTACTCGTTTCTGAGTGTTTTTGCGAGGGGATAACAATTGAGAATTCCTCCCGCCTAAATTCGTGCCCGAGGCGTGGGCCCCACGACAGGCTTTCGGACATACGCTGCGTTTTTACGACTTACGCTTCATATGTCCATATAGGTAAAATTAATAGCCTATCCCATGTGGTTATATGCAAGGAATGCAATGGTACAATATGTATGACATGTTTTGGGGTCGAGGTGTGGGCCCCACAGGGTCCTGCTTGCATGTTACATGGGGAGTTGCAGCTTCTGCATCTGGAGTCCATTTTAGGCTCCACCTGCGGTGTTGTGACCCTAGCATTGAGATGAAGTTATCCGGTGTGGTTTCAAGCATTGAAGCTGGAGTTGAGGCATGGGCCCCATCGACCGTCTTTTAAGCTGTGTGCAGCGTACTGCGCCTTTTTCTTTTGGCATCCGTTTGGGGCGTATGAGTAGCCGTTTTGGTGTGTTTTTCCGAGAGCATCGCGGTGACATTATTTTCCCGACCACTTTCGGGACCGAGGTGTGGCCCCCACGAGACGTTGTATTGGCATAAAGCGGTGTTGAGTAACATTTTTACCTGGAGCCCATTTCTAGCGAGTAAGTAGTCTATCTCTCGTGTTTTTCCGTGAGGATTATAACGGTGTAATCTGTTTGGGCGTGCAGAGCCTCTTTAGAGATATAATTAAATGTGTAAATATGAATGAGCATTGGTCTGAGGCTTCTTTGACGTACTCTGAACCTACGCATGGTAGTGGTGCTAGTGACACCCAGTGATGACACGGGCAGTGCAGAGTTATCAACCTAATTCCGGGTTTACCCTCCAGCGGGGCTGGGTAGTGGGTCACCATGAACTTATTTAGGGTTTACCCTCCAACAGTGATGGACAGTGGGTCACTGTCAACTTATTTAGGGTTTACCCTCTAGTAGGGCTGGGTAGTGGGTCACCAGGTGATTTACTTACGGTTTACCCTCCAACGGGGCTGGGCAGCAGGCCACCAGCGTCTTATTTATGGTTTACCCTCTAGCAGGGATGGGCAGTGGGTCACCGTCGACTTATTTAGGGTTTACCCTCTAGTAGGGCTAGGCAGTGGGTCACCCAATGATTTACTACGCTCTAACCTCCAACGGGGCTGGGCAGTGGGTCACCGTTGACTTATTAGAGCTTACCCTCCAGTGAGGCTGGGCAGTGGGTTACCCGACGACTTACTTCAGACTCAATACTTTATACTAGGATAGTCTGTGGCTTTTCCGCATGACTACCGGAGCGGAACCCTTGGTTTTATAGGTCAGTGATGTGACAGCTTTGACTTTGAGAAGACCTCTTGACTGTGTAACAGTTACGAGGTGTGGTTTGACTCTCTCCAGAACTCTCAAGAACGAGGGGCAGTTTCCCCACAGAGACGCGTCCTTGTGACGCGACCTAAAACTGTGCGGGTGAGTTAGTACCGCCTGAAGCGGATAGTGTCGAGGTGCTGTGATTTGAGCCCCTTGACTTGCGTTTTGGGTTAGACGTGCGGGATACTGGGCATCGATGGTGTTTACCTCTGGGACTATTGGTGACTCACTTTCTTGGGCGGAGCTATGAGATGGATATTCCCTTACGATCTTGTTTGGGTTTCTTGTTTGAGCATATGGATATGTATATACCTTGTTCCAGTACTCACTTCTTCAGTTTTGGTTACTCTCCTTCCAGGAGAGGTGAAGACGCACGAGGTATGCCACTTACTTTCCGTGTCTAGCTTCTCATGGTTGGACGAGTCTACTCTCCTGATATAGGTAATGAATGCTCAAAAATATGTTCATATTCTCACCGTTTCTAGCTCCTTGTTCTAGGACTAGTCTACTTCCTTCCTCTTATTGGGTTGAGTTTTACTATTTACTGCACTCTCTGTTGTACTCCTTTACTACTCCCGGTTCGATCTACTGCTCACCCCTTGGTACCTACTTTGTTTCTCCCTCAAGCCTTCGGGGTATCCTACTGAGTATTTTTATAATCACCCCTACTTGGGATTTTCCCGCACTTGGTGTTCCCTTACAGACAACAGACAGGTTTCTCATGACAACAGAGGAGCTTAGGAGTTCTGGGGCTTGGACCATGTGCGGTGGTCATAGTTGGGTTCCAGGTGTGGGACTCTCCCAGCTGTTTTACTTTTGTTTACCTATTGCCGGGTTGGGGAACCTTTCTAGTCAGGCGCGTGTTTTTCCATTTTCATTTCAGTTTACCTTTAGCACTCACTTTTCTCTGCTTTGGGGTCAATGCACCTTGTTGGTTTGCTTATAGTAGTTGGTACTTTACTTTTCCTTTTACTCCGCACTTCTACATTGAGTGGGCTACGTTCGTATGTACAGGTACTTAGGCCAAGGCCTCCCCGAGTTGTTTAGCCTCCAGTGCTTATCGCCAGCCCCTGGCCTATGGAGGTGAGCTTGGGGTAGTTGCGACTCGAGGCAGGGTGAGGTCAGGTCGTGACATTTTGTTTTAAATTTATATAACTTTTTCTATATTATTAAATATTTTTCGGTTTTATGGTCTCCTATTGATAAGATCACGAGACTCGCTATTTGGGAGGAATGAGAGACTTACATGCAAGTTCGTTTCTATCTATTTTTTATAGATAATTCAGAGGAGAGATATATGGATAGAATATGAAACTGTATTTGATGAGTCTTGTAGGCCACATTGACCTAAATACATCCCCACTTCATCTTGGGAGGTATTTTTCACATACTGGAGAAGGGATAATTTTTAGAGGAGATCTTATTAGGGTTGATAGAATTATGTGAGACAATATATCACACATAGAGTTGGGATTCATACTCTCAATATACATCAAAGACATTTGGTAAGTGATATTATTTAATAATTATATATTTTTATTTTTAATACTAAATATATAAAATAAATTTATGCAGTGTGAATTTGATGCAACCATTATAGAGTTTGATGTGTATACAAAGATATACAATTATAGTTGCAGTGGGAAATTTATTAGTTATAGACACTGACATATCATAGTTAGTCTTTTTTTCTTCAGTTTTATCAATTAATATAACCTATGTTTTTTAATATTCTAAATTTTTATTTATACAGATGTAGGAGACATATCAGATATAGTTTTTCTAAATTCATGAGAGTTGGGCTGAGAGAGAGGGTGTGGATGAGGACTTGTGCGAGTCATCTTTTAATGAGGTAGATTCAATTTCGGTGATAAGAATTGGTATTTAAAAAGGTTGAGTGATGGGTATATGTTAATGATCAACCCTGACTAATTAATATGGAACCAAAGTGATGACATTATTTGGCTCAAATTTAGAAGTGTCGTCATCCTCATAATTTTTTGCTACTGATTTTAAGGTGTGAATTCATGCTTAGGAAGAGGTTATATAGAAATTTACAAGAGAGAAAGAAGAGCATGGATTTTAAAAGGAATAACAGTGATGGAAATAGGAGAAGTAATATGAGGAGATGATGGAGTATATTCACCATCTTACATGTGGTTAAGGGATGGAGTTCCCTCTTCTAGTTGTACCTAATCACCCACCCCCTCAGTTAACTTATTAATATATTTATTTCTATGTAACAGTTCATGTAATTTATTAGCTATAATTTTGTAATGAACATTATTTTTTTTGTTATTTATTATTATTTAAACGATTTTTTTTTATTTTTATTTTTAGTTATTTGTGATAGAATTGGTATTTGGTCACAAATAATAAAAAACACCCTTTTGTAGCAAACATCCCATTCCATCACAAATACGTTTTTGGGGCAGAATCGATATTCTATCGCAAAAATGTATAATAAAAATATTAATTGAGATGGAAAAAATAATCATTTTAAAATGGTATTGTCATTGGGTTAATTGTAATGGTTTTTCACATATAATATAATTTGTGGTGCTCTTTTATGCAATGGAATATTTTCCATGGATTTTGTAAAAAAAAATGATTTTCCATTAGTGATTTGATGACTATCATTTGTACCAAATACATTCATTTATTCTTCCACAAGAGTAAGTCCACTATTTTTCAAATCATTATGTTTATCTTGTTCTTTGGTATATAATATATAACCATTATAATATAATACATGTAAACTTGGTCCTCTAGTTATCCATAAAATTCCTTCTAAAATTGAATTCGTATTTGCAGCCAACTCTTTAAAAATATTGTCTCAAAACCATCATATAAACTATTAATTAAGAGTATTTGATAGTAATATTTTAGTCCTTGATGGATTCAAATGCCTAATAATTACTTTATGGGTTTCAAAAAATGGAACAACCTATAAACTTTTATGTAAAACTTAAAGGTGATCCTAATACTGATCTATAATGATAATTGTGAAAACATCTGTTAATAAAATTCCTTCACCCATAAGTCACCTACGGTGATGAGGTTTTGGTAGAACATTGTTTTCAACATCGGAAAAGTTGTCGGTATAAAATTAAATGACTTCCTTGACAATATATCTCTCTATAATATAACCTTTTATATAACACCGATTTTTGATATACCCTTTCAAAATATCCATATACCATTCAAAAGTGTAAATCCATCTATAATGTACTGGAATACACATTAGGTTCTCTCTAACCAAGTAAACCATCAAGTGAAAAATCATATCAAATAATGATAGTGGGAAGAACATATTCGATTCAAATAATATAATTTTAATTTTTTTCCATGTTGGAATTTTTTTTGGGTTAATAAATTCACTACATATATCTTTAGAAAATAAACAAATATTGATTAATGTATGAAATAAATTTTTAGTAAAAATTAAATGTAAACGTACATGCATTAGATCTTTAATAAAAACATATCATTCTTGTGGTTTTAGTCCCTTTAATATTAAAATAATCACGAAAATGATATTGTTTATATTTTATGAATACCCCTTTCTAATCTTTATATCATTCAGGAATTTTCAAAACTAATATATATCTTTCTTGGAATGAGTGTAAGAAGTTGGAGGAAGAAAATTCTTTTTTTCATCATTAAATGGTTCCAAATCTTCTTGTATCCCCATGTCAATAATTTCAAACCTTTCCTTAATTCCATATTTTTCCTTTTTGGGTGAATTTATTAACATTACAATGAAACTATATCATAAATGGTTTTCTATATGCACAACATCAAGGAAATATATGATGAAAAACAAATTATAGTATGATAATTCATGAAAACAT
This sequence comes from Viscum album, assembly GCA_963277665.1. Taxonomy (NCBI): domain Eukaryota; kingdom Viridiplantae; phylum Streptophyta; class Magnoliopsida; order Santalales; family Viscaceae; genus Viscum; species Viscum album. Next base: position 1,550,994,845 of record OY728126.1, read on the forward strand.
GATCTTTTATTCCAATCATTTTTGCATGGTTTTTTGAAGAAGGTTTACTAAAAGTGGTCACCATATACTTTACTTTATAAAACACTTTATCGACTATTAGTGGAGACAATCTTGTACCATCTCATGAATTCACATAGAATAATTTCATCCAATATTAGTATTTATGTTGTCAGGGGAGAAATTTTGATGTCCTAGAAACATAGCCTCTAAGAAATGTTTCAAACCAACTGATTGTATACCTTGTTCACAATTGTGACATTATTGAGTTTATTTAGTTCTATATCTGAACAAATTTCCATAAGAAATAAAGTTATTTATAATCCCAAACAACATGGATCTGAATTTTAAATATTCATTTCTATAACAATCATAAAATATAACACCTGAAACACCCATTAATTTCAGATCTTTGTTCAATGGATCCTAATAAATATAAATATCATTACCCATTTTTTTGATAATGATTTAATCAGAGACAAAATAATGTATTTTCAATTCATGCCCAACTATGTTGGAATGTTATAATTTACAAATATAACTGGCCATAACTGTGGGTGATACTTAGTAAACCAAAATGATTCCATCCATCTATAGATTGCTTAAGACTAAGGTTTCTTGTATCACTTATAAATTTAGTATACCCATCATAAATTTTATTCCATTGAGGAGAGTCTTCTGGGTGATGAAATTTCCCATCTTGATTTCTTGTATCTACACGCCAAGTTAATTTCCTTACAGTATCCTCACTTCTATATTGGCGCCTAAGCCCTATAATGATTCAAAAGAACAATAATTTTTTTAAGGAATTGATTCAAATGTATTATATAGATTCCCACTATTATTTTTACATTTTTAAGTGATTCAAGGTCCCTGAGAAATAGTATACAGTTATTTGGATAGGCTTTAATTCTTTTAGAGATCATAACCATTGAAAATATAATTTTTTTAGTGTTATATGTTTTTCAAGGAAGATAATTATCTTTGGGAATCATAACATTAAATAGGGAAATTGTTTCAATAAATATGGTGTCACTACATACATTTATAGATTCTACATTATAAAGATTTATTATGGATGAAAATAATGTACATTTTGTAAAAAATATATATAATGGTGTCTTTACAAAACTCTTTATCTTCTGAAACAACTTTGGAAAATCAAGAAGTTCATCTTCGACTATAATTTTCAATTACTCGACATGATATTCATAATCATTTATACCTATAATAATCTCATTGATATGGTCTTCATCATTATTCACACTTGTAGTCATATTAGATGATCCATGAAATAAAGTGTTATCCTAGTCACTAGCTACATTTAACTCTTCCCATGTTCAGTCAGACATTTATAACTTCGATCTATTCTATGACATATCAAGTGTTCTTCCAAACCCTCTAGACTAATCCATCTTGAATAAAACAATGTAAACACATACATAGGATTTGATAAGGTTCGTATTCATGATATTTTTCAAACTTGATGAAATATTTAACCCCATCCTCATACAATTTTTTCATATTATTTGTATAAATTCACTTTTGATTTGTGTCCATCTTATTTCATTGAGTAATATTCATATTTAACAAAATAAATAAATAAACATAAGGTATGATCTTATAATGCTAAAATGTTATTATTTATATATACACACATATAATCATTACATTTGATATAAATTTTCATTTCATCAACAACTTGTTAGAGCATATAAAGGCATAGAATTATATGAATTTAAAGTATTATAAGACTTATATTTTTATTAAAAGAATCCACATATCATAAATCATTGTTTTTTAGAATGGATTCGTCAAGGGAGATGATAATGTAAACTTTTAAAATGGAAATCACCATATATAGTTGGTTCACTTCATTGAAGGTCGTCAAGATCATCATAAGTAATTGAAGGTATCCTTGATGAACAAATAATTAATTTTTTTAAATTCATTCATGTATATAACTCATATGGTGTGTTTTGAGTTGTCATGAAAATATCTTGGTTAACTATTAATATTATTGTTTCTAGAGAATAATCATAAATTATTGTAAGAAGATCAATCTTAAATTTTAATTAGTTAAACTATGTAACAATGTTTTTTTATTTTAATACACATTTATGTTATGGTATTTCAAAAAGAGTGGGTTATGATAAAATATCATGCCCCATTAAATAGTAGGTAAACTCTTCACTTGGGAATTCAATCCCACAATTTGGTTAAACAAATTTTATAATATTTCCAAGATTATATTTTTATATAGTTTTTGGATATTTTGGAATATTTCAAATATTCAATATTTTTGCTCTATTAAAAATACATATTTATATATACAAAAATAATTTTTGAAGGTAACTAAGTACCATTAATTTTGTACTTGATGATCCATACATGTGTGATGATATAACAAATCCTACGTTTTGAAAAGAATTAAGTCTTCTCTCCTAGTATAGACTCTTTTCCTAGTGTGGAGTAGGTAACTTCATGCACAATGTGATGATATAAAGTGGAATTAAATATGATTAACATGTTTATATTTGAAAATATTATATTTTTAATTATTTTAATTTAATTGAGTTATAATGAAGATTCAGATTCCGGTGATCTTTCTAAAAGAGTAATGGAGGTAAGAAATATGTATACAATATAAAATATAAATGTGGTTAGTAATTTCATTTTTAATTATAATTCTGATTCTTACTCAAATTATGGATGTTATAATTATTTGGTAAAATATTTGAATGAAAATATTGAGAATTTAAAAAAAATTCTTAGTATTTGTGAGGTATAAAAGAAACTAAAGGACCAAAAGAATTTAGTTGAGGAGAATAAGGTTTTTATACAAGATAATGAGAAGTTTATATATATTTTCACCAAGATTTTTGAATAATAATAAGAGAAATAAAATATTTTGATAGATAATGTGTTCAAACTAAGGAAATATATTGATAAGTTTTGAACACAACTTCTATTACCAAGGATAAGGTGTGTCATGATTTAAAATCATTCTAGAAGGAAAATGAGAAGTTGAAAATCAATATTAAATGGTTAAATGATGATCTTACTTAATTCAGTATTGGGAGTGAATTTACAGATGATCTTTTAAGTTTACAAGGAATGAATAGAAATTAAAAGAGGAGAAATGGTACTAGATATAGTTGGTAAGAACCAAATATTTACCAGAACTACCTTATGAAAGGTAAAAATATGGGAACTTCCAGAGTTAATTTCTTTAAATGCAGTTTATTTAGAAATTATGAATTTTAATTTTCATTAAGAATCATTCAGTTAATTGGCCTCCAAAAAGATCTTATTCCAAATTCAATTTTAAATAATAAAATGCCCAACCCATCTTCATTTTGGGCTCCTAAAGGATAATATACAAATATTATTGGACCTAAGCTGGTCTCCATGCATAGGTGATATATTTCCTTTTGTCCACTATACATACTTTAATTGTTAATTTCTAATATTATATTAGCATGAGTAATATTGATGTTATTTCTTTTGGTTATGTATTATATTTAATTTTCTATCATTTCTGTATATGAAATACATTATTATATTATATTATATTAATTTCAAATTTTTAGAAATTCTATGAATATATTTAACAAGTTTCATTGCTCATTGTAGTAATTGTTTAATATGAGGGGGGAGGGGGAGTTCATCAAAGACTATACTTACACTTTCATACTCTTTTTCAATGGAAAGAAATCTTGGATAAAGGGGGGGTATACCGTATTTTTTTAATTTTTATTATCTTTTTACAATTGTCATCCCTTATATGAATACATAGTTTAAGGGGGTGTTACATGTATTTTTTATGGAGGAACTTTAATACTTACCCTATTTAATCATTAATTGATGTAACACTCTATCTAAAACATGTTTTGTATTCATTGACGGATTTTTCATTCACTTTGATTTTTATTATGAGATTTTTATTTACTAGGATTTATAGGGAGAGTTATTTTTTTCTCATTCCTCTAACACTTAATTTTCTTTATCCTCTATTTCATTTTTATTCTAGCATGAAATGGACTTTATAGTCTTGAATTGTTTCTTTATAAAAAGGGATAGAGTTTGTCAAAAGTTATATAATTATCAAAAAGAAGGAGAATCAAATAAAATTGTAAAAACAAAATTGAAAACACCATAAAATGTTTCATTTGTCCAAAAAATAGGGAAGAAAAATACACAAAACTGATTACAGATGAACACATAGGGTAAGAACTGTTACAAACAAACATGGGAAGTTAAAATCAAAAAAATCATGAAAAACACATGAAAGAACTACTATGAATCCTTATAAAAATATTTTTGGAATATCACACAATAAATTAAGAGGTTTTATTTGTCCAAAATAAATGAATTTGGTTTCTACAGATTAAAAGGGGAAGAAAAAGTCCAAAAAATTATGAAAAACACATGAAATATTCACTAAGAATCCTTAAAATGGTTCATAATTTCATACTTGTGGGTTTCAGGTTCGATTTGTCCAAAAAAACGTTACTTTGGCTGTTGTAGAGGATCAGTTCCATGAGATCTTGGATGTAATAGGGGAGAAGCGATCTATTAGGGTTCATTTAAAAAAAAGCAAAGGGTTTTATCAGGGCTGACTGAAAATCACTAATAAAATCTGATTCTTTTTGTTCTAAAAATATAAGCACCCTTAAATACATCTTTTGTCACTATTTTCCTAGAACTCATAAAATAGAAAGTTTATTAGTGCTAAAAATGCATTGACAAAAGTGGTATTTTTCAGGGCTAAAGTTTTAGCACTGATAAAATACAATTTTATGAGTGCTTAATCGAGAGCTAAAAAAATGTAATGAAATGAATAAAAATGATTAAATAAAAAAAATTAATTATATAAATAAAAAATTATTTAAAACGAATTATACTAATATTTTACATTATAAATTATTTTAAAAAATAAAATAAATTAACTATATAAATTAAAAACATATTAAAAATATTAAAACATAAAACAATATTTTTAAATAATATTAAAAATGAATAAATTACAAAAAAATATTAAAAATTAATATTGAATGAATAGATATTAATAATGAATAAATAAATTTGAATAAAGTACAAAAATATTTAAAAAGTGAATTCATAACATTAATTATATAAATTAAAAACACTTAATAAAATGAATAAAAATGAATAAATAAATAATATTAATTATATAAAAATTATTATAAATTAGCAACATTAACTATTTGAATCATAAAAATATTAAAAATGATTTTAAAAAATAAATTATACAAATTTCAATCATTTTAAAAATATTAAAACTTAATGAACAAAAATGAATAAATATAAATCATATAAATTATAGACATGTTCAAAATATTAAAACATGGTAAATAAAGTTGTATAAATAAATATTTAAAAATGATTAAATTCTAAAATTTATAAAAATTAATAAATAATAAAAATGAATAAATAATATTCAATGAAATATTAATAAGACTTATTAAATAAAATTTAATAAATAAAAAATACCAAAAAATGTGAATTTGTAAAATTAATTACACGAATTGTATGCACATAAAAAATTAACAAAAATGGATAAATAAAATATTAAAATTATAAAAAAAAATTATTAAAAACAAATTATATTAACTATTTAATGTACATAAATATTAAAAATTCATTTAAATAAATTAATTATATAAATTTAAAACATTTTTAAAATATTAAAACTTAATAAATAATATTGAATGAATATTAATCTTATAAATTACAAGCATATTAACAATATTAAATCTAAGTAAAAAAATATGTATAAATAAATATTAATAAATGATTAAATTTCAATAAATATTAGAACGATTAAATAATATTAAATGAATAAATAAAAATTAATAAATTAGAAAAGTATTTTAAAAATTGAATTCATAAGATTAAATACATGAATCATAAACATATAAAAATTGAAGAAAATGAATAAATAAATAACCTAAATTATAGGAATAAAAAAATATTAAAAATAAATTATATTAACTATTTAAATTATGAAAATATCAAAAAAATGAATTTAAATAAATTAATTATATAAATTTCAAACTATTTCAAAATATTAAAACTTAATAAATAAAATTGAATAAATATTAATCTTATAAATTATAAACAATTTGAATATATTTAAACTTAGTAAATAAATATTTATAAATAAATATTAAAAAATGAAGAAATTCCAAAAAATATTAAAAAATGTATAAATTTAAAAAATATTAAAAATTAATAAATATTAAAATTGAATAAATAATATTAAATGGAATAATATTAAAAATGAATAAATAAAATTGAATAAATTATTAAAATATATATAAAAGTGAAATCATAACATTAATTACATAAATTACAAGCACATGAAAGAATGAACTAATAAATAATACTAATTATATAAATAAGAAAATTATTAAAAATAAATTATATTGACTATAAAAAAATATTAAAAGTAAATTTCATTTAACTAAATCAATTATATAAAATTCTATCATATCAAAAATATGAATACCTAATAAATAAAATTGAATATATATTAATCATAAAAATTGAAACATATTATTTAAAATAGGTTAGGGATAAGGCTTGTTTTATTAATGGAAAAAAAGAAAACCCTCTTTTAAACTAGGTTGAGAGGTAACCCTTAAATGAACCAAATACCCAGTGTTCAAAATTCCCAATTTTGCATAGCTCGAAGGCCAAGAAACTCAAAGGCTAAAACATGGCCCAAAGACCTTGAGTGAGTAGACTATATCATGCCAGCTCACTAATCAAATGTTATGATGACTCCTGAAAGTAATAATACCACCATGATCCTAGTATTAAAATTGCATAACCCATACCATTAACTGATGAATCATGCAAGGATCGACACATTGCTATAGGGTGCCCCTCCATCCATGATGTGGGGGGGGGGGTGGATGATAGGTGCCAGTGCACCCATCTCTCTTTCAAGCCTGCAAAATTCTAATGCACGTGTGGCCCTTTCTTGAATCTCATGACTGTTTCTCTGCATCCTCATACTGGTACCAAGTGTATATACTCATGTGGCAGAGTGCCCCTTTTTCCCATAATGTTTGACTAAATAGACGGAAGGATGGATGATAAGTGAAAACATTCCAATCCCTCTAATCAAGGATGTGAAGCCCTATGGGTTTAGTAACACTCTATTTTTTTATGATTAAGAGTTTTTACTTTGATCCCCAAGAGTTTTGGAAGTATTTTGGAGTTTTCATGGGTTTTTATAGGAAGATGCACTATGGAGGGTATGGGTTGCAATGTGGAGTAAGCTCGTTGTGACATAGTCCTATTGGATGTGGTGGAGTGCCCTTGAGGGTAAGTTTGGGTTTCATTACCAGTTTTAGAATAGTTTTACCCCGAGGAAAATGATATAGAGTAGGAATTCTGTTTGTTTGATCCTTGGTCTTGGAGGTATAGGTTGCGACATGCAGATCCATGAGGGTGAATTTTATAGTCCTTCCATATTAGTGAGAAGCTACGGCATGGTGCATGGGCTATGTTGAAGCCATATCCCAGTATAATAGGACCGAGATGAGGTATACATCTTGCTTTTTATAGGCCAGTTGGCTGGAGGTAACTATGATGTGGATAGGGGCTCTACGGTGTGGTCTGGTAGTTCTACAGTGTGGTTAAGGAGGTTGTGTCATGGTCTTTTAACTTCTATACTACCAAAAAATATCCAAATCCCCTCATTTTAAGTTAATATTCCACCTTTATCTCTCTAAACCTTGGCACCTTAGAGTGTATTTGGAAGGCCTTCAAACCCCTTTTTGATTGGATTAAACCTTGATCTTTGAGAGATCAATTTTTGTGTTTCCTCTTCATTATTGAGGAAGGTGTCTCTATAAAAAGTTTCTAACTCTTTCATTACATGCTGTAATTGTTCAAATACATGGTTTTTGTGAAAAAATTTGATTTTATATGAAGGTGGAGTTTCTTTATGAGATATAACTTTTTAAAACAATTTTATTTAAAAATTATTTTGAAAAAACTATGTGTGGATTAAATGCCTTAAAGGTGGTTTTGATTAAAATTGGGTCTTTAATAATGGAAGAGAATATTATTCACTATGAAAAATTATTTATAAATTATGACCAATGTTTTTAAATGTTTTTTGGAAAGCATGGAACATTGGGGACCTTAGGTGCGTCGGGAAACAAACATGTCACCTTTGTGTGTGTAATTCTACTAGAGGTTTTGTGATGTTGACAAACCATTATGGGGCTTAATATCAATTGGATCCACTTTATGCCTGGTTTATGATTCTTTTTATGTCTAGTATGTATTCCAATATTTTAGAGCCTAATATTGTTCTTTTTCATTAACACATGGTTTTTCACATGATAGTATAATTTAGGGTTTCTTGCTGATATGTTTATCTAATGGTGTATCCAAAGATGGTCTCTCTTATGCTCACCTTATTTCTTTTATATACTTGAAATTTTTCTGGTTCATGAGGATATGGAATTATTTTATAAAAAACGAATGGATGTTTAAAAAATATTGTCATATGGAAATGATTTATAAACTGAATTTGTTTTAAACCTATAGCCAATGTTTTAATAATATTATAATTTGTATAGATTCTTTGGTGAAATTATACATTTCTATATTATCACACCCTAATTTATCCTTTTGGAGTTTGTATATGTGGTTTTTTAGGACTTAGGTAAATGGAAGAGAATTATGTATCTTTCCAACTTCTCATGGTGGTCATTTCCTATATAGAGGGAAGGTTTGGTGGTGACGGTTAGTCACATGGAGACTCAACCTATGGCTTATCTAGTTTTGTTTTTAGGTTTTGACCCCTGGGATGATGTTGTATGTATCATGGTTTTGTACTCTTTATTATGTGTTTTACAATGCTGGTTTGCTTCATTTTGGTTATACATGAGACATTATTATATCATTGTCTTATGATGCATCGATTTGGGTGACTTGTAATGTTGAATTGGTTTGGATCATTATAAAATGGTATCAGAGCTAATACTCATCCTAAAGTGTTATGAGACTACCTATGTTTGGTCCAGGGTCTTGGTAGATAGGATTTAGGACATTATGAATTTGGATAGTAAGTGCGGTAGAATGCCTTTCCAACCCACTTTCATGTGTGAACCTGAGTTACCTTGGATTTTCATTAATTTTGACCAAGCTTTAGACTTGGTGTTTGAGTTCATTTGAATGAACTATATATAGGGTTTATTTAAATGGATAAGTCCCTTTTTAAAGCACTATCATTCATTTCTAGAATCTATGATTGCTTTAAATTCTTGTTGTTTAAATACATTAATAAGGATTATGGATATTGGTCTTAGGATTTGGGAATTTTCCCTTAATTGGTTAACTTATTATGTTTATATGAAAAATCATCCTAGGATATATCTTCCAAATTAGAGTGGTGAAGCTATGAGACATGTCCTATAGGAAAATACTATGATTTACCCTTTTTTTGGAAGATTTAATCCACACTATTCAGACTCTGGGTTAGGATGGTATTGGATACTATGGACGTGCGGTGGATCATGGCTCATAATTTACTAAGAATAATCCACCCATCTTCCATGGTGACAAAGTACCCCATGAATCTATCTAGTGTCTTGAGAGGATTGAAAGGATTTTCCATTTTGTGAAAGATTCTAAGGACTATAAGGTGGGTTTCACCACTTACATGCTTGATAGACCATGAATGATATAATGGGGATATATCTTACAAGACAAATTTCATGAGTATCTTACCTAACCCTCTTTTAATAAGATCTTAAATCAATAGATTTACCCTTAAATATTTCATGTGGTGAAAACCTAGGAATTTCTAACCTTAGAGCAAGGGGATCATACAATTTTTGGAGTATTACACCCATTTCATTGAGTTAGTATGACTATAAACTGAGCTTGTTACAAGAAATTACCTTAAGTATTAGAGGCTAGATATGGTTTTAAGGGATGATATTCAGTCAATGATGATTATCTTATGCCTTTTGACCTTTTTGAATGTAGTTTTCAATGTGACTATGGTTGAGGCATACATAGATAGGAGAATTGGTTTCAGTGGAGATTCAGTTAGTGTGGTTGTTATCTAGGGTGTTTATTTTAGATATAAAAGGAAATTCAAGGTTGCTCAGTTTTATTGAGGACCATTTTCAATGGATTCATCATGAAAACATCATGTTGTCTGCTCTCGGTTTGGAAGGCCTTTTTATTCAAAGACTAACTATACGAAGGCACCTAAAACTTGTTATCATTATGAATAATCCAATCATCTCAATAGTTTTTGTATAACTATTTCCCAAGTTATTAAGGACATATCCACTATCACCAAGGGTTCAGAGGTTCTTTTTATTATTCTAAGTGTGGTGGGTCTTATCGTCAAGCCAAGGGGGTGTTCATGTAATTAAGAAAGATTTTGTTAGATCATAGATCAAAAATATTTATGCAGTGGAGTATACCTCAGAGGAATCTGAGGAAAAGGTAACTACTATTATAGGTATGCTATTTTTTTCATCCTCTATGGTACCAAATTTATTTGATACAGGTGCTACTCATTATTTCATATCATCAAATTTGGATGGCATGTTGAGATAACATTTAGAACATATTTCGTTCTTGATGGTTCTTTCCAAACCTCTAGGATAGAGGTCTGAAAAGGGTTTTAGATGTCCCATATTTCGGGTGATGATATCTAACATTAAATTCACTTGGGATTTCTTATTTCTTGATCTTGATATCCTTTCCATGATTATTGGAATGGATTGGATGATTTTTTATAAAGTCATGGATCAACTATTATTTTTATTGAGTTTAGTTTTTATCTTTATATGGAGTTTCTCATGTCTTTTAGGGAGAGTGGGGTTATTGATCTTGGAGAGTGGGGCCTATTTTTCTTTATGTTGGGGTGATCTCATTCCAGTTATTAGAGATGTTCCTTTATATTTTTCACTCTCACTTGATAATCCAAATTCATGTAGTATTTTGAGCGTATCTTGAGGTATTTATTTATGATCTTAATAGGTTACCATTATAGATATAGGTTGAGTTTACTATTGAACTTCTCCCTTGTATGATTCCCATTTATGTTACACCTTATTGAATAACACATGATGAGGTATATAAACTTATGTTTTAGCTTGAAAACCTTTAGTTCAAGGTATTTATTCATCCTAGCACGTCACCTTGGTATTTTCCTATTGTCTTTGCTAATAAATCAGGAGAAAGCCTTAGACATTTCATTTAATACTAAAAGCTAAATCATGAGACCATTAAGAACAAGTATCCCTTACCCTGAATTGATGATCTCTTTAACTAATTTTTTTGGGTCTTGTTAGTTTTCAAAGATTTACCTCTATTTAGGGTACCTCCAGTTGAGAGTCTGAGAAGAGGATATAAAAAAGACATAGTTTAGGAGACAATATGGTCATTTCAAGTTTTTAGTCATTCCATTCAGTATCACTAATGCTCGTGCAATGTTTATGACATTGATGGAATGAATATTTCATCAGTTATTAGACTCATTTGTAGTCATGTTCATGGATGATATTTTAGTGTACTATAAATAAAACAAGGAGAACATGGATCGTTTGTATATTATCCTTAAATGATTGAAAGAACATCACTTGTATGGTAATATTTCCAAGTGTGAATTCATGATCCAGGAAGTGAAATTTCTAGGGCATGTTATATCTGAGAGGGGAATCACAATGGATCCTAAAAATATATTGGTGGTAATGTTCTGGGAGAAACCCATAAATGTGTTTAAGATCCAGAGTATCTTGGGTTTGGATGGTTTTTATAGGAAGTTTGTTCAGGAATTTTCCAAGCTTAAGTCTCTAATGAAAGCTTTAACCTAAAATGGTGTAATGTTTGAATGGAATATCAAGTGTTTGAGATCTTTTGAGGAACTAAAAGTAAGGATGACTTTATCTCTAGTTCCAATTCTTCCAAAACCAGGTTTTGATTGCGATGTTTTAGTGATGCTTCAGGTATGGGATTAGGGTGTGTCTTAATGCTGGGGAAGAAATTAGTGGCCTATGGTTCTCTCCATTAATTCTCCCACAAGAAGAACTTCCGTGTACATGATCTTGAGTTGGTAGTGGTTATGAATGCACTCAAAAATTGCCATCACTATATCTTTGGGGATTGCTTTACCGTATATTACGATCATAAGAGCCTGGAGTATATTTTTACTTATAAGGATATGAAATTTCTATAGAGATGTTGGGTTGAGTATCTCTATATATTTGATTTTTATATTTATTATAATAATGGGATAGTGATTATGGTCACCGATGTATTGAGTAGAAAACTAATGAATTAAGCCAAAAAGGAATTAGAATAGGAGTGGTATCTTATGAGTTTTTTCACTGAGATGATTTTGGGAGTGGAAGAGGATGGTGGGTTAGTGTTATTAGATTTAGTAGAGTCTGAATAAACATTTAATGAGTTATCTTGGCTTAATAAAGTTTCAAACAAGAATTTCAATTTCTTTTTTTTAAATCCTAAATGGTTGGGAGATGTTGGTTGTGTGGTCTTAGTCTTCTATGGGTGATTTTTATTTTTGAAGTAGGTTGGTTGTTACTATATCTATGAGGCATAAATTGATGGACTGTGGAACTACCAAGATGTATTATGATTTGAGAAATTGATGTTAGTGGTTGGGGATACGACGTTTGACTGTGGTTTCCATGTCATAGTTCATTACTTTTCATAGAATTATGGTGGGATACTAGAGACCTACAAGTTTTTTGTAACTTTTTACCATTCTGATGTGGAAGTGGGATGAGATATCCATGGGATTCATCATTGGTTTATCATGGAATCCTCGTGAAAGGGATTAGATTTGGGTGATCATTGATCAACTTACAAAATAATTTAATTTCCTCCCTAACAAGGATATGAAGAGGGTGAAAAAACACATACACATATATGTTTGAGAGGTTGTGAGACTTCATGGGGTTCCCTCTGTGATTATTTTTGATAGGGACTCAAGGTTCAAATCTAGGTTCTCAAAATGTTTTCAAGACGTGATTGGTTCCCAACTGAAATTGTGTATAGAATATCATCCACAGGTGGATGGGAAGACAAGGAGATCTATTTAGGTTCTTAAGGATAATCTCCAGGAATGCGTTCTTGATTTTGGTGGTTCCTAGGAAAGTCATCTTCCTCTGGTTGAATTTTACTATAAACATAGTTATCAGTCTTTTATTAAGATGGTTCCCTTTGAAGCTTTGTATGGGTGGCCATGTAGATCACTTTTATTCTTGGAAGAGTTGGGAGAGCGGCCCTTGGTTGGATAAATACTTATTTAGGAGATGATAGAAAAGGTGCAGATGATCGGGTCTTTTTTCCAGTTTCACCTCACTTGGGACACTATCTGTTGGGTAAGTAATGTAAGTTGGCACCGATATTTTTTGGCCACTTGGAGATCTTTGAATGAATTAGGATGGTGGCATATAATTTGTATTTACCTTCTTTTTTAATATTGATTCACGACATGTTTCAAGTTTCCCAGCTAAGGAGGTATCAACTGGACCCTTCCCATGTGATCATATGGAAAGATGTTGATCATGAGATCGACACCACTATGGTTAAAAAACAGATTCAGGTTATGGATCATTGTGAAAAGGTATTGTGTAGTAAACAAATTCCCCTAGCCAATGCACTGTGACAGTGTAGATGAGATATCCATGAGATCTGCGTGCACGAATCATTGGAAAAGCAAAATCAAACTTATCTCTTTACAAGTCCAGAATCATGACCACTTTTTGAGGATAGAAAGATTTCATGGTGGGGAGAATTGTGATTCCCATGGGGTTTTATTATGATATCTTTTTTATGTTTAAGAGTTTTTACTATGAGTTCCATGAGTTTTGGAGTTGATTTGGAGTTTTCCTAGTTTTCTATAGGAAGATGCATCATGGAGGGTATGGGTTGCGGCGTGGAGTGACATGGAGGGTATGGGCTGTAGCGTGGAGTGAGATTGTTGCAGTGTAGTTCATTTGGATAGGATGTAGTGTCGTAGAGGGAAATTTTTTGTTCCACCAGCTATTTTTCATAGTTTTACCACGGAGTATAGGCTATGGTGTAGGCCTTCTTCTTGGTTGAGCCTTACGACATGGAGATAGAGGTTGTGGCGTGGAGTTCTATGAGGGTGAGTTTGATGGTTCTGCCATTTTGGGGGATAGTTGTGGCATGGTTCATGTGCTATGTCGTAGCCTTTTCCTTATAGAATAGGATCTAGAGGAGGTCTGGACCATAGATTCTAGAGGCGAGTTGGCCAGGGGTATCTATGGAATAAAAAGGGGCTCTCTACTGTGTAATCTGGTAGTTCTACAGTGTGGTTCAGAAGACTGCACTGTGGGTTAGTTTGAGATGTTTAGATTGTACAAGAAACCATCCTCATCGAGTGAAAAAGTTATGGGAGGTTATGGTTTTTCACATGAGGTGTTGTTGACGAATGAAAAGCCAGGGCATCACTCGGGCGCAGGTAGGCAACGACCTTGCATTGTGAGAGCCGGTTGGGGAAGATCACCAATTTAGGATCTATGGATTGTGAAGAAGTCTTATCAGCGATGACATGGGGAGTGGAGGACGTTTTTTTCTATATAAGGGCAGGCCCCGGTTGGGCCTTCAATTGTTTGCCGACGGACTTCAATTTTTCGGCGACATACTTGGGTGCAGCGGGTGGGGATCCCGACTGTCTTATGAGCATGCTCGTCTCAAATATTCGTCTCTTAGCGGCGAGATGGGTATGGAAGTTTCTGGCGAATAGGTGTGGACTATCTGGAAAACTCACAGGCATGTCAGATCTGGGATCCCAGCAGCAGTTTCTGTGATGGTGTGACTCTGTCGGTGATCCGGGTGATGTCATGACGGTTTGATCGGATGACCTTCTTCTCAGGAGGATGTGCACCCGCTGCTAGGTGGGGTAGCGGTGGGATTTACCGCAGAAGTCAGGCTTGTCAGAGTGCAATGACCTTTGGATCAAATGTGGTGACTTTTGGTTCCGGGGCAGGTTGACGATGTGAGTCGACTTCAGAGCCATGGGGTGGCCGAAGGAGTTGACCTAATGACATGTGTATAGGGGTTGGTTGCAGATAGCTGGTGCGAGTGACCCCGATGGCATGTGTGTAAGACATTTTCTCTGGTTGTCTTATGCATGGTGTTGACATGTCATTGTTTTTTTGGTGGTTCTTGTGCCACATTCTTATATCATTATCTTTGATTTACTTTTCTTAATAAATTTCTAGAACCCAGTACGATCAAATCCCAAACCTTCCTGGTAAAAAGCTCAAAACCCTCATTTTTTGTTGATATTCCACCTTTCTCTTTCAAAATCTTGGAACCCAATATATTTTTTAAGGCCTTACAACCCCTTTTTGGTTGTATTGAACCCTAGGCATTAGGAGATCAATTCTTAGTGTTTCCTCCACATTATTGAGGTCGGTGTCTCTAAACAAAGTTCTAATTCATGAATTACATGATGTTATTGTTCAATTCCATGGTTTGTGTTATGAAAAGGTTGGATTTGATATTAAGTTGTACTTTATTCATAATATCTACCTTTTAAAAGATTTTTTTAAATGGTTTTGGGCACACTATGTGTGGATGAAATGACTTTAAGGCGGGTTTGATTAAAAATGGGTTTCCAAGCATGAAAGCGGAGATTCTTTGCTATGAAAAATGATTTATAAATTACGAGAAAGGTTTTTAAATGGTTTTTGGAAAGCATTGAACGTTGGGGATTTTGGGTGAATTGGGAAATGGACATGTCACTTTAGTGTGTGTAACGCCACTGGAGGTTTTGCGATTTTGACATACCGTTATGGGACTCAATATCGGTTGGACCCACTTTATGCCTAGTTTAGGATTCTTTTTATGTCTAGTATGCTTTCCCATAGGTTAGTGACCAATATTATGCTTTGTCATTTGTGATTGGTTTTACACATGATGGTATATTTCATGGTTGGTTTCCCACATGTTTATCTTATAGTGTATCCATGGATGATTTCTCTTATGCTCGCCAACTTTCTTACATGTACTTGACATATTCCTTCTGTATGAGGATGTGGAATAATTTTATGAAAAACCAAATAATGTTTTACAAAAAATGTTTTGTCTTATAGAAATAATTTATAAAATGGGTTTGTTTTAAAGTTAAAGATAACATTTTCATGATATTAGACTTTGTACAGATTCTTTAGTAAAATCCTATTGGTTTATGTTCTCACACCCAACTTCTTCCTTTATGAATTTGTATATGTGGTTTTTCTAGACCCAAGTAATGGGACGAGAATTATTTATCTTGTGAGATTTTCTTGTTAGTGGTTTCCTTTGTAGAGGGGTGGTTTGGTGATAACAATGGGTCTCACGGAGACTCGGCCTATGGGTTGTCTAGTTTTGTTTTTCGGTTTAGCACCTTATTCCCTACTTTGTCGCAGTCACACCATCGCCCCCCATCGAAGCCACAGTTCCATCATCGATCGAAGCCACAGATGTTGAAACCTTCTCTGTCTCCTAGCACTGAAGCCACACCACCGTCATCACCCTAAGACACGAATGCTACCACCTCCCTTCTGCGTCGACACCATGACGTCACTACTGCTACAAAAAATGCACAACATCGCTCGACGAAGAGCACCCGAGAAAATCTGTGTCGGAATCATCAGAATATGGTAAAAATCTGAGCATGGCACGTTGAAATATGATGAGGGAAGATAGATCAACCTACCTATCAAAACAAGTAGGAACAATAGAACGAGTTCCACCAGACTAATTCACAGGTTGGAGGATGAGTGATGGCCTGAAAGTCTGGAGCACCACCGCCGCCACCGAGAAGGGTTTCTCAAAGATACCCTAGAGACCAGGGGATTGTTGTTCCATCACTTGGTCACAAATTAATGACATATTGAAAATGTTAAAACTTAGTAAATAAACTAGTACTCATGTGCAATTGCATGAGATTTAAATTTTAACTACTGTCAAGAATTGTATCATGGTTAGAACTACATTAATCAGTTTGAGTTTTTTCATTTTAAGGTTGGGTGGTTATGTTAATAAAGTACATTTAAGGTGAAATAATTGCTTTTTATGAATAGTTTTCAGTGATTAAATATTTAAATACATATAAATTAGAGAATCTGTGCCAATCTTTTGGATTCTTCTTCAATTTTTCCCCGCATTGTCCAAGCACACACATTTTCATCCCTTAGTCATCTAAAATGGTGGCAGTACTGTTTCTCATATCAATTTTTAGTGACATAGATCCATGATTTGTCAGTGAGTCTGGAAATGACAATTAAAATGAAAAGGAACTGTTATAAAGATGATTTCATCATACCATTCATAGAGAGATAAATAGACCATAATTGTGAACATGTACTTAAAAACCTATGGATGGGGTTTTAACGTGATAGATTGAACACATGGCCAATGACTCATCAAATGGAATGGTTTTCCAGAAGAGGAAGCTACCTGGGAAGGATTTTTAGTGTCTCCAAAAAAATGAATTCACTTATCATCATTCTATAGAAATGTATACATGAATGCATTTATTTAAATTATATAATATAAAAAATCTATATACAAATAAGTGAAAAAAGAAATGTACTTATTTTACCTATATGCATAATTAAAATGAATATAGAAATAACATAATGCATATTGAAAGGAATTTATATGGAAAAAGTACACAACTTATCACATATATATGCTTTTAGATAATAGTTAAAAAAATCATTGTGCTGGAATATATATATATATATCAGACATATTGAAAGTACAAAATGTTACTCAAAAAAGGTTTATAGAACTGAAACATGAAGCAATCCATGATAAGAACTGCAGTAAAACGATGCACTACCAACACTGAGGTGCTGGTGTGGTTGATTTTCTGCTACCTCAAGACATTAAAATGGTAGTGCTGCAGTAAATTTATGCTTCCTAATCTATCAACAGTAAAACAAAATAATATGTAAATCTATTAGAATAAATTCCTCCTATATAATAGAATAGAATAGAAAATAGAATAAACCACTCATTTAGATTAGATAACGAGTTAAAACAGAACAAATCAGTCATTTCCCCTTCCTCCATATAGTAACTTCCATAGCTTCCAATATCAACAACTCATTGATTGGGAAGTTCCCCATCCTCAAAACTCTGTGGTTCCCCCTCCCATATTAATGAATCAGAAGCTAATAGAGAAGTGAGTTGTATTGACTCAAGTTGTCCTTGACTTGCAGATTGATATAGGTGTATGATTGTGGTTGGAATCTTTGTGTCAATTTTGTGATTTCGAGATTGGGTCACCATTAGAATTCTAGAAAATGTGTGAGATTTCACCAAGGGATTTTTTATATTAGCTAAAGATAGGATCAGACCAAAGGTATACCAATTGCCTCTCCCAGTGTGGTGCAGTTCTTTCCTGATACCAGTTTCTGCAGTGGTTCATTGATATTACCCTATGATGATGATCATACATAACTGTAAAACACCTCTGGAAAGTGCATGAAACATTTTCTCTAGTAACCAATTCCTATATATGCATCTTCCATTGCATATAAACACCCCTACCCCAACCGCAAATGAAATTTGAAATAAGGAGTCACAAGAGGGAAGGAGAAAATGGAAATTAGAAACGCATTACCTGGATTTGCAAAGTCAATCTATTTATCAGATTCAATATTCCTTGAACTAATGGAAGAAGATATTTGTAATTGAATATCATCATTTTGTGAGCTCAGAAGTTACAAATTTGTTCCATCATGTCCCATTTCAGTGTTTCCACATATTTAAATTTATCTAACAAATTTCTCTGCACATAAATTATGTATTACCGTGAGGGAATTATTGTAAAAACTATGTGCATTGTATATGTTAGGGTGAAAATAAACGCACATTAAATCCCAAAATAATTTAATTTTAAATAACATTGGATTTAATGAAAATTTAAAATTCCATACAAAACTTATAGCAGTGGAGGGAAACATTTAAACATTTTCACCCTTTGGATGGCTGATGCTTTGGAATGAAACTTGTTCTCCATCCTACATAAAAACACGCAATGAAAGTAGTCACCATTTATTGAATATTAGAAATCATTTAATAATTGTATGAAGATAACTATTATAATGTTTTCAAATGACATTATTATGTAATCTGTTTTGTTTAAGTGTTAAATTTACAACATCCGAAATCAACAAGAAATTTTTATATAACAATTTAATGAAATTATGAATCCACCACATCAACTTGTGCAGCAGTACTCGGAACTTGCTGCTCATTTACATCATCTATAAGAAATAGTACCTTGAATTCATTTTTTTCACATCGTCGATTTCAGTTGCGGATGTTGTACTCTGAAATGTCAATAATAATTAGCAATGTTTTATGTTTGAATACATTCAGCTCAGGTGGAAACCCAAACACATCATTTTCCTGCAATAAATGTATATTTTATATGAATCAATTAATAAAGTGTAATATCATTTTAAAGATAAATAAAAAAAATATTACATGGATAAGATTTTTTCTTAGCTCAGATGTAGATTTTGTAACAAATCACATCAATTGTTTCTCGAAGAGGACTATAGGCATACATCCTATATTATCACTAACCAGTAGTTTCAATCGATTTCTATAATAATATATAATTTACATAGTATAACTTTTCTAATATGTTAGTGAGATTTTTTCTAATGATGTCACATACAGGAAAAATAATATTTTTAAACTATGAAAAAATGTTTAAACACTTATAACTTATTATTATTATCATAAAATGTAACTATGAATAAATACCTTGGTATAGTGAAAAGTGGAAGGACACCACAGTTGTGACATTTATCCTTTTCATAGTGGTGTACCTTCTTTTTATAGGAAATACATGAGTCATAATACCAGTTGTAATAAATTTGTATCTTTTTTATAGTCAATAATTTTGTACAATTTGTTACATGTAATGAGAATTATATAAATAGTGAGTGAAAAAAATTACACTTATTACATGAGATTTGTATAAACCAAATCATGGGATATAGGTAATTATTAGTGGTTACCTGAGTACACGTAATAATCTGTATAAAGTTTCTCTTATTTCGAAAATAAGGTCGTTTGTTTCCAGACGATCTCTCTGGAATAAAAGAATAAATAATTAAAACATAAATATGAAATAACACATTAATAAAATGTTTATTTTAAATAAAAGGACATAGTTGCAATCATACCAGTCACACCATATGTCAGATTGACGTGAAGATGATTCCTACACGACATAAATGAATTAAGGATCATTTTCATAAAGTATCAAGAAAATATGAATGTGTTATCTTGGTTTTGAGTTTTTTCACATGTCTATTTTACTAAAATGTCAATTTTAATTGAAAACATGCACTTTGAGTTGTACCAATCACATCATGTGTATGTTTGATGTGATACTAATTGCTACATGTCACAAATTAATTATGAATTGTATTCCTAAAATAACAAGAAAATATGAGTATATTTACTCGGTTTTTTGGGATTGACACACATTTTGAACTAAATTTTCAATTTTAAACTGAAAACAGAAACTTTTAGTCATACCAAGCACACCATGTATCATATTTATGTGCAGCTAATTACTACATGTAAAAAGTAACTTATGTATCATCTCAGTGATATATAATAGAAATATGAATGTGTTTTATTGGTTTTGATTATGTTATTTGTAGTTTGAAATAAAATATCAACTTCAAATAAAAATACACAATTGGTTTCATACCGATCACACTGTGCATCAGATTGAGGTTCGACTGATTCATACATGTCATAAATTACTTATGGATCATTTTTTTAAAGTATCAAAACCATCCAAATTATTTTTCTTGGTGTTGAGTATGTCACATGTCTTTTTTACTAAAATTTCAATTTAAAATCAAAACACCAATTTTCAGTCATACTAGTCATATCGTGTGTCAGTTTTACATGAGACTGAGTCCTGCATGTAAAAAAGGATTTATGAATCATTTTCCCAAAGATTAAGATAATATTAGAATGCCTGATCATTTTTAGTGAGTGACACATCTTTTGAACTAAATTTTCAATTTTAAACAGATAACAGACACTTTGAGTCATACCGAGCACACCGTGTATCAGATTGATATGCTGTTGATTCGTACACATAAGAAATGACTTATGGATCATTATACTAAAGCATAAAAACAATTTGAATTAATTTTATCATTTTTGAGTATGTGACATGTTTTTTGAACTAAAATGTCTATTTTAAACAAAAATACACACTTTTTGTTATACCGATCACACCACGTATTGGATTGAGTTGTGTCTAATTCATACACATCAAAATGACTTATGGATAATTTTAATTACGTATCAAAAAATCCTTATGTGTTTGCTTGATTTTGAGTAGTTGATGTGTGTTTTGACCTAAGATATCAATTTTAAATAAAAAGACACATTTGAAGTCATATCAACCACACCATATGTAGGATTGAAGTGTGGATGATTTTTACATGTCCAAAAATGACTTATAGATCATTTTCCTACAGTATCAATCAAATGTGAATATTTTTTCAAGGTTTTGAGTATGTCACATGCCTTTTTACTAAAATTTCCATTTAAACTAAAAACACACACTCCATACTAGTCATGTCATGTGTCAGTTTGATGTGATAATGATTCCTACACATCACAAATGATATATTAATTATTTTAATGAAGTATCAAGACAATCCAAGTAAATTTACTTGATTTTTAGTTTGTGACACATGTTTTGAACTAAATTGTTAATTTTATACACATAACAGATAATTTGAGTCATACTAGGCACAGTGTATACCAGATCAAGGTGATGCTAATTCCTATATGTAAAAAATGAGTTATGGATAATTTTCCTAAATTATCAAAGAAATTTGAATGTATTTTATTGGTTTTGAGTATGTGACATGTGTTTTGAACTAAAATATCAATTTTAAATAAAAAATACACAGATGTATTCATACCAGTCACACTGTGTGTCATATTGAGGTGCGATTGATTCCTACACATAAAAAATGACTCATTGATCATTTTAATAAAGTATCCATACAACATGAATTCATATTCTAAATTTTGATCATTTCACATGTATTTTTTACTAAAATTTAAATTTTTAATAAAAAGTCACATTTTTACTATTAGATAAAAATGACAAGGTAATCAACTTAAAAATATTCGATAAAATGAATAAAAAACTAACTAAAGAAGCAGTAGTAATTAAAATTTTCATGATGTCTTTATACATTCTTGACCCATTTCCCTATAATTATTATCTCATTTGTAGTCTCAAAGTAAAATATAACACAAAAATGAGTTGTTTATAAAATTTTAATAGCTCTATCATACCAGAAAAAAAATGTTTGTATTGAGGTGCGACAAATTCCCACACATCAAAAATGACATATGAACTGTTTTCCAAAAGTTTTAAATCAATATGAATGTGTTTTTTTATTTTTTAATATTAACCATGTATTTTGAACAAAAATGTAAAATTTAAAATAAAAATATAAACTTTGAATCATACTAGGAGTACCTTGTATCATATTGATGTTCGATTGATTCCTACTCATCACATAATATCTTATAATTATAAAATTAATTCTACATTTGATTTTATCTAACAATATTTTAGTTTTAAATAATAGAATGTTGAATGCGTTGAAGAATAAAAAAAATGCATCATCATGAGTGCATCATCATTATTGAGTTAATGATCATAGTATATGGGTGAATCATTCTTGTTGAATAATTCATTTAATTGTGATCTGTATGAAAATTATACAAATAAGTATAATATAAAAATTATAAGGAAATTAACTAAAAAATTAGATAAAATGATGATAAATTTCTCTAAGTAGTAGGAAGTCACCTCTTCTAGATGTTTGTATAAAATATGAAACAATGTATTATACCCATTCATTTCTAAAAAAATATATTTCCTATTTAAAATATGAGGTATTCTTTATGTCCTAGTAGAACTGAAAAAATATAAATAAATAAAGTATTAGTAAATATTTTAAATGAAATTTTAATTATCATTATAAATTCCTCTTTGGGGATTCAAGTTTGTTGATGGAATATGATATCTTTGTTAAATTTGAAAACATAATAACCACAATCTTTTTCATTATTTTGATCCTAGAACTATAGAAACATAGATAAAAATTAGTAATTTGTTTTGATATATGTTTTGATTGTGCAATTTTATTATATACACCCTAATACTTATCATCCATATTTAGAATTCAATTAGATTTCTTTCCTCATGGTCTATCCTCATTCCAATATTTTTTTGATATTTAAAAACTACCCAATCATAAAATAATTTTCATTAAAAGATAATATAAAATGTTTAACATGAATTTTATTTGTAAATTTTTTAATATAGTGTATTAAAATTTGAAAAATGTCATCACATGTGGTGATTTGTTGGGTATCGATCCATGCATTAAGTCCAGACAATTAATGTGTTGACTATCCAAATTGGGTGCAATGAGTAACCAATGATGACTAAAAAACAATAAGGAATAAGTAATGAAATGAATGGAAATATATTTTATATGATAAAATTGTAGAGTTGTATATATGGATCATGGTTATTAATAAGTGGATATACATTTTTTCCAAACATTATGGCCAGTTTCTCCACTATTACATCATATTTTTTTGGTTCTAATGGGAATAGTTGTACATAAGTGATGTGAGGACTAATGAGCCCAAATTTCCATTCATATGAATTTTCCATTAAATAATATTTATATATACACCTAAAAGAATTATGAATTGTATTTAGTAATAATTAACATAGAAGATAAGTTATTGGACAAACAACTTATGAAAATACACATCATGTACACATTTATAACCGAGACTTCAAGCCATTCATTCTTAAGGGTTTCATTTACATTCTCAAGACTAATATATTATGTAATGGAATATACATAAATATGTCCTTAAATATCATTTATGGTTGTATCACCACTTTCTAACGTTATATTCATATGAACTTTTAATGTTAGTAAATGAGGAAGTTGAATGGGAGGGGTAAACGTACTTTGTGAAGATCTTTTCGATTGGTTTTTTAATCTTAAATATTTTTTTTTCAGCCATCTATTTAACCCCCTTGACTTGTCCTTTTGTAATAACATTCACCAGTTCATGCATTTTTTTATTAATTGTTTAAATTTTTTCATTAAAAATAAATTAGAAATGAGTACCTCCTTATCGACATGTATTTTTACAAGATCTTATGACCATGATAAAAAAGTTACAATAACTTTCTCAACCGTATGAATATATGTATCATTAAGTGGAACAAGTATCTTGATTAAATAATGTGAAAAAAATATATAATATTAAAATTTAGGTGATTTTAAACCATTATAAGTGACGTCAAACCTCACATGTAGGTGGTAAACAGAAAAAACTGATCATCCATGGAGGTGGTGAACCGACATAATATCGACAATGATTTAATTTTTATAATAAGAGGAGAAGATAAGATGATGGATGGTACATATTTTATTATATTAATAAAATTAAAATATATATATATATATATATATGTTATTGGATTTATTATTACACATTGGATGGGATAGGTGTGGATAGGTTATAAAAAGGAAAGAACTTAAAAGAGGTTGTTTGAGAATACTACTTCTTAAGTGTCATCTCCATAAAAAATCCTTAAGGAACTTAGAATTGGCCTTTTGGTGAGACCAACTACACTAAAAAATGGATTATAGGATTTTTAGGAGAATTTGGTATAAATTTAGAAATATATAAATATAATAATATTTGAGGATAAAGGAAGGTGAGGGTTGTTATTTTTAAGGGTAGAAGAGGGGTGTTTTTTGAATATTATATTCATTACTTTATTATTTTGACTTAATAATTACAATGGTGTTGATACGTGTGAAAATATATAGTAAATTGTACATTTTATTTTGAAATAATGGGTTATTTAATAATCTATTATGCAATTAATCATGTATTTTACTTATAATGTTAAATAACATATTTTATCATATTCACTATTCATCGAAAATTCAAAATTTTTAGAAAAATAAAAAAATATACGCTAAATATTTTTTTGACTTTTATATTCCATAAATGAAAACCATTTTATAATTTTTTTAAAAATAGAAACTAAAATTTAAAATTAAATCCTTATTTATTTGAAAAAATACTTATTTTAACATTAAGATCAATTTTCAGACTATTTCAAAAATTATTTATAGCCTTATAAAATTATATTATCATTATAATATATATTAATGTTAATTTATAAATTTTTTTATGAAAAAATAATTTATTTTAAATTATTATATTTTTTATAAAAATGAAAATATTACATATATGGTTTTCAAAAATACAAACACATATTTTATCAATTTTAAAACATTTATTTACTATTATCATGATATAAATATGTCAAATTTTAATTTTATATAATACCTAAATACTATTTTACACTTCCATAAGTGAGGATAATATTCTAACTATTAGGTTTCTATTCATAATAGTTTGATTACTATTTCAATAGTTAGATTTCTACTACAACTGTCAGATTTGTAACGACCATATGGTTTCCCTACAATCTATAAATACTTTATATTTTATTCATTCTTCATTCAATTATATTTTATCTCAATGTTATATATATTTTCATTTCAAGGTTGAATATTTAATTATTATTTTTTTTTCATTTATATAGTGTTTTTTATATGTGTAGTAATTCTGGTGGATTGAACAGATCCACTTTTTTATATTTTAGTTATCTTATTTTCTATTTTTTATCCCATTATAATATTTTCAATAATTATGGAAATATTTTATTTATAATTTTTTTTAAAATTGATATAATAAAATGTTTTTGTTTTTATCTTGTGGTGCACGTGATTTATGTAATACTACATTACTAAGTATAAGACAATTATATAAGTAGAGGGGAAACACAATTGATAAAATTATAGGACATTAAATTATTACCCATTAAGAAATTTCACCCATGAAATTTCATTTTATATACTAAGGTAAAAATAGGTGGGGGTGCATATACTTCATGGATTTGTTTGATTCCTATATCGTCTACTCATACTTGTGGTATTTTCTTAGTAAATTGAAAAGTTGAGTTGTATTCTTGCATAAAACATTATCTCTCTAGTCTGAGATCCTAAATGGGTACTCCTCATGATAGTGATCATTTTTTAGCTATAAAACCTATTAAATCATTACAAGGGAGGGACCTAGTATATACTTTCTCCAAAGGGATTCAGAGAATATGTAATGTACTTGAGAAGGGGCTGGTGGGAGTACCAATCATTAATCGACGACTTTTGTACATTTAAGAATCTCAAATTATCTGATGTACTTAATAATTAACTTTCCATTCTTCAAAAATATCAGGAAACACTTAGATGGAGATATATAGTGGAAAAATTTATCTCCTACGTCAAGATCTAGGTCTTTTCGATGAATGTCATCATAACTTTTCTGCTAACTCTGAACAACCCTGATTTATTGTTAAATGGTTTTGACCTTTTCTACCATTTTCTTGACAATTTCTAGTCCAAGAATTATTCATTTTCCAACTTCATCATATAATATTGGTGTTATGAATCTCATCCCATCAATTTATTGACATGGAGACATTTTTATTCCGGATTGAAAGATATTATTATACCAGAACATAACTAAAGGAATAAGATAACCCCCTCATACTATAAAGTCCATCAAGCATGATCTCAAAATTTATTCCTATGTCAGGATACTATTCTCAGGTTTACCATTTTTTTGGGGGTGATAAGATGTAATAAATTTCAACTCAGTGTTTAGATAATGTTAAAGACTCTCCCATAATATGTAGGTAAGTATAAAATCTCAATTAGATATGATTGATAGTGATATTCTCTGTAGCCTCACCAATTTTATAATTTATATAATCACAAGTCAATCGAGTGATATTTTCTCTTAAATTTCAATTAGGTGAGTATTATTTGTAAGATAATTAACCAAAAACCATATAGAATTATTTTCTTTAGATGTAATTGAAATATCTATGATAAAATCTATAGTTACGTTCTCCCATTTCCATGGGGGTATCATCCCCTTGGACGTTTTCCTTTCAGCCTTCACCTGTTGACATATCAGGAAATTTTATATATATTCTACAATATCCTTATTCATATTGTCCCACTAATAGTGATCCTTATGATCTTGATATATCTTCATACTCTCTAGGTGGATAGAAAAGGTTGAGCTATGTGCATAAAAAAAATCACTCTTTTATCTCAGGATTTGATCATACACATTGTCATAACCGAAATCATAAAAAACCTTCTTCATTAATTTTAAACTCTATGTATTTTCCTTTTCTTATAGCTTCCACCTTATTCTAAATTTACACATTATCTATTTGAGCATAATTTATTTTCTCCATAAGGTATGGTTGAGCAATCAATTGAGAAGGGAATGATGATGTTTATTCATTTATGATTCCCATGTCCATCCTTTCCAGGTCTAAAATGATCATATCTATATCAACTCTCATCATTGATATAGTCACTGAGTCCTTTCTACATAGATAATATTCCAGTTAATTTTATTTCCAAACATAGAAGTGGATTTATTAGTCATAGTTCTTGATCAGTCGTAACCACATTCACTAAAACTTATAAATATATTTATTTTTAAACATATATTTGAGGTTCCTATTATCAATATAAGGCCCCGGCCTTAAGCCTTACTTAATATTGAATTAAATTAATAATTCACATTGAGGATATTTTCAGGTTTAGAGTTTTAGAGAATTAGGGCATAACTATTACATCTCAAAAGATTACAAAGTAAACACTTATACTAAGTTTCCATAAAATAAAAAATCTTAAAAAGAAACATGTCTAGTTCCATGTTTTAGATAGCATGACTTTTCCTTGATCCCATCCTTGACCCCATTACACATTATTTCCTATGAAAAACATTTCAAAAAAACTTGGGGTGAGCATAAAAAGCTCAGTAAGGGATACACAAAGAAGAAAAAATGTTAGTTTTTCAAAACAACAAGTAAACCATGAATACTTTATCAAAGTAATACTTTTCACCTTTATGGAGTAATAAATACTCCTCACTGAACAAAATATCATTACTTACCCTTTTTTAACCAAAATATTACCATAAAACCCATATAAAGAATACATAACATATAAAGGTAACTTGGGACATAAACATACTTAAATGGAATAACCATACGGTCGACTTCCACACATATCACTTAATGGAATAGCCATACGGCCGAATTCCATACCCAATACATTTGAGGTTATAATGTAACCACCCATCCTGGTATTCACGGCACCACCCGTCATATAGTTTATCACGTAACCACCCATCAAATGTCCAAGTACCATTATAAAATCATAAGACATAAAACAAATATAATGGAAAGAAAAAATTTCCACACTTTGATCACAATATATCCCTTAAATATATTGACATAACAAATCCATTATAAAAACCATTTTCAATACCAAAATACATAAAAGAGTATATGGTATTTATTTCATTTTAAAAACATTACAGCTTATTGAGGAAGCCAAAGACCAAATAATACTCACGGCAGTGGAAAATGGTCGTTATCACCGCGTACGTTAAAAGAAACATTCCTTTTTGTAGTTTAGTAAAACTCTTCGTAGAAAAAGATTCTTTTTGAATAAACATAAAAGTCAAAGGGTTTTATACACCGTATAAAATAAAGTTGTGTATAAAACAAAATATGCTTCAATGAAAGGAGATTGAGACGAAGTCCCTTACCTCGGGTCCGACTTGACTCGATCATTCTTTAATGTCCTGAATAATAAACTTGAGTTAATTTCTACTTGATTAAGAAACATTTAAAGTTTATTATTCCTTTTATATCACTTATTACCATGTTAGGAACATTATGTAATCATTAAAGTTAATAATGGTCATTTTGTCGATATTTGGTACTTGAGTCAAAAGTGATCTTCTTATATTTACAAGTTGTTCACGTAGTAAAATATCCATTATCTCAAGAATTATATTCATGATTTAGATGAAATATATATCATATATATCCAGTATATACATGAATTTATAATATTACATAATCATTTAGAGGTAATAAATTAAATGCACCGTTCATGGAGATGGTAAGCCGTACGTACGCATGAACGCTACTTTCATTTCTATGTCATATTAATGGAATTAAAACTAAATGAGAGATATGTATATTTTAATTCCAGAATTATATTCATCATTTAGATGTAACATAAATCATATATATCCATTACATAAATGTACTTATAATAGTACATTACATTTGGGGACAAGAAATGAAATGCACCGTTCATGGAGACGGTAAGCCATACGTACGCATAAACGCCACTTTCATTTCTATTTCGTATTTTATGGAATGGAATCATAATGAATTAAAGGTATATTATAATTCTAGTATAATTTCATATAAAATATCATTAAATATATCCTTTATAAGTACCACATATGGTATTAACGAATCAAATCACTTTGAGGGGGCGATAGTCCGCACTTCCTAAAATGAAGATATCACGTTTACCCATAATGGAAACCATAAAGGTATGCCATAAATAATAAATACAGAAGATTAAGTAAGAAATAAACATATTATATATCATATATAAATATAGTGACATCTTAGTGGCCACCTTTGAAGGTGTTAGAAGAATATTGAACAATCATCGTTTCGTGAGGCATAAATTCGCCATCAACGAAAACAGTATTCTCTTTAACCATTAGATGAAGGTGTGTGTAAGTGTAGATCGAATCCTTCTTATAAAAACATCCTAGTATATTGAGTATACTGGTGTTGTTATAAAAGAAAAGAATAAAAAGAGTTTAGGGGGTTGGATAAGCAAAATAAAACATAAGAGCACAAGAGAAGACACTACCTTTAAAATGGGTAACTATTTTTGATTTGAGCTCAAAGGCTTCCTTGGGAAGACTTCTGCCCAAATTGAGGATTCTAGGAGTAAGAGAGGGGTGTAGAGAGACAAAATGGGCAGGATTTGGCTGATCCAAAGGATTGAGAGGTGTGGGTAAGGTGGTAGAGGTGGGGGCCTTTTATAAGAGGAGAGGAGGGGCACTCTTGGAAAGTTACAAAAGGTTACTTTATTATAAAATGCTTTTCGGATTTAAAAGGTCCTTAAATTATATATTTCTAGGATAAGGTGATAATAGTTCTAAATTCCCCCATACAATAGGTTTTTGAAAAGTGTAGGGAATATATTTTACATTATCTTTTCATTTTATTTAAATCGTTAAATAATGAGGTAATCACAGCATCATCATGGTGTCATAAATAATTTAATTTATTTAATGTCTAAAAATTATAAAAAAAATATCATGATGTAGGAAATCGTTTTATTTTTCCAATGAATATTTATAGTCAAAATGATGACTTGTATAACCCAATTTAAAAATTGTTTTAGAAAAACATCTCATGTTTGTGACATTTTTATTTTAACATTAAATAAAAAGTTATTAATGTCATTTTCCTACCAAAGTGGCTCCATGGGGTCCCCAAGTTGACCCATGGATTTTCATGGGCGGCCATGACACATCCAATGAGGGTAGGACATGTTTCTAGGTCATTTCATATTATTAAAACATTATTTTTACCTTAAATTACACTAATTACCTCTAATCACGATTAATAAACTTAAAAGTTACTATTCACCAAAAAATTATTATAATCCCATTGAACCAAATTTTACTTCCTAATGATAACCATGTATGTTGGATTTTTGAAATTCAAAACACAGAGGTGGTAAAATTTCATTTAAACGAAAAATCAGTTTTTTTTAAGTACCACTATGTGGTTTCACTATTCATCAAAAATTGAAGTTTTTTAGAAAAATACCAAAACTTCACCCTAAGCTATATTTGATATTCCGAATTCAAAAATGATGTCTATTTTAAAAAATTAAAAACATATAAGTTAAATTAACTAATTTAATAATTAATTCCCGCTATTAGAACAAATGTCGTGTTTTTATGAAACAATATATATGAAAAGATTGACACTAGTTTAAGTCCAATTTCAAAGTGAAATTAATTCCAACGACCACTATTGAATTAAATGGTAAAAATATATTATAATTTAAATTTATAACCAATTAAAAATATAATCTAATAATATAAACAAATTAGATTATAAAGAGGTTTTGAATTAAAATACAACATTTTTCACAATTAATTAAAAAATGAACTTTATCGGAAAAATAGAAAAAATTTACACAAAGTAAATTTTGATGTCCCGATTCTAAAGAAGAATTTTATTTGGTCCAAAATAATTTATAAGAGTGGCCAAAACTATATTTAATGACGGTTCACCATCAAAAGAGGATAGTTTGACCTTTTACTGAATATTAGAGTATCAATGCCTAAAATTGAATTCTTTTCGTATTTTAAGCCTTAATATTTTATTGGATAAATGTAAAAACATTTAACAAACATATATAATCATATTTTAGTTATTTCTATTCATTCCCACCAATACAATGCCTACGTGTTAACTACCATTTAAAATAATATTATTTTATTACTAGTGTGCAACGTAAGATTTCAAAGAATCTCTTTGTTGCGTATCGAGTACGCTATCGAACATAGAAACCCATTTAAAGTAACATTAATATTTAATTCGCAAATATTAATAAATATGAAAATGTTTTATTCTTTATTTACCTGGGATGTCACATCCTTCCCCCCTTTTGGGAATTGTGTCCTCACAATTTTATTCACTTATCAAAATAAGTGGGGGTATTTATCCCTCATAGCATTTTCAAATTCCCATGTTGCCTCTTCAAACATATGGGATTTCCACAAAACCTTTACCTGGTGAATTACCTTAGTTCGCAACACTTTCTATCTTCATTCATGAATCTGGACTGGTTGTTCTTCATAAGAGAGATTCTCTTCCAACTGAACTACCTCTAGGCTCAAAACATGAGATGGATCTGACATATACTTTCTCAACATCGAAACATGAAAAACATTGTGTACCTGAGATAAACTCGGAGGTAAATCCACTCGGTATGCAACTGACCCAACTCTCTCCAGAATTTCATATGGTCCAATGAACTTTGGACTCAACTTTCCTTTCTTACCAAATCGAATCACACTTTTCCATGGTGAAACTTTGAGAAAAACATGATCACCTACCTCGAAAGAGAGATCCTTCCTCCTATTGTCTGCATAACTTTTCTGTCTTCTCTGAGCTGTTCTCATGTGTTTTTGAATCAACTGAAATTTTTCTACCATCTCTTCTACCAATTCTAGTCCCATCAGCTTCCTTTCACCCACTTCATCCCAAAAATCCGGAGTTCGACACCGCTTCCCATATAATTCCTCAAACGGTTCCATCTGTATACTGGACTGAAAACTGTTATTATATGAAAATTCAACCAAAGAAAGATGTTTGTCCCAACTTCCCTGATAATCCATCAAACAAGCACATAGCATATCATCCAAAGTCTGAATTGTTTGTTCTGACTGCCCATCTGACTGAGGATGAAAAGCTGTACTAAAATTTAATTCAGTACCCAACGACTTCTGAAGGCCCTTCCAAAAGTTAGAAGTAAATCTGGGATCATGATCATAAACAATGGATATGGGAACTCCATGAAACCAGACTATCTCTTCAAGATACAATCGAGAAAGTCGATCTAGAGAGAAAGTATCTCGAATAGGAAGGAAATGAGCAGATTTAGTCAAGAGATCAATAATAACCCAGATTGCATTATTACCTCAATATGTCTTCAGTAATCCCACAACAAAGTCCATGGATATATTTTTTCCATTTCCACTCTGGCACTGGTAAAGGCTGAAAAATCCCTTTCGGTAACTGCCGCTCTGCTTTAACCTATTGACAATTCAAACACTTCACAGTAAAATCAGCAATATCTCTTTTCATTCCATCCCACCAGTAATACTCCCGCAGATCACTGTACATCTTAGTACTGCTAGGATGAACTGAAAACGGGGAACTATGTGTCACGACCCATCCTCGGGCCCGTGCCGTGACTAACCCAAGCCCGCCTTCCAGAGGCCATGGGCTGGCAACTAGCACCAAAGGCATAAATCCCAATAACTGGGAAGGCATTTCCATTATAAAAGTAACAAAACACCACAGAGTACAAGCGGAAGTAAAACACTAAGTACAAAATGGAAGTGCTGAAAAGTAAATGGGCCAGAATACAAATCCAATCGAAAGTACAGCTACAACTGAAAGAAAGTACAACAAAGACAAGAAGCTGGAAGAAGATAGAAGCAGCTCCTGGGTCATCCTCCTCGGATCCTACCTGTAGGGTAGGTACAGATAGCGTAGCTCCTGAATCGTCCACCACCAGAAGGGTAGGTACATATAGCGCAACTCCTGGATGATCCATCACGGATCCTACCTGAATGGTAGGTACAGATAGCGCAGCTCCTGGATCGTCCAACACGGATCCTACCTGAAGGGTAGGTACAGATAGCCTCCACAACACTCTCCCCTTAAACCTCCTCCAAGTGTCACCTCATCGTGAAGTCCACCACCAAATACTGTCTCGTCGTGAGGTCCTCCTCCGGGTACCGTCCAGTCCTCGAACACTCGGCCTCTGTCTGCGCTGCCTGTCATCTGCAACCAACACAACGAGGTGCGGGCATAACCCTTGTAGGGGTGAGTATAACGATACTCAGTAGGGACCCCGAGACCCTCAAGGTCTCACTAAATCCAACAAGGATAACCACAAATAACATCTCAATAGATAACCTCTACTTAGGTATATTCCCATACATATACCCATGTTATCAAGTAACCCATATCAATCATGAGGAAACACAAAGATCATGAAATCAACGGATATACACTACCCAGGTATATTCCCATACATATACCTAAGTTATCAAGTGAACCATCTCAATCATGAGGTGAAAACAAAGGTCATAGACTCAGCTCAACCAGGATTTTATTCATGATGTAGAAACCACGACTGCTGGAGAACTCCTCCTCTGTCGAGTACAGTGCGCCTGCCGCTACAACCAAGCGCTCCCACAAACCTTGGACTGCTGTAGTACTCCACCTATCGAGTACTATGGGCCTGCTGCTACAACCAAGCGCTTCCCACCATGGGTCTGCCGCTACAACCAATCTATCCCCCTCATAGGCTCTAGAGGTACTCCTTCTATTGAGTACCGCGGGTCTGCCGCTACAACCAAGCGCTCCTCCTCCGTGGGTCTACCGCTACAACCAAGCACTCCCCCTCATAGCCTCCAGAGGTACTCCTTCTGTTGAGTATCGCGGGTCTGCCACTACTACCAAGCGCTCCTCCACCATGGGTCTACCGCTACAACCAAGCGCTCCCCACTGGGCTATCCGAAACACACCGAGTCGATAGATTAGCAGTCGTCAAGTCTCAGCCAGCTACTAGGTCTCTGCACTCTGTTAGCTTGTCACCGGGAAGGTCCGCTCCCCGAGCTACCGGTCGATACTCCAAGTATCACGAAGTTCCACGAAGAAGTATCTCAAAGGATCGCCTCGTCATAGGGGTCTCAACGCAACAGACGGCGTGTCAGTCGGACGCTCGGTCTGTGAGTTACTAGCCTTTTTGTCCCAGGGGCCCGGTTGGTTTCGTGTGAAAACCAACCCGATCGTATCTCGATTATACCCCGAAATCTCATGGGGTATGCTCATAGGGACCGTTTCTCAACGTGATCACCAACGCCGCTGAACGTTCATCAAACGGACGTCCGGTCTGAAAGTTATCAGCTTTTCCGTTCTAGGGGCCCGGTTGGATTTCAGGTACAATCCAACCCGAACGTTATCCAACTGCATCCAAAACTCAGGCGAAGCATGCCAAAATTTTCTTCTCATCAAGAGGAATCCAAAAAAGTTGACGGCACGTCAATCGGACGTCCGGAGCTCGAGATATAAGTGTTTCTGCTCCGAGGGCCCAGTTGATTTCGTATCCGAACCAACCCGCCCATACTCAAAGTTCTCCGAAAACTTGAGTGTAATATACCAAAACGACCGTCTCTATCCAAGGATCGTATCGCAACTAACCGTGCATCGATCGGGGGTCCCTAGCCCCTGATATGGGCGTTTGAACGAAAACTACCCGAGAATAGGGGGTTCGGGCCCGAACTGACCCGGCCCGAGACCCCCCTGGGTCGGCCTGAACCGGGTCGACCCGAACCGGGTCCGGGTCCGGACCAATAGGGTGCGGCCCGGCCTGGTGGGTGCGGCCCGACCCGGTGGGTGCGGCCCGGCCGGTTGGCCTGCCGCGCTAGCGCGGCCGCGTGGCCACTCGGCTGTCCGGCTGAGAGGAACAGGGGGGTGCGGTTGCCTCCCTTGAATGGAGCCGCGGCCCCCACGTGGGGGCCGCTCCCTTCCAACAACGCGGAGGCCCTTCTCGGTGGCGTGGCGCGCCGACGGGATCTTCCGCGGACCACAGGATGTGCTCCGGTGGTCCGTTTGGCCTGCCGTCTTCGCCTAAGGCCCTCCCGGGACCCGTAGGTTACTGGAAAGGGTCCAAAATCACCTTTGCGATCCGATTCATCATCGCCCATCGATCTGAATGTCAAATAAACAACTGCGGAGTCTTCAATTCACCTCTGCAGCCCCGACTCCGGCCGCGGTTTGGTTCGGCCTCAACGGCGCGACTCGACGACACCACACTCCTTCATCACATTCCTTCTTGATTCCGCGCGGTGCCGTTGCACCGCGCCGCCCTTGTTCAAGCCGCAACGAACACACAACAAAGGGGGAGGAGGATCAGCCTTGTTCAGGCGGTCCGACCTCCTCCCGATAAATTGATAACAAGCGGCCCGAAAATTTAACGAAGAACGCAAGGAAAAAAATATTCATGAATAAAACCAAACCCCTACCTCGAGCGTAGCTGAACGAAGACTCGTCGCAGAATTGCACGTCGCGGAAGGAGGATCATCACGTCGTGGAGAAAAGATTCGTCGGCGTCGCGTCGTCGATCTCCGAGGATCTGGCGTTCTTGTCGACCTTCGTCGGAGGTCAGCGTTCTTCGCGTTCTTCGTCGAGGAAGAAGAACTTCAAGAACTTGAGAAAATTCTCCCCAGCCTCACACAACCCAACAACACTAATAGAATAAGAGTTTGTCTAATTTTATTTCTCAAGCCATGCGTTTTGAAAATAAAAAACGAAACAATCAATTAAATGAATTAATTGCAACGTTTAAACCACCCAAATTAATAGAGGTATTTCATAAAAAGAAAAACGCAAGGGTGGACTTCCACTTAATAGGGGTGCGGGTGCGTTACCTTAATTAAAGAGGGGGGGTGAAGAAAAGAAAGGGTGGGGCTTGTGTGGGCCCCACCTCACAAATATCCTACCTAGTGGTTTGGATATTGTGGGTCCCACTCCAATCACTTATCTTAGGTTAAACAACTTCAATTAAAATAAAAATTGGTCGCACCATTTTTACTTTAATCCTTTACTTAACCCAAAAATTTAAAAACCACACCCGAGAAAACGCAACTCCGGAAATGATGTTTCTAAGAAATTACCGGCGTCGCACTTCCATCGGTGCCCTCAGATTTCGATTCCGAACACCGGTTCAAAAGTTAGAAAAACCCGCTCGTTCGTTCACTGAACGTACCCGAGCTAAACTTCAGAAATTGATTCCGGGCACACTGGGCCTCAGAATCGGGCGCTGTCAGAAACTGCGTACTTGTAAAACTCTAAATAAAATCAAGAAAAAAAAATTTCCTTGAAATTTCAGGGTCTTTACACTATGATCCTCACATAACAACTCATTCTTCAACTGTGAATCACCAGGCACACATAATCACTTCCCAAACCTCAAAACACAATCATTATCAATGTTAAATTCAGGCAACTTACCCTTCTGAACCAGCTCTACCTTTTTTCTGCAACCCACTGTCTTTCTTCTGCGCTTACTTAATTCTATCTGATAGGGATGATCTCACTAATTCCTGAAACAAAACAGAATAACTTCCTACACCAACAAATTCTATGCCAAAGTTCATCATATCAAAAACCAAAGGATCTCGTTCCAAACATAGCATGGTTAATGAAGCATTACTTTTTCGACTCAAAGCATCAGCCACTTTATTTTCTTTTCCCGGATGGTAATGAATTGTACAATCATAATCCTTGATTAATTCTAGCCTTCTCCTCTATCTTATGTTAAATTCTTTCTGAGTGAATATATACTTTACACATTTGTGATTAGTATATATTTCACACTTTACTCCATACAAATGATACCTCCAAATTTTTAGGGCAAAAACAACAGCAGCTAATTCCAAATCATGTGTAGGGTAATTTACCTCATGAGTTTTCAACTGACGTGAAGCATAAGCAATTACCTGATCATTCTGTATAAGGACACAACCAAGTCCCTTCAATGAAGCATCACCATAGATAAAAAACTCACCATTACTGGAAGGAAGTTCCAAAACTAGAGCATTCACCAATATTCTTTTCAACTCCTGAAAACAATCATCACATTATTTTGTCCAGATAAACTTAACACCCTTCTGAGTTAGCTTAGTCATTGGACTAGATAACCATGAAAAATTTTCAACAAACCTTTGGTAGTAACCTTCCCAACCAAGAAAACTATGGATCCCAATTACATTTGTGGGTCTTATCCATTCTTCAACAACTCTTGTTTTAGCAGGATAAACAGTTATGCCATTTTTTGAAACAATGTGACCAAAGAAAGAAATTTGTTGTAACCAAAACTCACACTTGCTGAATTTTCCATACAGTTTATTTTCTTTTAAGGTTTGAATGATAACCCTTAAATGACTTTCATGATTCTCTTTACTTTTATAAAACACCAAAATATCATCAATGAAAACAACCACAAACTTATCCAAGAACTCATGGAAAATTCTATTCATAAGGTCCATGAATACAGCAGGTTCATTGGTTAACCCAAAAGGCATAACTAAAAATTCATAATGGCCATATCTAGTACGGAACACAGTCTTAGGAACGTCTGCTTCTTTTACTTTCATTTGATGGTACCCCGACCTCAAGTCAATCTTCGAAAAAAACTGAGCTCCCTGGAGCTGATCAAACAAATCATCGATATGAGGCAAAAGATACTTGTTCTTAACAGTAATGTTATTCAAGGCTCTATAATGAATGCAAAGTCTCATTGGACCATCTTTCTTTCTAAAAAACAAGATAGGAGCACCCCATGGTGATGTGCTAGGTCGAATGAAACCTTTATCTAATAACTCCTGCAATTGCTTATTTAACTCTAAAAGTTCAACTTGAGCCATTCGATAAGGGGGTTTTGAAATTGGCTTAGAATCAGGAACTAAGTCAACAGTAAATTCAACTTCTCGATTATGAATAATACCAGGCAACTCATCAGAAAAAACATCAGGATACTCATTTACCACTGGCACATCATTAATCTGAACAGTTCCCTTGTTTTCAACGATATGTTCAAGATAACATTCTTTTCCATCTTTTACTAGTTTCTCAACTTCTTGATATGTTATCAAAAGAAAGGGTTCATTCTTGTACACAGACTGAAAATCTTTCTGAAAAGAAACCATTTTAGCTCTCCAGTCAATCTTACCATGATAAACAGAAAGCCAATCCATGCCCAAAAAACATCAAACTATACTAAAGGAAAAACAATAAGGTTTGCAGATAGATTTTTTCCACACACAAGGATAAGAAGGTTCTTATAATTTCTTTTTGTCTCAATGTTTCCTTCGGATGTTTTTACCATAAGTTCAGGATTCATATCTTGAGATAGAATTTCTAATTTACTAGAAAACTTCTCAGAAATGAAAGAATGTGTAGACCCTGAATCAAACAACAGATTGGCCTAATCCGAACAAACAAATAGTGTATCTGATACTACTTCATTCGATGGACCAACATCTGCTGATGTAGTTGCAAAGGACTTCACTACCCCTTTCTTCTTGTAGTCTGGATGATTTCCCTTAGTTGAGTTCTTTGTTAGACACTCATTTTCCTAATGACCCATTTCATTATACTTAAAACATCTTACCACTGGATTTTCATTTCCTACTTGTTCATATTCTTTACAGTTACAAAAAATATGACCAGACTTACCACACCGAAAGCACTTTCCAAAATTGGATAAACATTCTCCAGGATTAATTTTACCACACTTCTCACAGGATGGATATTTGGTTTTCATACCTCCTTGCTTCTTTGATGAATTCTTCCCTTTTTCTTGCCAACTGGACCTCTTATTCTATTGTTTGTAAAAGAACACCTGATCATCGGTAAACTCCATTTCCACCTTCTCCGCACATCGAACAAGTTTTTCATACCTTTTGAACTCACGAGAATCTAAAGCCCTTCGATACTTTGGCTTTAACCCTAAGTAAAAATGGTTGATTTTACTATCAAGATCTTGTATGAAGTTTGGAGCATACCTTGCCAGTCGAGTGAACTTTGCTTCATAAGCTGCCACTTAATCATCCTCCAGCCTCAATTCTAGGAATTGTTTTTCCATCCTAAGACGAACCACCTTGTTAAAATATTTCTCAAGAAACATACCTTCGAATTAGTCCAAGTGAAAATCATCAATCTAATCACTATCCCTGATATTTTTCATCATCGACCACCACTGATCTGCTTCACCTTCAAAATGGTAAACAGCAAGACTAACCTTTTGATGCTCTGAACACCCCATGACATAAAAAATCTTCTCCAGTGAATTAATCCACCCTTCGGCTAGCACGGGGTCAGATGATCCTCTGAATGATGGGGGATGTTGCCTCATGAAATGTTCCACCACTGACATGTTCCTTTGTGGTTGATCTGGCTAATCTCATGCATGGATACCACCACCACTTATAGCCCGAGTCAACTGTGCCATTACTACAACAAACTGTTTAGTTCCAATTCCGACCATCTCGGGTTGCTGATTTGGATGTTTGTCTTCCTCCTGATGTCGTCCGAACATAGCTTCTTTGTTTCCTCTGCGGAAAACCATTTTGAACATAGAAATATCTTAGGTGAAGCAACATGGTAATCATTAAATGCTATATAATTTCAATCATACCATAAATTAACTTATAATTTATCAATTTTCTAACTCCTAAATTTTTCTAAACCGACCTCTGATACCAACTATAAGGCCCAGACCTTAAAACTTGCTTAATATTGAATTAAATGAATAATTCACATTGAGGATCTTTTCAGGTTTAGAGTTTTAGAGAATTAGGACATAACTATTACATCTCAAAAGATTACAAAGTAAACACTTCTAATAAGTTTCCATAAAAAAAATTATTAAAAAGAAACATGTCTAATTCCATGTTCTAGATAGCATGACTTTTCCTTGATCCCATCCTTGACTATATTCCACATTAAGTCATGTGAAAAACATTTCAAAAAAAAAACGTGGGGTGACCATAAAAGTCTCAGTAAAGGATACACAAAGAAGGAAAACTGTTAGTTTTTCAAAACAACAAGTAAACCATGAATACTTTATGAAAGTAATACTTTTCACCTTTATGGAGTAGTAAATACTCCTCACTAAATAAAATATCATTACTTACCCTTTTGTAACCAAACTATTACCATAAAACCCATATAAAGAACACATAACATATAAAGGTAACTTGGGACATAAACATACTTAAATGGAATAACCATACGGTCGACATCCACACATATCACTTAATGGAATAGCCATACGGCCGAATTCCATACCCAATGCATTGGAGGTTATAATGTAACCACCCATCCCGGTATTCACGCCACCTCCCGTCATATGGTTTATCACGTAACCACCCTTCAAATATCCAAGTACCATTATAAAATCATAAGACATAAAACAAATATAATGGAAAGAAAACATTTCCACACTTTGATCACAAATATCTCACTTAAATATATTGACATAAAAAATCCATTATAAAAACCATTTTAAATACCAATATACATAAAATATTATATGGTATTTATTTCATTTTAAAAACATTACGGCTTATTGAGGAAGCCAAAGACCAAATAATACTCGCGGCGGCGGAAAAGGGTCGTTGTCACCGCGTACGTTAAAAGAAACATTCCTTTTTTTCGTTTAGTAAAACACTTCGTAGAAAAATATTCCTTTTGAATAAATGTAAAATTAAAAGGGTTTTATACACCTTATAAATGAAAGCTGTGTATAAAACAAAATATGCCTCAATGAAAGGAGATTGAGACGAAATCCCTTACCTCGGGTCCGACTTGACTCGGTCGTTCTTTAATGTCCTGAATAATAAACTTGAGTTAATTTATACTTTCTTAAGAACCTTTTAAAGTTTATTATTCCTTTTATATCACTTATTACCATGTTATGAACATTATTTAATCATTTAAGTTAATAATAGTCATTTTGTCGATATTTGGTACTTGAGTCAAAAGTGAACTTTTATATTTACAAGTTGTTCACGTAGTCAAATATCCATTATATCGAGAATGATATTCATTATGTAGATGCCATATATATCATATATATCCTGTATATACATGAATTTATAATATTACATAATCATTTAGAGGTAAGAAATGAAATTCACCGTTCATGGAGACGGTAATCCGTACGTACGCATGAATGCTGCTTTCATTTCTATGTCATATTAATGGAATTAAAACTAAATGAGAGATATGAATATTTTAATTACAGAATTATATTTATCATTTAGATGTAACATACATCATATATATCCATTATATATATGTACTTATAATAGTACATTACATTTGGGGATAAGAAATGAAATGCACCATTCATGGAGACGGTAAGCCGTACGTACGCATGAACGTTACTTTCATTTCTATTTCATATTTCATGGAATTGAATCATAATGACTTAAAGGTATATTATAATTACAGTATAATTTCATATATAATATCATTAAATCTATCCTTTATACGTACCACGTATGGTATTAACGAATCAAATCACTTTGAGGGGGCGGTAGTCCGCACTTCCTAAAATGAAGATATCACGTTTACCCATAATGGAAACCATAAAAGTATTACATAAATAAAAAATACATAAGCTTAAGTAAAACATAAAAATATTATATACCATATATAAATATATTGACATCTTATTGGCCACCTTTGAAGGTGTTAGAATAATATTGAACAATCATCGTTTCGTGAGGCAGAAATTCGCCATCCACGGAAACAGTATGCTCTTTAACCATTAGACGAAGGTGTGTGTAAGTGTAGCTCGAATACTTCTTATAACAACATCCTAGTATATTTAGGATACTGGTGTTGTTACAAAAGAAACAAATAAAAATATTTTAGGGGGTTGGAGAAGCAAAATAAAACATAAGAACAGAAGAGAAGACACTACCTTTAAAACGAGTAACTCTTTTTGAATGGAGCTCAAAGGATTACTTGGGAAAACTTCGGCCTAAAGTGAGGCTTCTAGGAGTAATAGAGGGATGTGGAGAGACCAAATGGGCAGGTTTTGGTCGAGATAAAGGCTTGAGATGTGTGGGTAAGGTGGTAGAGGTGGGGGCCTTTTATAAGAGGAGAGGAGGGCCACTCTTGGAAAGTTATAAAAGTTTACTTTATTATAAAATGTTTTTTGGATTTAAAAGGTCCCAAAATTATATATTTCGAGGATAAGGTGATAATAGTTCAAAATACACCCATCCAATAGGTTTTTGACAAGTGTAGGTCTTAGATTGTACATTATCTTTTCATTTTATTTAAATCGTTAAATAATGAGGTAATCACTACATCATCATGGTGTCGTAAATAATTTAATTTATTTAATGTCTAAAAATTATAAAAAAAATATCATGATGTAGGAAATCTTTTTATATTTACAATGAATATTTATAGTCAAAATTATGACTTGTATAACCCCATTTAAAAATTGTTTTAGTAAAACATCTCATATTTGTGTCATTTTTATTTTAACATTAAATAAGAAGTTATTAATGTCATTTTCCTACCAAAGTGGCTCCATGGGGTCCCCAAGTTGACCCATGGATTTTCGTGGTCGGCCATGACACATAAAATGAGGGTATGACATGTGTCTAGGTCATTTCATATTATTAAAACATTATTTTTACCTTAAATTACACTAATTACCTCTAATTGCGATTAATAAACTTAAAAGTTACTATTCACCAAAAAATTATTTTAATCCCATTGAACCAAATTTTACTTCTTAATGAAAACCATGTATGTCGGATTTTTGAAATTAAAAACAGAGAGGTGGTAAA
Source organism: Viscum album (assembly GCA_963277665.1). Lineage (NCBI taxonomy): Eukaryota > Viridiplantae > Streptophyta > Magnoliopsida > Santalales > Viscaceae > Viscum > Viscum album. Next base: position 1,551,038,195 of record OY728126.1, read on the forward strand.
ATTTCATTTAAACGAAAAATCAGTTTTTTTTAAGTACCACTTAGTGGTTTCACTATTCATAAAAAATTGACGTTTTTCAGAAAAATACCAAAACTTCACCATGAGCTATATTTTATATTCCGAATTCAAAAATGATGTCTATTTTAAAAAATTCAAAACATATAAGTTACATTAATTAATTTAATAATTAATTCCCACTGTCAGAACAAATAGCGTGTTTTTATGAAGCAATATATTTCAAAAGATTGACACTAGTTTAAGTCCAATTTCAAAGTGAAATTAATTCCAACGACCACTATTTGATTAAATGGTAAAAATATATTCTAATTTCACTTTATAACCAATTAAAAATATAATATAATCATATAAACAAATTAGATTAAAAAGAGGTTTTGAATTAAAATACAACATTTTTCACTATTCATTAAAAAATGAACTTTATCGGAAAAATTACAAAAATTTACACAAAGTAAATTTTGATGTCCCGATTCTAAAGAAGAATTTTATTTGGTCCAAAAGAATTTATAAGAGTGACCAAAACTATATTTAATGAAAACTCTCCATCAAAAGGGGATAGTTCGACCTTTTACTGAATATTAGAGTATCAATGCCTAAAATTGAATTCTTTTCGTATTTTAAGCCGTAATATTTTATTGGATAAATGTAAGAACATTTAAAAAACATATATAATAATATTTTAGTTATTTCTATTCATTTTTTCCAATACAACGGCTACGTGTTAACTACCATTTAAAATAATATTATTTTATTACTAGTGTGCAACGTAAGATTTCAAAGAATCTCTTTGTTGTGTATCAGGTACGTTATCAAACATAGAAACCCCTTTAAAGTAACATGAATATTTAATTCGCAAATATTAATAAATATGAAAATGTTTTATTCTTTATTTACCTGGTATATTACAATCAATATATATTTTACACTTATTCCCATAAAGATAATTCCAAAAAATATAAAATGTAATGATTACTTCATCCAAATACAAACCCTATGTTGGATAGTTCTTCTCATGAACATTGAATTAAATTGAGGTGTAGGATATCAATTTATCATTATACATTACCGCACAACCCAATCCACTCTTTGAAGAATAATTGTATACCACAAAGAGTTTCCAACTTATGGGTAGTGTAAGTACATGTGCTGTGATATGACTGTTTTTCAACTCTATAATATATCTTTACAAACAATGGTCTATAAAAAAATTACCCTATTATGAGTTAGCTTGGTTAGTGGGTTTTAAAATCATGAGATGTTTCTCAAAAGTCATTAGAAATATCCAGAAAGTCTAAGGAAACTATGGATCTTCATTAATGATGATGGCCTAGAACACTCCTCAATTTAATTTATCTTAAAAAGGTCTACATATATCCCTTTGTGGGTGACAACATGTCATAAGAATGATAGTTCATCTAGAACTCAAATTTACTATACTTTTTATATAGCTTATCATTTTTAAAAGTGTTATAAATTTTTTCAAATGCTCATTGCAATCCTCCTTTATTTTGAATTATATTAGGGTATCATATACACAGACTGCCATAAATTTATTGAGGTAATATAGAAAAAATATATTCATTAAATCCATGAAAATTTCTGGATCATTAGTGTTTTCGAAGGGAATCACTATGAAATCCTAGGGTCCATAACTAATTCAAAAGGTAGTCTTGGGGATATCTTAATTCTTCACTTTTAATTGATGTTATCCTAACTGATGGTCTATATTAGTGAAGTAATGAGACCCAACTAGTTGATCCAACATGTCATCAATTTTTAGCAGAGGATACTTAATCTTTATCATGATTGTGTTGAGTTCATGATAATCAATGCAGAGTTACATTGACCCATCCTTATTATTGAAGAAGAGGACTGGAACACCACATGCTGAAGTTCTCTAGTGTTTAAAACCCTAATCTAAATTTTCTTGTAAGCACTTATTCAATTCTTCAAACTCAATGGGGGTTATTATATAAGGATTCATGGACATGGGAAGAGATTCTGGTTTAAGTTCAATTGGGAACTCGATATCTCAGTTAGTATTAAGACCATTAAACTCATTAAGGAATACATCAATATAATAAATTACAATTGGAATGTATTCAAGAATGATTATTTTCTTTTTCTCAATCATTTGAGCTAGATATTCTTTTTCAAAATGTAATAATATCCACCCTTGATATGAATATTCCCATGGAGATTCACTCTTAATGTTACACTTTTACCAAATCATAGGAAGACTTGAGATGCGAAGAGTGATATCCCTCTCCTAACAATTGATGATTGATTAATATAAGGACAACTAATAGATGACCAATATGGCCTAAAATAATAATAAATTAAGTATAAAATTATTTTTTGAGTGGTTTAATACACAAAATATTGACTGGGGAGGAGTTATATACTTGGGATTTACAAATTTCTCCCATTGTTGTTCTCAAAGATTTCTCAACTCTAATATTTTAAGTTGATGTTGGAATAGTTCTACTAAACATGAATGATATGAAAGAATGTGAAAAAATAGAATTAAAAATTAAATTCACTATTATTAAATGAATAAACAATGTATATTTCACCGCATCATTTTTTAGGTTCTAACTCAACAATTGTGAGAGGATATGGACTTTATATGTCTCTAGTACATAGAGGTTATTGTCATTAATTATCATTTAAAACCGTTATCTTAGGGACTTAAATTTCATAATTCTCATATTCCTTGTTGTTGAAACATTACACCACAAACGTATTATAGATCTAAAAATTATTTTATTTCTTCACATTAGTGGGATTCTTCATCTCTCTTTATAATTGATCAACCTAATGTCTCACCTTTCCTCAAATAAAAAATCTCATAGTTACCTTTATATAATTTTCAGTATGCTTCATTCCAAATTTTTGACAAGTGGCCAGTTGATTTTTCTTTCCTCCCTATGATTTATCTTTTTTATCCTTCTAAATTAAACTCCATTTTTCACTTTTTGTCTCTAGTCCCATGAGACAACTAAGAGAAACCAATCTCCACCATGACCTTAAGGGAATAACATAGAATCTCTTCATAACTGACAAAGTCTTGAATTACCAAATATATTCATAGACTCAAATTTAGTCTACTAAATAAGTGGTCCAAATTACTTTTAGTATTGATGAAAAATCCAATGGAATACCATGAAATCTTTGTGTAGTTTTCCTCATTATGCTAGATAAAATTATTTTACTTTTTCTTCAGTTTGAGGAACTCCCAATATTTATTAAAAAAGAGAGTTTGGTGAAAATATTTACTATTTTTTTTGAAACCATTACATTCTATGGATTAAATTTCTTCTTTATACTTTATTTCCATAATTAGTGACCACAACTGATCATCTTCCCTATCCATGTGGTAAAAATCTAGTATAACTTTATTTTGTTTCGATCCTTAAAGGATAGAGAATATATTCTGAATGGAGTAAATAAATTATTTCACGATGAGGGTATTTTAAAATCCACTAAATCCTGGATACCTTTGTTTTATAAAGGACTCAACCATAACATTATCTTTCTTTGAATAAGTAGGTCATTAACCTCGATTCATGTTATTATTCAAAACCCGAGTTAGTTGACCCAGTACTAACATGTAGTTCTTAGCTTCCACTCCAATCAGTATAAGCATATAATTATGGAAATCATTACATTTCCTATCACATTGGTTATCAGAATAGTTCCTCTTATATTTTTTTCTATTAACAAAAATAAAGTGAAAAAATTAGGGATGAGACCACATAACCTAAAATCTATATAAAGTGGAAACTATGAACATAAAAGAAATAAATTACATATGGCATGTAAATCATAAATTATGAATATTTAAGTTTTAATATAGATTATCCATGATAATTTCTCTATTAAATTTTATATCCTAATAATCTATACATGTCCTACCCAATAGTTTGTAAATATTACGTGTGTTTTCTAAACAAGATTATCCAAGACTGTCGAACTAGGTGTGCAGTAGGCCCTATTTTTCATGAATTCAAGGATGATCGAGTTACTACCCAATCCACCAATTTCTTGGTTATTACCACTAGGAATAACTATGTCAGATCCATGTCCACCTGTAGTGTCCAAATAGGGATGTAATTACTTGGAAATAACTCACTCTATACTTCACAAAAAATCAGGATATTATTCTATACTTATAGTTATCCACATGTTTCTCACTAGAGTACTCTATTTTTAATCCAGAAAAATAACTAGACCTTTCACTTATAAAAATTATAGTGATACAATCATTTTACACATATTATTACATTCTTTTTAACATAAATATCCTATAAATACAAACTAAGGATCAAGAGGACTAGCATCCTTGAGATACTAGGTAAATAAAACAACAACATAAAACTAAAATAAAATTAATTATTTTAATATGCATAATGTGTACCTAAATCAATTTGATATCATAAAATTTAATAGGTTAATATGGAGAATAAATAATCAAAAGGGGTAAGATACAAAGCCCAAACTGTGAATAAATAAGATAAAAAATAAAATCATGAGTCAAAAGGTATAAAATGACATCATGAAATACAATACTCATGAATAATCATATGGTATTATATCATAAATAACGTTGAATCATAAGATATTATTAATATATGAATTTCGAAACAACATAAAACATGATATAAGAATAATTCATGTCTAACTGCGAAGACAACATCTCATGGTGGATAGAGTCCCATCATGGATTAGGTTTACTTTCAATCCCATACATATCGCCTCATGAGATATAAATGTTACCTAATTAATTGGAGAACTATACGGGATCACCCATCATAACATCTATATTCTTATGTGTTTTATAGAATAAATCTAACATAAGACATAAAAATAAAGATTACCCATGGAAAGAAAGTGGTTACATAATCATATCTTATTGCATTATTAGATGGAATTTCATTATGGTTTCAAAGATATCATTGATTAAAAAAATTACTCACTAATAGATGAAAAATAATAGTGGTATGTTAAAAGTTATGTCAAATTGAAGTGAATATGTGAATTTTTTTTGGATATGAAACTTTGGGAATGTACCTCTTAAGAAGGGGTTTAAGGAAAAGGGTAAATAGTCTTTAAAAAGGGAAAGAAAATATTAATTTCCATAAAAATATATATGTAATTAAAAATTTTACCCATAATAAAATGGAAAATATTATAAAAAATTTATGGATTAAAACATTTTATTTAGTGGTACTGAAAATGGGGTAACTGATAGAGAAGTTCCCCTTAATCGGGTTTTCTTAATGAATGAAATTGAGAAGGGAACCTTTAAAACATGTATATCACCCCAAAAAAAGTTTCATTAAAATAGTTATATAATAGGGGGATATATATAAATAATATAAAATAATTACATAAGAAAGATATAAAGATAAATCAAGGTAAATATAGATAAAGTGTAACCCAAAGAAAATAGTGTGGTTCATAGAGATCCCTTACCATATGTTCCATAATAATTCTGCACTTGCAGTTAACATAAAAAATAATCAAATTTACACAATTAATTACTTAATTAAGAACCTTTTACATTTATATTTTATTTAATATAAATATATTTTTTCATTTACATCCAATTAAATGATATTTAATATTTATTATCACTATTCCAAGGGCATTCGTTTCATGGTTCCAAGGTTGGATCACTAGAGTTTAATTATGGAAATTCTTATAAAATGGATCTATAAATATATACGTTAAATGAAATGATGTTCATTTTGTTAATTTTTTTTAAAAGGTCCAAAAAATCAATATGTATACTAACATATGGACTATTCATCTAAAAAAATGTTAAAGTTATAAGGTTAGTTTAATTTTGTAGTTTCACCGAACATCACAAACTAGTTTCATTTTATTTAATATTATGATCAAATATTCATTATAGAATGTAATTTTTTTTAATATAAATATTTAGTTCATTTTAAACCATTATAACTTAATTTCAATGTACCATGTTGGTGGTAATGGAAAATGAAAACTCACAATCCACAAAGGTGATAAACAAAAATAATATAGATAACAGTTAAATTCTTAGAATAAGAGGAGAAGAGAAGAGGATGGAGGTTAGATATTATATTATAACTATAAAATTACATTATATATATTATATATGAGTTATTAGTCTATATTGGATGAGGTAGGTGAGTTGATGGTGGAAGAAGAAAGAAATTTAAAAATGTAGTTGGAGAATATTTTCTCTTGAATGTTATTTCCATGAAAAATATTTAAAATACTTGGAATTGATTTTTAGGAGAGTAAAAAGGAACTATAACCTGGTATAATTAATTGGGAAGATAATTTGGAAAAAAATTTCAATATATAAGGATTAGAATATATGAGGATAAGGGTAGGTGAGAGGCGGTATTTATAATGGGAAGAAAGGGGTATTTTTTGAATATCATATTCATTAGTTTATTATTTTGGATCTAGAATTACAATAGAGTTTATTCTTGTGACTATATATAGTAAAATATCAATGTAATTTTAGACTAATGTTTTCTTACATCAATCATTATTCAATTAATCATTTATTTAACTTATAATGTTAAATACCATATTTTAGAGTATTTTAGTATTCACAAAAAATTCCACTATTTTAAAAAAATAATTTTTTTTACCCAAACCATTTTTCATTATGTAGATCTCATAAATGAAATAATTTAAAAAAAAAATAATTCTGTGAATATGAGATATTTAATTTTTAAATTTAATCCTTATTTATTTTAAAAATACCAATTTGAACATTATGATCAATTGACAAACCCATTCCAAAATTACCTAAGGACTCAAAAAATCATATTATCATTATAATGAATATTAGTATTAATTTAATTTTTTTAATGAAAATAATATTTATTTTAAATTAATATATTCTTAATAATAAGGCAAATAAAACATATATTGTTTTCAAAAATACAAAAACTTATTTTATCATTTTAAAAACATTTATTTTCTAGTATCATGATATAAATATGTAATGGTTTCATTTTATGGGATACCTAAATATTATTTTACACTTAAATAATTGAGGATACTATTCTAATGGTCATGCTACTATTCCTAATGGTTAGATTACTATTCCAAAGGCTAGATTCAAAATGTGATATTACTATAACAATGGTGAGATTTGTAATGATCATAAAAGTTCCCTAGATCCTATAAATACTTCATATTATATTAATTATTCCATAAATTGTATTTTCTATTTGGTATGTATATATTTTCCTTTACAAGATGATTATTTCATTATTAATACTTTGTTTCATTTCTATAGTGTTGTTTGTGAGTGTAGTTATTCTGTCTGATTTAGAAAATCCAAATTTTCATATTCTAGCTTTATTATTTTTTATTTTTATGCCTTTTTAATATTTTCAACTCTTATGGCCATTTTTTATTTAAATTTAATGTTGAAATTAATTATATAAAATGTTGTTTCTTCTATCATATGGAGAATTTTCTTTATATAATACTACATTACTTAGCATGAAACGATTTTATAATCAGTGGGGAAATTCCATTGATAAAATTCTATGTTCTGACATTATTCATAGTATTCATGGAAAATATCCTAATAAATTCGATGACTTTAGAAATATATACTATGAAAATTGATATTTTATTGAGTACACTTCAAGGACATCATATTTATACCAAACTGTCAAAGTGTAACTTTTGGATTCCAGAGGTGTGGTTCTATGAGCATGCAATTTATGAGGTGGGGATTTATATGAATTTGAATAAGGTATAATATTTTATGTCTTGGGTCTATGATAATAATGTGTTGGTTATTAAGATATTCCCCTAGATTTTAAGGTGTTATAAATATTTTTTACCAAAATTCTTCCATTTGGAAGCATCAATGAAAAATATAACCAAAAGGGGGTGAAGTTTGAGTATTCTGATCAGTGTGAAGAGGCTTGACTAAGGAAAAAGTAGATATTGATGACGAATATAATTTTTTTGGTTCTTAGAGAACCTGGGATTAGATATATAGAGTTCTATTATGAATTAGGAGTTGGGATGGTAGTTATTTTGATTTAAAGGTACTAGGTAGTCACTTATGGATCATTCCAGATGCAACCCTATGAGGGGAACAATTTCATTAACCCACTCGAATAACCTAGTATGATGATACCCGATTCAGCTCTAATATATCCTAAATGGAATTCCCAATCCCCATGGGTTGATTACTAGCACCTATAATGATAATGGGAACACAACAAAATAATTTTTTTCCCAAAGAGTAGAAGATAAAAGATACAGGTTAGTATGTTCAACACTCCTCAAGGATAAAGAACCAGAATCAAATAGGTAAAACAAAGCTAAAAAAGTGCATCATCAAGTTACAAAACATCTACAAAGATAAATTCATAGACATATCCCATGTACTAGGTGGGATACATCCCCACCGATCACCACCATCACCTGATTTCCAAGGATCAAGAATATCCACCGCATCCAAGTGGTACTTTACCTTTACTTGGACCTGATATATAATAATATAAAAACATAAAAATGAAAAGTTAGGTTGTTAGATAAATAGCCTAGTAGGGTCTCACCAAGTGTTCCATAATCAGGTCTATTAAAATAAACCATTCATGACTTTAATTTAAATAAAACAAGGCATGGTATGTTATTTAAATATCTAAAACGAAATATTCTTTGACAATAAAAAATGGAAGATATATCAAAACATGGGTAAATGAATAGTTTAAATAAACATTTAAATAACGTATTTGGAATGAATTAAAATAATTCAATAATAAATGGAATGAAATCCTCCTTTCAAAACATATATTAGAACCATGTAATAAGACCTATGGTATGTTAGTCTTTGGTAATAGAATCCTCACAATACTCAGTCAGTTATCTCAGCTCAATGTGTTTACATGTCCCTTTGTTCAGGCTATCGGGGCTCAACTCCCCATCAGGGAAATCATGAAAAAAATAAGTTTATTTCAATGCTGTCATCATCAATATTTTTATAGGGGTATATACCCTACCATTATAATACTAATTACCCATAAATTACGCAGGATCACATGGGTTTCAATCAATCAATCAATTAATAAATCATGGGAAAACTATTCATTTCAAATAATTCAAATTACAATTACCCAATTTCAGTCTTCAACATGCCTTTCTCATTTCAGAAACAAATAACTGGTTCTCATCAAATCATTCATTTTCAAGTAATATTTCATTTTACTCCATTTATCTAAAGTTTAATCATTAAATAATTTCATCAAAACATTTTTTGAATCAATAAATTAATTTTTATCAAATCCTTTTAAAAATTCCAATTCCATTGAAATGGGTATTTTTTCACAATTTCGATGCCTTTTTCAAAATAAAACATCAATCATCTCAAATATAGGGTTTTAAATAATTTAAAAACTCATTTTAAATCAATTAAAAAATTTAATGATTCATTTTTATGGAAAAATCATATGGAACCACCTACCTTTAATCAGGCGATCAAATCAACACAACAATGACAACATGATCCACTAATGAAGAAAAAATGTGTATGAAATCATGGAATAAATCCTAGAATTAGGATCTATAAAAATATATATTATATCCATAAATATCATGATGGTATATCACTCTCTAAGGAGAGATAATGATTTTAGAAGAAACCCAAATATTGGAGATCCACTTACCCAAAATAGATCAAATGAAATCACCAGATCATAGATCCAAAAAGAAAATGGGATGGATTAGTCAAAACATCCATTGGAATCATTAAAAAAATTAAATGATGTTTTATAAGGAGAAAAATGAATTTAATATGGGTTTTATTTTAGTTACGTTAGTAAAAACACAGACCACACCACAGTGCCTATGGCCACGACGTAGAAGTACTGAAAATAGTCAGACCATGGAATAGCCTCTTTAGACCACACCGAAGCCACCCCCAGTCAACGAGACTCCATATTCTATATTGGATAGATCTCCTAGATCTTCTTCACCTGAGTTTAGTCTATGACACAATCGAAACACCTTTCCAGAACCATGTCAAAATAGGTCACGACACCCAAACATGCACCCTTGAACCTCTATGCCACAACCATCCATCCTTGTCGTAGGGCCATATCACTCAACAAGAGGTATAAAACAAACCTTTATCCATGTTTTATCTATGTGATAATTGGTAGTATCTATGAAAAACATCCTCTTGGGCACCATGATGTATCCAACTACATATGATGTATCCCTAATTGACCTTACATCCCTTACATTATAGCCTTATGGTCTAGGACACAACTCCTCTAACTCCATGCCACAACACTACTTAAATGGAATAGGCTACTACAGAAAACATATTTTTTTATAAAAATATATAAAAAAGGGGATAAAACTAATAGGGAAAGGAGTACCTAAATGAGGTAACATGAAGTTACAACCTACCCACCATAAACACTTTAAATCCCTATAAATCCTATCAAGTATATTCCACTCTAAAGAGGTGATTCCAATACTCTCTCATTAGTGCCTCACTCTCCCACATCTCATGTGAATAAGATCGATTCTGCAACAACACACATTACAAAGGTATCATCTTCCTAGAAAGAACCTTATTCATAGAATCAAAAAACCTAATTGGATTCTTAGTCATGGATGAATCAGGTTCAACATCAAGATCATCCCAAGTCTAAATAAGAGAAGGTTCATAAATATAATTTTTAAGCTATGGTATAGGAAGAATGTTTTGGATCAAATTCAACTATGATAGATGTTCCAAATGGTAATATTTATTGTCTACATTCTCAAAAATCTCAAAAGGATCCAAAATCTACAATGAATGGATTACCTGTTTCCCAAGATTTTGGTAACCCAACTGAGGTGAAAATCTTAATAAAACCTGGTCAAAAAATGAAAACACAAATGGTAATTGATGGTGATTATCATAGGGTTTATAACAACTCTAGATCATCAACATTTTTTGATGAATCAACTAAATATTCAATGTCATCTCATGAATCAAACTCATTCTAACCAAGTAATCTTCACCAATCTCTGACCAAAACAACATATATCTATAAGGTTGGGAAAATAAGTCCTCAAAAGGAACCATTATTATAAATAAATGATAAATTTTGTTATAGGAAAACTCAACTAATCCTAAATTTAAATCCCAAGCTCTACCAAGGTCAAGAAGACAAGTACGTATCATGTCTTCAAGAATCTATAAAGATCATTTTTTCTGAATATCAATCTAAAAATGATATTACATGCTAAAAAATTCCTAATATCTTATTTTTTCTTGGATGCCTCTCCAAAAATGAGAAGTAAAATAGTGATCCTAATCAGAGTCTATAGAATAAGGAACTCCATACTGCCTGACAATTTTATGAACAAAGATACATCCAAATTCCTCAAATTTGGTGTCATATGGAATGGGATTAAAGTGGGGTGATTAGGTTAGCCTATAAATCAAAAACAATATTAAATTCTTCCATAAAAGGGTATGTGGAAAAACAATCACAAAGTCTATATAAATCTCATACCACTTCCAAGTCAAAATTGGATGCTGTTGAAGTAAACCTGAAGGAATCTGGAGTATTTCTTCGACCCATTGGAAAGTATAAAAATGTGATACAAATTCAGTGATGTCTTATCTCATACCTGAACACTATAATCATTGCCTCATATAATATAACATCGTTAAGGAACCCAGGTGTACCCCCACTGGTAATTATGGAAATCCCCCATCACAGCCTTTCTCACAATAAAAAAATAATACACCAGTTCCAAAAACATAAGACACCCTCTGAAGAGAATATCCACTCACTGATAGCCTCCTCATATTAAATAGTGTCCTTAATGGCATTAATTTTATCATGAAACTATTTCTTATGAATAATCATATCAAGAAGTGAGGAGGTCATCTACACACTCACCAAAAGAACCTCAGACTCATTCTACCAGACTTTGAAATGAGATTGAGAAAAGAGAGTCATCATATTCAACTATTCTAATGATTGTTTACTTTATGGGTTGGAATTATCCTACTCAAATCTTGAGCTATGTAATTCCATTTACCAGGGGTGTAGGAAATTTCAAAATTAAAAGACTACAGGTAGTCCATCCATCACGTATATCAGAGGATTAGATCTTCATTAGAGAAGATAGCACTCTATAATTTTCTATAATAATAGTTGGTAAAACATTAATAAAAAAGGTAATGTCCCCAACTGTCATGAACTATGTAACACCCCATGATTCCATAGTATGTTATTTCTTCAAAATAATTCAATAACTTGCACTACACGCAACACTGAGTTCAAGCGCACCATGACTTACCAAACAAGCTTTTCAAAAGAATTTATGAATATTATTAACTAAATTTTGAACTTTTTATAATCCTTATAATTTTAGAATCCATATTATGAGTTTCTTAGACATAATGTAAGAACAAATTCATTTTTAGTATTGCACTTTTACCAACTTTTAATAGTGAACCCTTTTTAAATCCAATATTTTAAACTTTCATATATTCAATTTGAATAAATAAATTTACTTTTTAGAATGGGGAAATAAAAAATTTACAATAAAACACCCCAATCTTCCACGATACTCTTCTCTTTGAAGAAAACAGTAGTGTGTGTTGTACGTAACTTCGAGTTTTAACACACACCACAACCAATCAAACTAGCCGTTATGAATAGTAATACCTACTTTTTGACATTTTATAAATTTTATCTCTCAAAATGAACGTAATTTTTGGATTCGGAATATTGAATTTAGCCTAGGGTGAAATTTTGGTACTTTTCGGATAACTTTTATATTTTGACGAATAGTGAAAATTACTAAATTTTAATTAAAAACAATTTTTTTAATCAAAATAATTAATAGTGATAAATTATTAATTTGAGTGGTGTTAAAGTATATTTAGAACATATTTTTACCATTTAATACAATTTTGTTCATTGAACATAATTTCACAGTTAAACCGAACATAAACAAGTGTCAATCTTGTGATAGTTATTATATCTTAAAAACACGCTTTTTGTTTTGACAGCGGGAATAAATTTTAAATTAATTTATGCCACTTATGTGTTGTGAATTTGGAAAAATGGATTCCATATTTGGAATCAGGATGTCAAAATTGTGTAAATAGGTAACTTTTATTTTTAGACATTTTGAATAATTACTTCGGTAAATATTTTATTTACCATGGTTAAAGGGTAAATCCGGTAAATAAGGGTTAAAAAATAACATTATAATAAAAATAAATTCCCCTAAAACGTGTCCTAAAATTATTGGTGGATACATGTCCGACCATGGGCATCAATGGGTCTATTTTGGGACCCCATGGAGCCACTTGTAGGTGATAGGGACACTTTATTTTAATTAAGTTAAAATAAATACAAAAATGACATAAGCATATATCTTTTAGGAAAACAATTTTTAAATAGGGTTATATATGTTGGATTTTTGACTATAAATATTAATTAGAAAGATAAAAATCTTTTCCACATAAATTTAATTTATTTATAATTTTTAGACATTAAATAATATATGTTATTTATGACACAATGGTGATGCAGTTATTACCTAATTATTGAAACATTAGAATAATTGATATTATAAATACCCAAATAAATGTAATTTGAGACTTTTTATAAATTCCAATAATTTTCAAGGTTAATATGACATGTTAGAATTGAGTTACTTAAATTTTTTCTAAGTAATAATTCTGTTATGATTTTCACAAAAACCAATTATTGAATAGTGTCAAAATTGACCTAAAAGAGTTTTTAAATAAAATATTATATTATTAATTGATATTAAATTCCTGAAAATCTAAGGTTCAGACAAGAGACTTATATCATGATAGGTGTATCATTAATGTACCACTTGGGGGTCTCTTTAATGTATATAGTAAGTTTATTAACCATATAATATAAAAATACAAAGAGACATTGTAAAAGTGAAACTAATTAACTAAGAGTTAATACTTAAAGATAAGGTTAATATAGTAACCCAAACCTGTCTAAATCCTATTTTTTTGAGTGATTTTATACCCATAACCACCTTAAACGTTACATAATCCACTTTGGAGCAATTACAAACCGAATATGAATTTATTATAAAATAATATTTCTAGCTTTTCCAAAGGTGCACCTCACCCATCTTATAAAAGGTCTCTCCCCCTTCTCATTAATTCACACCTTCCAAGACTTTTGGCTCGGCCAAACCCTTCCCAAATACTCTCTAAACTTCCCTCAATTCATCCTATAGTCCTTTATATAGTCATAAATCCAACCTAAGGATCCCTTTTGATCAAATCAAAAGGAAGAACCCGATGAAGAGGTAATGATTTCACCACCCTTTTTCAAGTTCCTTTCTTCTTCAACTTCTTCTTTCTTTGTTATTACCATTATAAAATAATAACTACAGTATATTATATATAATTCTATGTTATTATAAACATGTTACAACCATATTTTAGTACTCTATCCATCCTTTGAATGACATGTCACCATACGTGCGTAAGTACGGCTTACCGTCTCCACGTCGTGGTGTAATTGTTATTCAATAAATTATTATTTGGATGGGTATAATAATGATGTGTAATTTATTTAAATAATAAATATAACATGATAATTATTATTTATATATGATATACCATCCAATTATATATTATTTTAATATCAAAAGAATGATATTGTCGCTCGTGCGTACGTACAGACTATCGTCTCCACGAACGCGATGAGATTCATTCTCCATCATATCCATTAAAGTATAATTATCATTTGATGATTTAAAAATAATGTTTAAGGACTTGATATCATTTTGGATATAAATAAGATACAACCCATCCATTACAAACACAGATTACATAATAAAACGTATAAAAGAAAATGAGTAAGTTAACACCCGAAACAACGATAATACTAAGATATTATTAACAAATCAATGTTAAAAGATCATATATGATATCATATTAATGTATATGATTATTGTATAATTTAATAAAAATTATTTCCCCATTATACAGGAGGTTAAACTACCCTCAACCAAGGAAAGGTACAAGGTAAGTGTTTATTTCGCAATCTCTTCATTATCCAAGGTTGTTCATACGTAATAATCTATTGGGATTTATTTATCATGCACATCCATGTTTCTTAAGAATGTATTTCAATTTTTTTTACCATTTACAAGAATATGGGTTAAAGTCATTTATACCCTTGTTTTAATTTTTATAAGAGGTTTATAAAGGAATCTTTCTGTCGTTTTCCAAACAAGGTGCTTTTTAACCGTTTCGACAGAATTAAGTTAAGAATGTTTTTTAACTTATACGGTGGGTGTGGCTATTTTCCGCTGTTATAAAATCATCGAATCTTCCCTTACAAGCTTATAAGATTATTTTCAAAGAAAATGTTTTATTTTATAAATATATGACTCTTAAATGATTTCAAAATAGAAAGAAATATTTATCTAAAATGAGTTTTGATTTCATCTATGTCAACATCCTTTGATGGATTTTAAGTTTATTTGGAGTTGATTTATTATGATAAAAAACCTCCATATGGTATTGATGGTTTTGTGATATGCTTGACTGCGAATGTGTTATTTTTATACCATTCATGGTTTATAAAGAAATTATTGACATTTCATATGCTAGTATAAATACGAATGTTTAAGTTATGTTTAAACCTGTTCATATGAGGAATGCATTGGACTTAATAAGTGACAGGTGGAGCCCGCTATAGCTCCTCAATGCATCGGTAGGTCTCATGAGACAAACTAGTGTCTTGGCAGAAGGCCTTTACAAAATCTTATTTTTAGTCTTGGCATGAGGCCTTGGCTACGTGGTTATGATAGTCTGGCATTATGAATTCCATCATCATGAATGTGGTTATTGATATTTCATGTGATTATTCGATTAGTAGAATATCCATGTGAATAAGTAAATGGAATTATTTCATTTTATTTTTTCCATACTATGTTGAAGTTCAAGTTTAAAAGGATTTTGTTTTAGTTATACATTTCCTTAAATGTTTATTCTTATTTATGAATGTTTCTACTATATTGTTATCCTTACTGAGCATTTGATCTCAACCCTTTTCTATTTTTTATTTTTCCCAGGAAGTGAAGAAGTAATTTATGAATGACCTACAGGGATAGTATGAGGGAATAAGAGTGTGGACTATAGAGACTATATTGTTGTAGTTTTCAGTTTATGATGTAATGTAAACTTTATTAATGTATCCAGTTATTCCAAGGCTACTAAACTATTCGGTCTTTCTAGATATGATCTTTCTTGTGATCATGACAATGTTATGTAATAATGCACCGACTCTGGGTAACTTGGGTCGAGGAATTACAGTTGGTATCAGAAGAAGTTTAGTACAAACCTTGGAAGCCATATTTAGATAAACTCTGATTAGAGCACATAGATTTAAGATGGAATTTGAGGATTAGTATAGAATAACTTCCTAGAATTTTGGTATTGTAGAGATTTTGTGAGTTTTCCGAGCAATACATCCATGTCTAGATACGAGCATGTAGAGGCGGCTCTGGCACAGATGTACCTAGGGGTAAAACCTGAAAACACCGCCTTGAGCTAGACTCGAACGGGAATTGGTGCACGACAATAGGTCTTGCTGCACTCTTGGTTACGACACTCCTGGGGGATATGCTTAGGATAATTCTCATTTTCTTTACAACCCATTATAAAGGGTTTATGAGTATATACTTCCTCAAAGGAGACATTTTTATGAATAAGGATTATATCCATAAACTATTTAATTTATGTTATGTGTTTTACAAGTTTGGGATTAGGTATTGTCATTCATAAACTAAACTAGTGTATGGCATTGTTTAGAAATAGAGCCCAGTAGAAGGAATGATAACTCCAGCAATGCACATGATCCAAAGAGAAAGAAGGATCATATATTTCATGGTCTTAAGCCAAAATTTATAAGAGAAATACTCTCCCATATATTATCATCATATGAAGAAATAATATAATGTGTAGATAAGATAAGAAAAGAGTTTACTGAGTCCTATGAATTTGAATGGAAGAAAGAGAAGAAAAGGATAGAATAGAGAAATATGGATAAAGGGAAGTGGGAAAAGAAGAATTTTCCCATATGTGATAACTGTGGGAAGAAACACCCTGAACTTTCCTGAAAGGAATGGGAGTTTGTTATAAGTGTGGAGGAAAATGGCACAAAGTACATTACTGAAAGGGTAAGAAAATGGTTTCAAATGTACAATTCTTCACTTGAAAGGAGTTTGGACACTACACAAACCTATGTCCCAGTCATCAGACTATGCCGCAAATGATGCTGTTGGATAATAATCATGTTATGATACTACCACATATGAAGAGGAATGATTAGAGTTCTCATGTTGATTATGTCATTTGAGTGTTGTATCAACAATGTACTTTTTATAATAATTATGGAGTATATACGGATTGTACTGCAATAATATTTCAATAAGGACTTAAGATTGTGTGGAACAAAGAAAAGTGACTCAATAGCAGGTTAAATTTTTGGAAAATATATGGTTGAGAGAAAGATAAACCATAATATGGTTCTGATACCGAGGTAGTGATTTTAGAATAATACATGATTGATTTGGATAAATTATATTGGATATTCTTGACTACCTTGAAACTGATTAATGATTTATATATTCCATCATTGTTGGGGTTTACAACATTTTTGGATTGAAGGAGTATATCCATTATTTTTTAAAGAATAAGGGATCATGAATGTAATCAATAAGGTTTTATGGTAATTCAGGATGTTGCAGTGTTTTAAAAGAATACATGATGAAGGTGTTCACATGTTATTACGCGAAAAAAGGATCTTCACTGTGTTTAACTTCCATATAAATTTTGGACTGAAATATTTTGGATAGTTCTAGTTTGTATTATTTTGGATTTCCATAAAAGGACAACCCGGAGGTCGGGCGGCAACCCGTCGCGTCCGACAAGGCTGTGAGACTTGAACCCATAACCGAATGGCAACAAGGGTGTATCACCTACCACTGACCCATGTAATGTCTTGGATTGAATAATGTCGTTTTTTTAATGGTCCTTCTAGGTGAATTATAAATTCATTTTTAACCCTATATGAATAGGATAAATATAATATTATTTTTAAGTTGTATTATCTTTCAGAGTGAAAGATGAGTTTGTGGTAGAACTTAGTTCAAGGATGAGACTCTACTTGTCAAGTATATATTTTTATTCTTCTCTTATTCAATGAAGAAATTAATTCTTATACTTTAGCGAAGGGATCTTAAAACAAAAAAATGTGTTATCCAAATACCATATGTTTTGCTGAACCGATGGTATTTTAAATCATCATAGATTGATGAATTTAAGGCCCTAAATTTTGAACTTGTTTGTGATTTATGACCTCAATATCTACCTATAAATATTTAATTTTTTCCTCCAATTATATGTCTCTAATTTCCACCAATGTTCTCCTAATAGAGATCACAATTTGGTGGTGACCCTTTCATTTCCCTTTTCCTCCTATTAAGACAAAATTTTAGTAACCCAATTTCCGATGTGGGTTTTCCCACAAAGATATTTTATATTTTCAACCTTTTATTTTTGAAGAACAATTCCAAATTGCGAGGATGCAATATATTGAAGGAGGGGAGAATGTAACACCACAAGATTTCATAGTGTGTTATTTCTTCAAAATAATTCAATAACTTGCACTACACGCAACACTGAGTTCAAGCACACCATGAATTACCAAACAAGCTGTTCAAAAGAAGTTATGAATATTATTAACTAAATTTTGAACTTTTTATAATCCTTATAATTTTAGAATCCATATTATGAGTTTCTGAGACATAATGTAAGAACAAATTCATTTTCAGTATTGCACTTTTACCAACATTTAATAGTGAACCCTTTTTAAATCCAATATTTTAAACTTTTATATATTGAATTTTAGTAAATAAATATAATTTTTAGAATGGGGACATTAAAAATTTACAATGAAACACCCCAAGCTTCTACGGTATGCTTCTCTTTGAATAAAACAGTAGCGTGTGTTGTACGCAACTTCAATTTCTAACACAAACCACAACCAATCAAACTTGCCGTTATGAATAGTAATACCTATTTTTGAAATTTTATAAATTTTAACTCTCAAAATGGAATTCAATTTTGGATTTAGAATATTGAATTTAGCCTAGGGTGAATTTTTTTTATTTTTAGGATAACTTTTATATTTGGACGAATAGTGAAAATTACTAAATTTTAATTAAAAACAACTTTTTTAATCAAAATAATTAATAGTGATAAATTATTAATTTGAGTGGTTTTAAAGTATATTTAGAATATATTTTTTAACATTTAATACAATGTTGGTCATTGAACATAATTTCACAGTTAAACCAGACATAAACAAGTGTCAATCTTTTGATAGTTATTATATCTTAAAAACACGCTTTTTGTTTTGATAGCGGGAATAAATTTTAAATTAATTTCTGCCACTTCTATGTTTTGAATTTGGAAAAATGGATTCCATATTTGGCATCAGGATTTCCAAATTGTGTAAATAGGTAACCTTTATTTTTAGACATTTTGAATAATTACTTCGGTAAATATTTTATTTACCATGGTCAAAGGGTAAATACGGTAAATAAGGGTTAAAAAATAATATTATAATAATAATAAATTACCCTAAAACATGTCCTAAACTTATTGGTGGATACATGTCCGACCATGGGCATCTATGGGTCGATTTTGGGACCCCATGGAGCCACTTGTAGGTGATAGGGACACTTTATTTTCATTAAGTTAAAATAAATAAAAAAATGACATAAGCATATATCTTTTAGAAAAACATTTTTTACATAGGGTTATATATGTTGGATTTTCGACTATAAATATTCATTAGAAAGATAAAAATCTTTTCCACATAATGGTATTTTATTTATAACTTTTAGACATTAAATAATATATGTTATTTATGACACAATGGTGATGCAGAAATTACATAATTATTGAAAAATTAGAATAATTTATATTATAAATACCCAAATAAATGTAATTTGAGACTTTTTATAAATACCAATAATTTTATAGGTTAATATGACATGTTAGGATTGATTTAATTAACTTTTTTCTAAGTAATAATTCTGTTATGATTTTTACAAAAATCAATTATTGAATAGTGTCAAAATTGATATAAAAGCGTTTTTAAAACAAATATTATATTATTAATTGATATTAAATTCCTAAAAATACAAGGTTCGGACAAGAAACTTATATCATGATATGTGTATCATTAATGGACCACATTGGGGTCGCTTGGATGTATATAGTAAGTTTATTAACCATATAATATAAAAATACAAAGAGATATTGTAAAAGTGAAACTAATTAACTAAGAGTTAATACTTAAAGATAAGGTTAATATAGTAACCCAAACCTATCTAAATCCTATTGGTTGAGTGGTTGTAGACCTATACCCACCTTATAAATGAAATAATCCACTTTGGGTCCATTAGAAACCGAATATGTATTTATTATAAAATAATATTTCTAGCTTTTCCAAAGGTGCCCCTCACCCCTCTTATAAAAGGGCTCTCCACCTTCTCATTAATTCACACCTTCAAAGCCTTTTGGTTCGGCCAAACCCTGACCAAATAGTCTCTAAACTTCCCTAAATTAATCCTATAGGCCTTAATTTAGTCATAAAGCAAACCTAAGGAGCCCTTTTGATCAAATCAAAAGGAATAACCTGAAGAAGAGGTAATGATTTCACCACCCTTTTTCAAGTTCCTTTCTTCTTACACTTCTTATTTATTTGTTATTACCATTATAAAATAATAAATCCAGTATATTATATATAATTTGATGTTATTATAAACATGTTACAACCATATTTCAGTATTCTATCCATACTTTGAATGAAATGTCACCATACGTGCGTACGTACGACTTATCGTCTCCACGTCGTGGTGTAATTGTTATTCAATAAATTATTATTTGGATGGGTATAATAATGATGTTTAATTCATGTAAATAATAAATATAACATGATAATGATTATGTATATATGATATACCATCCAATTATATATTATTTTAATATCAAAAGAATGATATTGTCGCTCGTGCGTACATACGGACTACAGTCTCCACGAACGCGATGAGATTCATTCTCCATCGTATCCATTAAAGTATAATTATCATTTTATGTTTTAAAAATAATGTTTAAGGACTTGATATAATTCTGGATATAAATAAGATACAACCTATCAATTAAAAACACGGCTTACATAACAAAACATATAAAATAAAACGAGTAAGTTAACACTAGAAACAACGATAATACTAAGATATTATTAACAAATCAATGTTAAAAGATCATATATGATATCATATTAATGTCAATGATTATTTTATAATTTAATAAAAATTATTTCACCATTATATATGAGGATAACCTACCCTCAACCAAGGAAAGTTATAAGGTAAGGGTTTATTTCGCAATATATTCATTATTCGAGGTTGTTTATACGTAATAATCTACTGGGATTTCTTTATCATCAACATCCATGTTTCTTAAAAATGGTTTTCAAAACATTTTTACTATTTATAAGATTATGGGTTAAAGTCATTTATACCCTTGTTTGACTTTTTAAAAGAGGTTTATAAAGGAATCTTTACATCCTTTTTCAAACAAGGTGCTTTTTAACCTTTTCAACAGAATTAAGTTAAGAATGTTTTTTAACTTACATAGTGGGTGAAGCTATGTTCCACCATTATAAAAGCGTCTAAGATTCCATTAAAATATTATAAGAATATTTTCAAAGAAAATGTTTTATTTTATAAATATATGACTCTTAAATTATTTCAAAATAGAAAGAAATGTTTCTCTAAAAAGAGTTTTTATTTCATCTATGTCAACATCCTTTGATGGATTTTAAGTTTATTTGGAGTTGATTTATTATGATACAAAACTTCCATATTGTATTGATGGTTTTATGATATGCTTGACTGTGGATGTGTTAATTTTATACCATTCATGGTTTATGAAGAAATTATTGACATTTCGTATGCTAGTTTAAATACGAATGTTTATGTTATGTTTAATCCTTTTCATATGAGGAATGCATTGGACTTAATAAGTGACGGGTGGAGCCCGCTATAGCTCCTAGATGCATTGATAGGTCTCATGAGACAAACTAGTGTCTTGGTACAACGCCTTGAAAAAATATTATTTGTATTCTTGGCATGAGGCCTTGGCTATGTGGTTATGATAGTCTGGTATTATGCATTCCATCATTATAAAAGTGGTTATTGATATTTCATGTGATTATTAGATTAGTAGAATATCCATGTGAATAAGTAAATGGAATTATTTCATTTTATTTTTGTCATACATTGTTGAAGTTCAAGTTTAAAAGGATTTTGTTTTTGTTATACATTGCCTTAAATGTTTATTCTTATTTATGAAAGTTTCTTCTATATTGTTATCCTTACTGGGAATTTGAGCTCACCCCTTTCCTATGTTTTATTTTTCCCAGGATGTGAAGAAGTAATTTATGAATGAACTGTAGGGATTGTATGAGGGGATATGAGTGTGGACTATGGAGAATATATTTTTGTAGTATTCATTTTATGATGTAATGTAAACATTGGCTATTAAAATAATCGGTCTTTTGAGATTTGATCATTCTTGTGATCATGCCAATGTTATGTAATAATGCACCAACTCTGGGTAACTAGGGCCGGGGCATTACAAACTAGATCTAGTCACCTTCAAAACTGGTACCTGACCCGGTCTATAGAAAGTCCTGAAGGGAATTCACAATCTCCATGGGCTAGAAGAAGTGCCTGGGTATAATAAAATGAAATTTGGGAACAATTTACCAATGTTTATAATCATTAAATAACAAATGAATCCAATAAATCAAATCTGGATTTTTCATAGCAAATTATCTTTTAAAAAATTTTAGAGTTTAGTTACACAATTTAAAACAATGTTCAAATACTATTACAAAGGGAAAAACCAAAAAGGGAAGCCCATGAACCACCTCATGACAAGGGTAAATGCCTGCAAGCCATATCCGAAACACCGCATCATGAAGAATGATAGAAACCTAGACCACTAGCACTAGAAGCTTTACCAAAGACTATGACAAAGATAACGAAGTATAACTACACCCGACAGTGTATGTATGGTTTGATCCAAACCCTATTAGGATTCCACCACAAAATATTCCATGTTATAATCATTATAATACAAAAATATTGAAAGTTTTATAAACAAGAAATGTTAGTAAAAATATTAAGAAGATGAAACTTTAAATAAATTCAATTTTCAAGTGGGATAATTTAAAAGAAACCAACACTTTTAAATAGAATGAAAAAGCTACTGAATTTCTCAAAACAAACATATTGTATGCTGATGGTAAGTATAAAATATCTAATGATCAGTAGCAATGGGAAAACAACCATAGGTACTAGCTCGCTGTGGGTCCCAGGTACCTTGTACTCGGTGAAAGTAACTATAAAAATATCCATTCTCATGCACACGAACCACTAGTAGGGATCATACCCATAACCTAATTTTCCCCAAATATTATCATTATCATATATAAGTTAGTGTTTTCATCATCAAACTTGCTACGTGAAACAGGGGTCAAACCCCATGGGATCACTAGAATATTACTACACGTCCGCCCACCAAGATACCTGAGTTTTCCCTCTTGTGCTAAAATAAGTTCCACAAGACATGAAATACAATTTTCACATTAAAACAAAAATTCAAATTCACATACACACCAAAAATACCAAACAGAAGTCACATGATCCACTTTTTCATTCAAATTATTTTTGGAAATCATACTCACACCAAAACATCCCACAACAAGTTTCACCTCTCTTTCACACTTCAACAAATCCTTTAATTTTTTTTACAAATTATTTATATGATAGTACACATCACATAACTACCCTTTCATATAAAAATAGAACATTTCAAAACTACACACCTACCAAAATATTTTGGCAACATAGTTGCACCTCTAACATAAATCAAGAAACCATTTAAAACCATCCCAAAACAATTCCAAGGAGTGTAACAATGTTTTGCACATAAAATCCCCCTAAAACACCTCTTTGAATAATGAAGTCACACCAATATCACATAAAACTAGAAATTTCAGCCATAAAATCATTTAATAAAACTATTCCATGAGTCATAAAACAACCCCACTGAACACAACATGGAATACACACCAAACATGTTCATTTTTTCACAAAAATGCCACCTAAAAACCAACCACTTAACAAATGCTACCAAAAATAATTTTTGAACAAAATAAAATGGAATAAAATCGTGCTAAAAATATAAATCAAGAAAAACTAACTCATCTAATAATGCTCACACCTGGAATCACCTACCATTTGTGCCAAAAACTCCAAACCGCTATGCAAAACGTCAATCGCACCACCGCTATGCCGCAAGGATGAGAAATCAAGCCCTAATCTACAATAGTTCACCATAATGACACAAAATCAACCCCTAGTTATTAACCCTAGGTTCTGAACATTTTATAACCTCATGAAAAGTGGGAGAAACCCTAAGAAAATAGGAGGAACATGAGTGGAAACCCACTTACTTGAGACATCTTGAATAAAACACTCCAAATACACTAGTAGATGAATTTCAAATTAGCTGAAACATTCAAGTGAGGTTTTAATAAGTATTAGTAGGTAATTTAGGAACTAAAATATTGGAAAAAGTGTGAAAAAAGAAGTTGTTATGAAGGAAAAAAATTACATCTTCAAATCTAGACGATTTGAGAAATATTGAGAATTTTCTCCCTAATCCGTGATGTAAATGAGCTCCAAAGAGGGAGAAATGATTATTTGAGAGCTCCTAGGGATGTTTTATTTGAGTGGGATGTGGAAGCACTGAAAAATAGTAAATAATTATTATGATATTAAATATTTTTAAAAAAAACTACAAATAGGCTTACGGGCTGGACCAATTCCTTAAATTAAAACACAAATACACCATTATTATGGATTCCTAGAGAGTTAAAATTGATATAGTGGTGTTAATAGATTAGGGTAGGAAATTTTGGAAGTGGAATTGGTGAAAAATGATGAAAAATTAAAGAGTCAAAAAAGAAAAAAAATATGGTTTTTAAATCTAGAAATGGGTTCACGGTTTGGCGCAAATTAGGAAAACTCACCCTTACCTCCAAAACGGTATGGGGAACCCACACAAAATATAAATAATATAAATAATATAAATTAAATGAAAAATATCATTAAAATAAGTCATGTATGTTACCATTCTTCCCATCATAAAAAGTTTTGCCCTCAGAAAGCCACAATAAGGCCAAAGGAAAAAACCAAACCCAATCGAAGGCCAAAATGGACTCCTTTGCCAAATTTCACCCACCCCCACAAGACTAAAACACATCTAATTGATCCATAAAGGAAGGAATACTCTCACCAACCCACACATACACCAATTACTAAAATTATCAAGAATATTCAAATTAAATTAA
Source organism: Viscum album (assembly GCA_963277665.1). Lineage (NCBI taxonomy): Eukaryota > Viridiplantae > Streptophyta > Magnoliopsida > Santalales > Viscaceae > Viscum > Viscum album. The sequence goes on from OY728126.1 coordinate 1,551,063,778, forward strand.
GAAAACACCTCAAACACTCTCCGAACAAGACTCAAGAATCATACCTAGAACGAACAATGAAAACGAATGAGGTCGCCGTAGTCTTACTTCAACCAAACTATTGGGCGCACTCCAATCCCAACGTTTACTCAAGGATGAAGTTGGTAGTTAAATAAGTCTGATATAGACTACCTATTCTCATACCAACACTAGGGACAAAATCAAGTTACTGATATGGGGAGACACAAACAGACTCCCCACCATATGGGGAAACTCAATTTTTCCTGAGACAAAATCGGGACACTAATAGGGGAGGGCTGAATGGAATACCCAACATAAGGGGTATACATTCATTATAATTTTACCAAAGAACATACATGAGACTTCTAGTGGCTATCCCCACCCTAATAACCAACCATCCTAACCAACTAGCATGGGTTGACACAAAAAGACCATAAAATTTAAATAGTTGGCATGACCACACGGTTAGTCTGCACAGTTTGGGATACCGTTGGCTAACCATGTTGATCAATTTGTCCAAAGGGGAAAATTTTAACAGTTACATGGCCTAAGGAACATGGCCATGTAGAGACTGTGTGGTAGCTACTGTCTATTATCACACTGTTTCCTATGTTGGTGCATGGTTTTTAATAACTATGTGCAAACCGTGCACTACCATCTGCCTAGCCCATTTTTCATAATTTTCCCTAAAAACTCAAATGAAACCAAAGGGGAAAAACATGAACTTAGGAAATAACATGGGAACGAGATTCCACCACATATTTCCACTTAACGAGAACAGCTAGATAAAGACGAAAATTCTAAATGTTTAAACTGTTCCAATATTTCATACCGATGACAGGAGTTAGACTAACAATTTTTAACAACCATGGGATTTCTTTTACTATGCACCATATTCACTCTGGGACCAATGGCTGGAGCTCAGATGATAGAAGAATCTTTAGACCTGAAGTTAGGCCTTGGAAAATCCCCGAACATAACTTCTACTTTCGGTGCCACAAACATCTACACTATGATCCCAGATGGGTTCAACAAGACACAACACACTCCGAAATTACTTTACCAAAACATAACATTTTTCCAAAACAAGATCTTAGAAGATGAACAAAAATCACCACTTTTTTCCTCAGATGAAAAATTGAAATAGGAAAGAACATACGTAGACACCTTCCCCTAAACATAGGATTTCATGATTTTTCGAAGGGAGGAACACTTTAGACAAAACAAAGACTCCCAAAATATTTCACAACCTTCAATTTTGTAGTCAAATGAGCACATGACATCACAAGGTGTCACCAAACATGACCCTTGCGACTCATAAAAACAATATATGGATATGGACTTTATTCTGAGTCCCAAACAACACACAATTTCATATAAATGTCCATATCATCTTCTCTTGACCATATTCCTCACACCGATGGTTTAACATGAACGCTCATTTCAGAGAGACTGATGAACGACCCAAAGGCCCTCTGAGAAAACATTTTCCACCGACCACCTCAGACTGCTTTTTCCTTTGGCTACTTAGGTATCTTAAGGAACTAAGGTCTCTTTGAACCTTCCATGACCACTCTCCTACTACTAGAGTATCCACAAAACCAAGAAATGGAATGGTGTGGACTCAAACTCCAAAACTCAAGAAAAAGACTCATTGCATTGATCAACTGGAGGACTTTCTGATGGAGAATAAATATGGGATTCACTTCATTCATACATTAAATAATTATGGAGGCATACCCTATCTAATGATAGAACCGAAGGACCCAACCAAGTTGGTCCACTTGTCAAAAAATATCACCAGTCACAACCAAACACATGAGGGGAGCCACCATAAGGGCCTCCCATACTTTTCATAGTAGAGACCACTAACCAGACCTTCAAACCAACATATCGACGAAACAAAAACCCAAAAAATAATTCAAAAAATAGGGGTTATTGAACTCAAAACATCACACAACAACAAAATTTCCAAAAACACATAAGACACACCACCCAAACCGGTCACCAAAACATCACGTTTTCCCTTAAAATAAGTCACATCCTTGAAAATAAATGGGTCAGTGGTTAGCGTACCCACCAATGGTATCCTATGGGCCTCACACATGTATGTTTCCATACCGCACTGTCCACCCTCCTCAAATCCATCCTGTAACTCATCCATTTGTTCCATTGACCATCCATCATCCCATATAACCCCATGCATGTGGTCGCTCACGGAAATACCAAAGTTTAAAACAAATATTACTTCCTCTTTTCAAAACCAAAACATTCAACCGACACATCCCTTTTTCTCAAAACCGCTAACCAAAAAATAAAAACCAAATTTACATCTTACAAAAAATTCTAGAAATCCCAAATAATTAAAATAAAAACTCACTTGTAATCCATAATTAATTTAAAAACATTTTGGCTCATTTGAAAACACACCTAGTTTTATGAAAAAAACTCCCTTTCATCAACACCCATCCATTTAGAAACCCATCTATACTTATTTAAACAATATTCCAATGATTTATAAAACTTTTAAAATGATTTATAGTTACCAAATCAAATATTTTCTTAAAAAACCACACATAAATTCCCAAAACACTTCATTTAACTCAAAAAACTTATCAATAATTCATGAAAGTCTATTTCGAATCGATTTTCAAAACCCACTCTAACACATTTCATACTTTTATTAGAGGTGTAAAAAAACCATTTACCATTTCAAAATAGTTCTAAAAATTAATTTCAACCGTTTTAAAAATCAAGACACTTACAGTTTACTAAAAAACCATTTCATAAAAGTTCACATTTCTTAAATCAAGTCTTATTTATAACATTAAAACCAAGCATCCAAAATTCCAATACAAAAGGAAATAATATAATATGAGAGGAAACATGTTTGGGTGGGTGACTTGGACATATGGTTGGCAGCCATATGCCAATTACTTCACCATCACAGAGAGTGTTCTAGTACAACATCCCCAGCTCCGCATGGCTTGTTAGGCCCTGCGAGCTCACTAAGACCATTGAAATAACTATCTTTTCATCTCCTCAATCATTGATGACCCATGAAAACAAAATGACTCAGATAAAACCTAAATTCCCATGGTGACTTGAATCCTATCACAAGGTGTGCTGGCCATGTACCCTACTCATAATAGGAATGTCAAGTCCCGAAAACCCTAGCTCCAGACTATCCCGACTCTTCCCAAAATAACATGACCCAAGAGAGCGAAACTAGCCCTTTGATACCATTTTTTCATGAACAAGATCTGGTTGCCTTCAAAACCGGCACCCGACCCATTCCGTGGAAAGACCCAAAGGGAAATACCAATATCCACAGGATGACACATGTTCTTGGGTATCATAAAATGAAATTTGGAAATAATATTCCCATGTTTATAAACACAAAACAATAAACGAATCCAATAAAACAAATCAGGATTTTTCAAACCAAATTATCTTTTAATAAATATCATAATTGAGTTACAAAATTTAAAACAATGTTTAAATACTATTACAATGAAAAAAAACAAAATATAACTGTCCATGAACCACCTAATTACAAGGGGAAATCCCCACAATCCATCTTCATAACACAACATCATGAAGGACGCTAGTAACCCGGACTAACGACACTAAAATCTTTACCCAACCCATGAAAAAGATAACCAGGTATACTTACACCAAAAGGTGTAAGTAGGGTGTGATCCAAAGACCAATAGTATTGATCCACAAAATATTCAATGTAATAATCATTATAAGACACAAATATTCCATGTTTTGTAAACAATAAATTCTAGTAAAAATCTTTATAAGATTCAACGTTAAATAAAATCAGTTTTCATGTGGGCCACTTTAAAAGAAGTCAACACTTTTAAATAGAATAAAAAATCTACTGAATTTATCCATCCAAACATACTATATTCTAATGGTAAGTATAAAATATCTAATGATCACTAGAAATGGGAAACAAACTATTGGCACTTGCTCACTGTGGGTCCCGGGTATCTCATACTTGGTGAAAGTAACCATACAAATATCTGTTCTCACGCACACGAGATAGTAGTAGGTATCATAAAAATAACCTAATGGTCCCCCAAATACATCATCATAAAATTTTAGTTAGGTTTTTCATCATCAAACTTGCTACCTGAAATGGGGGGCAAACCCCACGGGATCACTTGCATACTAGTACACATCCACCCACCTAGATAACCAGGCTTTCCCTCTTGCACTCAAACAAGTTTCACAAGCCATGAAAGACAATTTTCACATGAAAATACCACTTCCAAGTCACACACACACCAAATAGCGCACAAACATGTCACATGATCCCCCTTTTGATTCAAATTCATTTTTGAAATCATACTCACACCAAAAAAGCCCACAACACGTTTAACCTCTATTTCACACGTCAATAAATCCTTTAAAAAAAATTAAAAAACCATTCCAAGATATTACATATAACCTAACATCCTTATCACATTAAAATAGACCATTTCAAAAGTACACTCCTACAAAAATAGTTTGGCAACATAGTTGCACCTCTTACATAAATCAAGAAACTATTTAAAACCTTCACAAAATTATTCCAAGGAGTGTAGCCATGTTTTGCACATAAAATTCATTTAAAAACCCTATTGGAAGACCAATAGCACATCAATATCACATCAAAACATAATTTTCAGCCATAACATCATTTAATAGAACTATTCAATGAATCATAAAACAACCCCAATGAACACAACATGGAATACACACAAAAAATGTTCATTTTTGCACAAATATGCCACATAAAAACCAACCGCTTAAAAAATGCTACAAAATATAATTTTATCACCAAAAAATGGAATTGAATCTTTCTAAAAGTATAAATCAGTCTAAACTAACTCATCCAATAATGCTTACACATTGAATCACCTACCATTTGTGCCAAAAAAAATCCAAACAGTTGTGGGAAACATCAATCGCACCACCACCGCACCACAAGGAAGTGAAATAAATACCGAATCCACAAGAGTTAACCAAAATGAAACAAAATAAAACCCTAGGTATGAACCATAGCTTCTGGACATTTTAGAACATCAATAAAAGTGGAAGAAACCCTAAGAAAATGAGAGGAACATGAGAGGTAACCCACTTACCTGATCTATCTTTTTTAAAACGCCACAAATACACTAGTAGATAAATTTACAAACATAAAAAAATAATATTTAGGTTCTAATAACTATTATATGGTCATGTAGGAACTAGAATTGGGAAAAAATAGTGAAAAATGTAGGAGTTATGAAGGAAACAAATTACCTCTTCAAATCTGGACGATATGAGAAAGCTTGAGAATTTTCTTCCTAATCTGTGATGGAAATGAGTTCCAAAGACGAAGACACGAATATGGGGGCGCTCCTAGTGGTTTTGTATTTGAGTGGGAGGCATAATCACCAAAAAAGAGTAAAAAATGAATAAGATATTAAATATTGTTTTAAAAAACTGGAAATGGGCTTACGGGTTAGCCTAATTCCTTAAATAAAAACCCAAATCCACCATGATTATGGATTCCAAGAGGGTCCAAACTAATATGGTTATGTTAATAGGTTAAGGGAGGCCATGTTGGAATTGTTATTGGTGAAAAATGTTGAAAAATTAAAAAGTTATAAAAGAAATAATATTGGTTTTTTAATCTGGAAATGGGCTCACAGTTTGGCCCAAATCATGAAAACTCAACCTTTCATCCAAAAAAGTATGGAAAACCCCCAAAACAAAGAAAAATGGATATTAAATGAAAAATAACTTTAAAATAATTCCTGTATGTGACAAAAACTATTAATATCTTGCATCACAACTATTAATTTTAGATCATGGGTCAGATAATTCTTCTTGTGTGGATTTGTTTTTTGAAATAATGGGCTACCACATGATCTCATTTCACTTAAAAAAATAGCCCAATACCAAGCCCGAGGCATTCCAAAAGACTAGATAGACAATCCGAGCCTCTAGAAGATTCAACATTGGAGTATAAGTCTAAAAAACTAAATCTAAATTTTTTCATCCCAATAAAACTTCATGAATTTTTGAGTGAGATAAATCATTGAGGAATCTATAATCTATAAATAATTAATGAAATTATGGTAATATCCTGCCAAACCAAAGAAGATATGAATATCAAAAACATTTTGTGGCTGTTCCCATATAATAAAAACATCCACCTTCTTATGATCAACCAATGTAACATGTACCGAGACCACATGTTCTATGAAATTCAATTCTCAAATATAGATACTTCATTTTTAGAGCCTTGCATAATTTTGCTGATATTTCAAGATTTCTAGAACCAATATCAAATGACGCACATAATCCACCTTTATTTTGGAGTAAATCAAGATGTGAATTGAAAACATCACCATGAAAAAGTCATGGTACTCATGAAATATTATATTCATTATAGCTATAAAAATATCTGGATCATTGGTTAGGCCAAATGACATAAAAAGATACCCATAATGGTTATACTTACTCTTGAAGGTGGTCTTATGAATGGAAAATTATTTTATTCTCAATTGGTGATAACCAGATCAAAGATCAATGTTTAAAAACAACTTCTACAATTTAGAATGATTAAAAAAATCATCAAACCATGATAACTGATATTTTTTCTTCACCATAATTAGATTTATTTTTTAGTAATAAACACAAAGTTGAAGCTTCCTATCATATTTCATCACAAGGGGAAAAACAATGCCAGAGGTGATATAAAAAGGAATATATTTTTTTTTTCCAAAAACTAATCTTGATGATTATTTAACTCATTTATTCTAGACAGTTGCATAAAGTAAGAAGGAATAGTCACTAGAAGAATACCAGGTACTAAATCAATGGAAAACTCCACCTCACTTACTAGTGGAAAATAATAAAAGTCATCTCTAAGGTTATCAGGAAACTCTATGGAAGATAGAGGGAGAGTATCACTGAAATATTTTCACTCAATGTTGAAAGAAAACACTAGTAATACCCTACACAACCCTATAAATGAAATTACAAATATACTCTACATTAGGTCCCATTCTCCCTAAAATACACTGCTCATCCCATTGGGTGTATTAATGGATACCCACCAAAGGTAATAGTCAGTTTAGTATTTATGAGAAATCAACCAATTTATCCTAAAACTAAAATTAATAGGTTTTATGTAGATATTCAAAAAAATTTAGGTAAGATCAATCTCTAACAAAGAGATAACATAAGGACATCAAAGACCCTACTCTCTCTTCATTCTGAAGGGCGTAGTAATTTCCATCATATAAGAAAAAAATATTCATATGAATTTTTAAAAGGTTCATAACACAAGTTAATATAAATGAGTGAGATGAAAGAGTATTAAATGATGTAGCCATTAAAGATGAAGTTATAGTGAAAATACCTCTCACAGTCACTGGACCTACACCATCTTCCTTTGGTGACTCTTACACTGCATGAAGAGGCTTAATTTTGAATGCCTATGGCTAGAACCCCTTAGTTATTGAAGCTTTTGATAGCATCATATTATTTTTTTGTTATTATTATCTCATTCCATTTTGAAAAAATATGTAAATAATTCTATAGGTGTCATGAGAAACCCGAAGAACTACAAAATGTTCGTGCCTTAGTACAAAGCCCTTTCAAATTCCAAACCATACCACATTGAAAGAAAGTAAAAAAGTGAACTTATAGGTACTTCAAGAGATCAATATGAATCCTTATATATATAACCATCCTGATAATCATCATAATTTCTATTCCCTTAAGAAGGGACCAACATAATTTCCATTTGGATAAAAAGGAACTCCCATTATGCCTGACTTACTACTGAGGTCAAGATCAACCATCAACACTCTCTCCATCACATCAACATAAGAAGTGAGCATCCACAAGAAAACCTATGATCCAATATTAGGTCAGAGAAACTTCTTAAATCTCCACACCTTAATCATATCACTCATCACTACCTTAGGAGAAGACTAAATAAGATTAAAAATTGTTTTCATACTTTATCATAGTCCTGTCACCCTGCTGGAGGTTGAGAAACTCTATATTCTTTTCTAAGACCATAGATTATAGATAGAGATGATCAGTGAAAATAACTCTAAATTATTTCCACTCTAATCATTTATTATTATTATAAATCACAATCCAATACCAGAATCTCTTACTCGGAACTTAAGGCTTAAAGGTATTAAATATCACCATTATAGCTTTTAGAATTTTCTAGAACACAAGAAGTAGTTAAATATTTTTCCGCAAATCCTCAGCCTCTTGTGGATCATTGTAAACTTGAAAAAATGGTGGGTTCTGATGAATAAAATCTTGAGCATGATCTCTAGATTCATCCCTTTGAGATTCCACTATTGTATCCTAAATAGGAATGGGTAAATACACTTTTCCCAGAGGTTGGATAACATGCACCACTATCTCAACATGATTCTAGTCCGCTGGATGATTCACCTATTGTGGTCCAATAAAAACTTCCTCTTAAAGAAAATTTAAACATCTTCTCGGAGTTATGATGCTACAAAACATAAACATACAATACCAAATCATCATAAAGGATACACAAATCACTAACTCAAACTAGAGATACAAGGATATCAATTCCATCTAGAAGAATTCATGAATGTAATTTCAACATACTCAAATAAAAAAGAAATAAAAGTCCAGAAATTTGATTAAACCAATCATTAATACACTCTTCCCAAACTCCCAGGGTGACTTAAGGTTTGTTATAATGATAGATGGATATATACATGCTAACAAATACCTCCCAGGATCCATAAATCCTGAACTACTTACCAATATCAAAGAAAGACTCATAACCCACTCCAATACTACTTTTTCATAAAAAAGACTAGATACTCAGGCATGATGATACCTGAGATGACACTGATATAGCCATAAAGGTGTTACCAATCCCCATGGGTTGGAAATTATCACCTTTAATCGGATAATAAATACAAGGGAATGATTTTTACCCTGAAAAACTGAAGGAAAAAGATACAAGTTAGTATGTTGCACACTCCTGAAGGATAAAGTGCCAAATAATAGAGGTAGAAAAACCAAAAAATAAATTATCAAGTGACACAACATCTACAAAGATAAAATGTACCACATATCCCTTGTAATAGGTGGGTCATATCCCCATTGGTCACCACAGTTTTTAGAGTCTTGAGAATAATATAATATAGAGATTCATGAAGGAAAAGGTAGGGCATGAGCTAAAAATCATAGTAGGGAATCACCAAGTGTTCCATAATCATTCCCATAACAATAAACCAAAATTATTTTACTTTAAATAAAACTAGGATTGGTATTTAGTTTACCTATTTTCAACAAAAAAATATTTAAGAATAAAAAAGATGAAAAATATATCAAAATATAATTAAAAGGGCATTTTATATAAACTATTTATATATAGTAGTTAGCATGAATAAAATAGTTCAATAATTAATGGTAGGAATTCCCTAAATGAAAAATATCATAACAACATGTAATAATCCTTAAGGTTCATTAGTTTATATAAATAAGATCATCCCACAACTCAATCAGTGATCTTGGCTCAATGTGTACAAACATCCCTCAACATAGTTTGTCAGAACTCAAGTCCCCATCAGGGAAATAATTGAATAATTTGTTTGAGTTAGTGTTATCATCATGAATCCATTTCTCGAGTGTCAAATACTAGTGTTCTTATGATAATTTCCCATAAAATACTTAGGTTCACATGTTCTTTAATCAATCAATCTATAAATCAATCACGGTATAATAAATCATTTCAAATCAATTCAAAATTCAATTTCTCAATATCAGTTTTCAACATGCCTTTCTGATTTCAAAACCGAATCACATGTTTTCATCAATTAATTCCTTTTTAAATAAACTTTTAATTTAGTCCATTTATATAAAGGCTCAACATTAAATAATTTGACTAAAAAATTTCAAAATTAGTCCATTATATTTATTCAAATACACCAAATAATTCTAATTCTATTGAAATTTGAGGTTTTTAATAAATTCCCCCTTTTTAAAATTAATAATCAATCATCACAAATCTATATTTTTAAATCATTTAAAAACTCAATTACAATCATTCAAAAATATCATGGTTACAACTATAGGGAAAATCATATGAAACCACCAACCTTTAATCATGTGATCAAATTAGCACAACACCCATTACACGATCCACCAATATAGAATTAAATCTTAGGAAATCTGGGAATCAAACCTCGAATAAAAATACATCAAAATGGACATTAAATCCATAAATAACATGAAGTTTTATAACTCTATAAAAAGGAGACAATAATATATCAGAATAAACCAAAATAGAGGAGATCCAATTACCTAGAGAAGATAGAATGAAATCATTGAAGCTTACATTAACAAAGAAAATGGGTTGGAATAGTTAAAATTTTCATTGGGATCCTTCAAAAATAAGAAAGATTGAATGAGGTTCAACGTGGAGAAAAAGGAAATTAAAATGGGTTTTGGGTCATTTATGTCTATAAAAACATAGACGAAGTTAAAACCCCCATAAAAATGGTGTATAAGTGTTGAAAATAGTCATAACATGGTACAACCTCATTATACCACACCATAACAACCCCCAGTCAACCAACCTCTAGAATCCATGTCATAGAGATATCCCAAACCCTCTTCACCTAGGGTAAGACCATGGTAAAACCTAATAACCATGCCGTATCCATAGACAAATATGTAGTGGCACCCCAACTCACCCCATCGAGCCTACATATAGTATCCATCCCTCCACCCCTCTAGGAAAATCCATTTATGGAGGGCTATGACTTAACCCTTCATCCACAATGTAATAATTTCATAATTAGAGGTAGCTATGAAAACTGAACTCTAGGGATCAAAAACATAGACAACTTCCTACGATACAATACTACATGACGCCAAATCCCTTACATCATATCCTTATGGTCCATGATATAGATCCTCTATCTACACACCACATTACTACCTCCACAATGTACTATATAAAACATTCATTTTTTCCAAGAAAAATTGAAAAAAGGGGATACGACTAATAGAGAAAGGAGTATCTGAATGATATATTGGGATATTAATCCTCCCCACCATAAATATTTTGGTCCACATACATCCTATCAAGAAGATTATATGTCAAATACATGATTCCACTACTCTCCCATAATTTTCTCATACTACCATGTCTCATGCGAATCAAAACTATGCTTCCAATGCACACATACTAAAGGTATTGTCATCCCATGAAGAACCTATATCTTAGAATAAAAACCCTTTCTTGATACCCATTCATGGATAAATTAGGTTCAACATCATGATATTCCCATATCAGAACATTATAAGGGTCAAAAAGACACTTTCAAAGCTACAATACATGAACCATGTTATAGATTAGAGTCAACTATGATGGATGTTCCATATCATAATATATATTTACCATTAACTCAAAAATCATAAAAAGTCCCAAAAAAATCAATGAAAGCTTTACCTGTTTCCTAAGATGTTTGTTTCCAAAATAAGATAAGATCTTAAGAACAACTGGTCACCAACTAAAAACTATAATGGTCATCGATAGAGATCAACATTAGATTTATACTGGATCTCTACAATCAATATTCTCTAAAAAATCAAATGAATCCTCACCATAGTATCTTGAACAAAACGTGGTCCATCCATGGAAGCTTCACCAATATCTAAGAAACACAATGAAGATCTGCATGTCTGGCTATAAAGGTCTAGAAAAGGAGGTGTTCTGACAGACTAGTGGTAACTATTGTTATAGGTGAACTAAACCAGTCCAAAATGGATATCCAAAGATTTACCATGGTCATGAATGAAAGTAAATAACATTTCTTGAAGAATCTATATATCCCATTGTGTCTGTATATCCTTTTTCGGATGATACACTATGCTAAAATGTAATTGAGACCCTAGTTACACATGGAGGCCTCTATAAAAGAGATAGTAAAACATGTATCACTATCAAAGACTATAGTTGAAGGAACTCCATGAAACCTGAAAATATAAAATGCAAAGAGACATCCCAGGTACTCAAATTTAGTTGTATCTCAAATGGGTATAAAGTTATCCAATTTCGTTCTCCTATTAATCACAACCTATATCAAATTCCTCCCTAAAGGAGTACATAAAAACCTAAACACAAAGTCCATAGAAATCTCATCGCACTTCTAAAAGTAGCACTGAAAGTGGATGAAGAAAACCAAAAGGTCTCTAGTTCTCATCCTTGTCTTTTTGGTAGGTATAACAACATGGAACATAGTAATCAATGTATTGTATCATACATCACCACCAGAATCATCACATCATATCATAGAACATATTCATGGTACTTGGGTGAAACTCCCACTAGATATTTTAGAAATCCCTCATCATAGCCTTTATAATATGAAATAACACAACACACCAATTAAATAAAAGGATATCCTCCAAAGAGTATTTTTGCTCACTGATGGACTCACCACCACAAATAGAGTCTCTTATTTCACTAAATTCATCATCAAACCTATTCTCTAGAATAATTTTCTCGAGAAGATAGGTGGTCAACTTCACACTCCCCAAAACAAACTCAGACTCATTCTCTTGGACTGCCAAATGTAATTGAGTAAACAGAGTTATTTGATTCCTCTCTTCTGAAGATTATTTTAGCACATGGTTTGGAAGTTTCCTACTCAAATCATCTAATAAGATATTCCCCTTACTAGGGGTTTAGGAAATGTCAATATCAAAAGACTATAGGTAGTCCACCCAATGCCTCTCTCTGAGGTTAAGCTCTTTTTTAGAGATAATTTGACTCATGTTTTTTGGACAAAATAGATGATAAAACTTTCACCAAAAAGTTAATACATCAAAATATTATGATCATGCAATAGAGCTATGAGTTAGAAATTATGGATCAGATAATTCTTCTTGTGTATCCTATACTATTTGGAAATATTGGATACCACATGATCACCCTTCATAAGAACAAAACCCAGTCCAAAACCAAATGTATCACAAAATACCCCATCGCACTACCCATCGTTTGGATGAGTAAATACGGGAACAAAATTAAAAAGTTGTTTTAGCTCAAAAAAAATAACTCCAACAATTTTCATCCCAAAAAAAATGAATCCTTTTTGAGTGAGAGTGGTCATTAGAGAATCCAAATTTAATAAATTATTAAGGGAGATATAGTAATATCCCAAAAAACCCAAGAAGCTCCATATCATGAAAACATTATACATTTGTTCCCTTTTCATAATAGATTCTACATTACTAGGATATACAGAAATACCATGTTTTGAGACCATGTGTCCCAAGAAATTTATTTCCTGAAACCAAAAACCCTATTTCATTTTTTTGAGTAAATACGATTGTCTATCTAGATTTATAGAACTGCTCAAAAATGACGTACAAGATCTTCCTTAGTTTTTTAGTAAACTAGGATTTCATCCAAAAACCCCAGCATGAATGAGTCAAGGTAATCATGAAATATCATTTCCATTATCACTAGAAAAACTATTTGATAATTAGTTAGACCAAATAGCATAACACGATACTCATAAAGGATATACCAACTCATGAAGGAGAACCTATTAATTTTAGACACTTTTTTTTCTCAAATACTGATAACTAGATCAAAGAAAAATCATTGAAAAACACTTATAGCCTTTCCAATTATAAAAAAACATCAATCTAGGGAAAATGATATTTATTATTCACCATAACTTGTTTGATTTTCTAATAATCAACACAAAGGTGATGTGTACCATTATATTTCTTCAAAAATATAACATGAACTATCTAAGGTGACACACTCGGGCATATAAATTTTTTTTCAAAAAATCATTCATCTGAACCTTTAACTCATTATTTTCATCTTGTGGAATATTATATTAATTAATAAACACTATCTGAGTACCATGTACCAAATCAATGAAAAAATATACCTCCATTATTGGTGAAAAAGGAACAGTTAGCGATAAATACATTAGGAAACTTGCAGCCAACTACAAGGAGATCATCACTCAAATATTATCACTAAATATAAAAACGAAAACACTAATATATTATATCCCAACTATGTAAAATAAGGTCTAGTTTTACTTGAACTTAGGTCCAATTCTACCATAAAGGCACAACTCGCCTGATAGGGCATAGTAAAGGAGGCCCACTGAAGGTAACAATCAACTCATTTATTTTGATTAATTAGCCAATACATACCAAAAATAACATCAAGAGGTTTCATTTTAAGAACCATAAAATTATATTTAAGCTCAATCTATGATAGATATAAAACAGTGTGGGGTCATTGAAGACCCTTCTCCCTCTTTATTCTGAGGGTTGAAGTAATATCCATCAAATGAGATAAAATATCTATAGGATGGTCTAGTAGGTTCATAACATGAGTAGATATAAATGTGTTATATGTACTAGTATCAAATAAAGTAGTCATTAAAGATTAATATAAAATTATGGTACCTCTCACAGTTGTTGGACCTGTATCATCTTCCTCCAGGGATACTTCCAATATGCGAAGAAGATTTATTTTGGATGCTTGTGGCTAGAAACCCTTAGTTTTTGAATCATTATATTACTCCATTATATGTTTTGGAGAATATGATATTATACCACTGTGAATATAATAAAATATATCGAATAACCTTTTCTAGTTTCCTAATCAACTATAAGAGATACATGTCTTTGGTGCCTCAGAAAAAAAGTGTTTTGAATGCCTAAACATTACACACTAAAAGAAATCTAGAGGGGCTCCAATAGGTACTTTAGGATGTTTGTATGACTCTTAATTTATATAACCATCATGAGACTCATCATGAATTCTATTACCATTAAATGAACCAATATAACTCCCATTGGGAGAAAAAGGAACTCCCACCAACCCTGACAGACCAGATATGTCAAGCTCAACCATCAATTCTCTATCCTTCACATCAGCATAATAAGTGATATTTAAAAAGAAACACCATGTTACGATATCACGTTATAAAACCATCTTGAATATCTATGCCTTCATCTTCTCAATCATCACTACCTTAGGAGAAAACTGAATAGGCTTAGTGAAATGGTTTTCACATTATCTCATGGTCTTCTCCCCCTACTGCAGGTTTAAAAACTCTATATACTTTTCCAAAACATTTATTATAGATACAAACGATTAGATAAGATAATTCTAAAGTATTTCCACTCCAAATATCCATTCTTATTTACTTCCACCATCAAATCCAACCATCTCTTGATAGTCCCTTTAAGTTTAAAGAAAATACATTTCACCATTATATCTTCTAGAATTTATAATAATTCAAAAAAATATCAATATTTTTCAACCAATAATTATCCTCTTAAGGATAATTAGAACCTTTAAAAACTAGTGGTTTATAGTGAAGAAACTTTTGAGCACAACATCTAGATTCACCCCTTCTATATTCCAATATCAGATTCTAAATAGGAAGAGGTACAACCACTAGTCCCAGAGCTTGGATAAAACACACAACTATCTCAAAAAGATTCAAGTCAATTATGGAATTAACCTATTGTGGTTCACTAATAACTTCCTCCTATATCCCATTCAAATGGATTCTCAGAGGCATGATGTTATAAAACATCAACAAGAAACATTAGAACATTAGTATGGATACATAGATCCCCAACTAAACTAAATATATAGGAAAATGTATTCAATTAAGTAGAATTAAAAACGAGGATTTCAACATAATCTGATAAAAATCTAGGAAATGTCTACAAATAAGATCAAAAAATGCATCCAGACACTCTTCTTAAACACCCATGGTGAATTAAGGATTGTTATAATAAGAGATGGACATGTAATCGATTGAAACTAACTCTTAAGTCTCATAAATCCAAACCTTCACACAAACTTCAAGGAAATATGGATAATTAACTAAGATATCAATTCTTCATGAACCATCCATAATACCCTGGTACACAGATACCTAACTTGAACCTGACATATCCTAAAGGGATTTTCTTGTCCACATGGTTTGATGAGTATCACCTTACATAATACATGAAACAAAATGGGACATTTTTTTTCACAAATATCTTAATAAAAAAGATACAAGTTAGTATGATTAGCACTCCAAAATGAGAAAGTACCAAAATAAAATAGGTAAAACAAGCCTAAAATAGTGCATCATCAAGTGACACAACATCTGCAATTAAAAAGGTCAGACATCTCAAATGTAACAGGTGGGTCAAATCCCCATCAGTCACAAACACAATCCTAAGTCCCAAGGATCAAGAACATCTACCATCTCTAAGTGTTGGTTCCCTTTTCTTGAAAGTGACATAATATAATATAAAAATGACAAAATAAAAAGTAGGTTGTGAGCTTAAAATCCAAGTAGGGTCTCACCAAGTGTTCCATAATTAAGTCCATAACAATAAACCCTATATGATTTAATTTAAATAAAATAAGGCATGGAATGTAATTTAAATAGTTTTAACAAAACATCATTTCATAATCAAATAATATGGAAGATATATCAAAATAGGATTAATGGAAATTTTTATATAAAAAATTTATATAACATAGCTATCATGAATAAAACTGTTCAACAATCAATGGCTTGTAAACCACAAATCAAAACATATCACAGAATAATGTAATAATACCTATGGAATGTTAGTTCCTGGTAATAAGATGCTAACACTACTGAAATAGTGGCCTCAAATCAAAGTGTTCATAGGTCCCTCATCTCACAACATCAGAACAAAAATCCCTATTAGAGAAACCGAAGCACTATAAGTTTATTCCAATGTTTTCATCGTTAATCCTTTGCTAGGGGTGTTTCAAAAGTGGGTTCCATACACCCAAATTTATTAACACATTTGATTACCATAACATTTTTATAGTGAGTTATTCTTGATGTAAACTTAAATTTATAGTGTATATATTTCTGTATCCACTATTTAAATGATAATTTCCATAGTTCATTTTAGTAAGAAAAGGTTATAGTAGTTCCCTGTATATAATGATAACCTTAAGATACCATGACATTAATATTAAGAACATTTCCTATGGTCAAGATACACCACACTAACTGAACACAATATATTTATGACTATTAGGTGCTAGGGTTTCATAAGAATTGTGTATTATTCTCTTGATTTTTTCACCTGGTGATCTCTAAGAGATTATTTCATGAGGACAAACCCACCCAATAGAAAAAAATATGTTTCAAGTGCCATTGGTTGTTCATATATATGAACATGTGTATTGGTCTCATGACTTGAGAGCATTATCAATGGGTAAAATTTTATAATGTACATTGATGAATGGGAAAAAACACGATGATGAAGTCATGGTGAGGTATCTTGTGTTCGGTTCATCATTGGTGGTTTGAAATTGGTTGAACAATCAAGATATAATTTGTCGCTTCTAAGTTAAGGAAGTGATATCTTGGGCCTTGTTGAACAGGATGGTAATACCTTTATAAATCCATGGCCATGGTAGTTAAAGGTTAGTCCATCCATTTTGATCCACAAATAATAAGACAATAAAGAATGACGACACAAGTGTGTGTCCTACTTTATGATATATATAAAGAAATGAGATTATTTTACCCAGTGTATATTCATAAGATGAATGTAATTTATATGACTTTTACTTATCCCTTTAGGGGAATTCATGGGTTAACAGACTTCATTCTTGGTCTTTGAATACTATTCACTACTATCAAGTTATGGTCATAGAGTTCACACATAAAAGCATATTCAAGAATCTGCCCAATATAGGTGAACAAGTATACATGACTTGGTGGGTCCCACCTCAGGGTCCGAGGGTTGTCTGAGTAATCAATCACCAAAGAATAAATAAATTAATAATTATTCGATTATAGAATATCTGGGTTGAATTTATTTATTATATGTATTTATAAGTGTTTAAGTAAATAAATTGAATAATATTAAACAAATGAATATTATTTAATATTCATGATTCATTTAATATTTGTGAGAATTATGAGTTGAGTTAATGACTTGGATTTATTACATAATATATTTAATATATATTACAAGTGATGAAATATAAATAATATTTATGACACAGATAGTTCATCATTATTAGTATTTATTACGTATTTAGTGGACATTAAATACATAAAGGATTGGGAACCATAACTGGGTATTTTTAGATATAAACTATATAATTCATAGATAAGATCATTCTATATACTATTCATTCAATCGAAATGAGAGATTCTTTATCCTCTCATATTCTATTGAGATAAAGTCTCTCTCTGAGTGATCGATTAAAGAATGCCTCTGATTGATTGAAGTGATGGGATCGAGGTGATCATCACAATACCAAGGATTATTCAGATCTCCATGCCAGGACCTATAATTTGATGAATGGAGATCACATATATTCTTGAATTATTTACAGATGATCTATAGGGGTTTGAATTTGGATCCTTTGAGCAGTAGTGACCATTGACATATGAAGGATGGTCACACTTTGATTCGAATTAGATTATCATTCAGTTTTATTTTTTTGATTTGAATAATTCACACAAGATCTTCATACCATATTAGGGATGATATTTTCAAAGATGATGACGTTTTTTTCCCTGATGATGAAATTTTTTAAATCCATAGTCCCATGACTTTTTTTTTGATTCCCAAGTATCAAAAATTGGTATCAGAGTGATGACATGGATTTCATGATCCAAGAAAAATTATTTTTATGTAAATTTAAGTAGATAATGTTATTTCAGTCTCAATGAAATAGATCACATGTCGATTTGATTTCAAATTTCCATTTTATGACAGTTCAATTTTGTTTATGGATCTAAAATGGTATTTTTTGGGTATTATAATTGATGAAAGAATATTTAATATAAATGTTTTTTTTTGATAATGGAATGGTGAAAAATCACCATAAAAAATAATAATTCAGGTGACCTAGAGGAATTTCAGCTAAGTCTAGATGGAATTCGGTGGCCAGAACTCTCCCAATGGTGATCCAAAATTCCATGGGCTATTTAATTTCCAAAAAAAAAGAAAAATAATGAAAGAAAAAACACTTTTTTATTTTTCCTGATTATATGCTATCGAACACTGTTTGTTTGGATTTCAAAATTAGGCGTGACTTTATGTACAGAAAATAATAAACTTTTTGGTTTAAGAAATAAATTTTAATTAAAAAAAACAATGTGTATCTATAGGTCTTATTCTCCCATTATATATGAAACACATCGGTGATCTAGTACCCTAGACGTTTCATGCCACTGCCACCTTCCACTTGCCTATCGAAGGTGAGCCAGTCTCTGCCCCCTCCACATTAAGACTACCCCACTATCTCCCATGTTTGGATCATGATGTTGTTGTCATCGAAGGCCCCTATGGACTACTGTGAACTAATGGATGTTATGCCTGTTGCAGCTGAACTGGTCACCAACATCGTTTTTCCTCCCTCCATGGCTGGAATAACTGGTCCCTATCACCATCATCACAGGAATTCTATAACACCCCAAGCTTCCATGGTACACTCCTCTTTGAATAATAGAGAAGCGTGTGTTGTACGCAACCTCTAGTTCTAACACACCACGACTAATAAAAGTAGCAGTTATGAATAGTAATACCCACTTTTTAAAATTATATATATTTTATATTTCAAAATGGACTTCATTTTTTGTATTTTTAATATTTAAATTATCCTAAGTTGATTTTTTTTGTAATTTTCTGAGAACTTCCAATTTTTTATGAATAGTTAAAAATACTTAAAAAAACTTTTTTAATCAAAATAATTTACAGTGAAAAATTATAACATTGATTGGTTTTAAAGTATAATTAGAATATATTTTTACCATTTTATCCAATGGTGGTCATTAGAATTAATTTAACATTGAAATTGGAAAAAAACAATTGTCAATCTTTTGATATATATTGTTTCTTAAAAACACCCTATTTTTTGTGACAGTGGGAATTAATTATAAAATTAATTAATGAAACTTATATGTTTGGAATTTTGTAAAATAGACATCATTTTTGAATTCAGAATATCAATTATAGCTTAGGGTGAAATTTTGGCATTGTTCTGAAAAACTTCAATTTTTGATGAATAGTGAAACAACTAAGTGGTAGTTAAAAAACTGATTTTTCATTTAAATGAAACATTAACACTTCTGTAATTTGATTTTCAAAAATCTGACATACATGGTTTTCATTATGAAGTAAAATGTGGTTCAATGGGATTAAAATATTTTTTTGATGAATATTAACTTTTAAGTTTAATTAATCACGATTAAAGGTAATTAGTGAAATCTAACGTAAAAATGATATTATAAAAATATTAAAATACCTTTACAATTGTCCTACACTTATTGGATGAGTCATGGCCGACCAATACAATCCATGGGTCAACTTGGGGACCCCATGGAGCCACTTGGGTAAGAAAATGACAATAATAACTTTTTATTTAAAGTAAAAATAAAAATGTCACAAACATGAGTTGTTCTACTAAAACAATTTTTAAATGGGGTTATAAAAGTAATATTTTTGACTATAAATATTCATTAGAAAGATAATAATATTTCCTACATCATGATGTGATTTTATAATTTTTAGACATTAAATAATTTTTTTATGACACCATGATGATACAACGATTACCTCATTAATTAACGATTTAAATAAAATGAAAAGATAATGGAAAATCTAAGACTTACACTTGTCAAAAACCTATTGGATGAGTATATTTAGAACCCTTATCACCTTATCCTAGAAATATATAATTGTGAGACCTTTAAAATCCGAAACTCATTATATAATAAAGTAACATTTCATGACTTTGCAAGAGTGCCCCTCCTCTCCTCTTATAAAAGGCCCCCACCACTACCACCTTATTCACACCTTCAAGCCATTTGGATCGGACAAAATCTGCCCAAATACTCTCTCAACTTACCTCTATTACTCCTAGAAGCCTCAATTTGGGCAGAATTCTTCCCAAGGAAGCCTTTGGCTCAAATCAAAAAAGAGTTACCCGATTTTAAGGTAATGTCTTCTTTTATGTTATTTTGTTTTATTTTTCTTCTCCAACCCCTTAAAATATTTTTATTACATTCTTCTGTAAAAAAACCAGTATCTTCAATATACGAGGATGTTGTTATGAGAAGTATTTGATTTACACTTACACAAACCTTTGTCTAATGGTTAAAGAACACACTGTTTCTGTGGTTGGAAAATTTCTGCCTCATGAAACGATGATTGTTCAATCTTCTTTTAACACCTCTCATGGTGGACATTATGATGACAATATTTTTATATATGATATATATTATGTTTTTGTTTTCCTTATGATTCAGTATTTATTATTTAGGGCATACATTTACGATTTCCATTATGGGTAAACGTGATAATTTCATTTTAGGAAGTGAGGACTACCTCCCCCTCAAAGTGATTTGAATCGTTAATGCCATATGTGGTATGTATAAAGGATGGAGTAAATAGTATTATACATTATATTATACTGGAATTATATTACAACTTTATATAATTATATCTTCATTCCATTAAATATGAAATATAAATGAAAGTAGCTTTCATGCGTACGTACAGCTTACCGTCTCCATGAACGGTGCATTTCATTTCTTACCTCTAAATGTTATGTAATATTATAAATGCATGTATATACTGGATATATAGGATATATATGATATTTACATCATGACTATAATTCTGGAGATAATGGATATTCTACCACATAAACAACTTGTAATTATAATAATTTTATTGTTGACTCAAGTACCGAAGATCGACAAAACGACCGTTATTAACTTAAATGACTACATAATTTTCGTAACACTGTAATAAGTGATATAAAAGGGATAATGAACTTGAAAAAGGTTCTTAAGAAAGTATAGATTAACTCTAGTTTATTATTCAGGAGGTTAAAGAGCGGTCGACTCAAGTCGGACACGAGGTAAGGGAACTTCCTAACCCAATTTCCATTCTTTGGGTTAATCTCCTACTTTCAAATTATGTCATGATATTATTATGTCCTATCTTGTATTTGTACTTTATTTATGTGTACTTATAGTGAATACACATAATAGATCTACTTTATTTAAAAAAAATTATCTTTGTAAGGGTCTTCGTCTCAATCTCCTTTCATTGAGGCATATTTTGTTTTATACACAACTTTCTTTTATACGGTGTATAAACTCCTTTGACTTTTACTTTTATTCAAAAGGAATCTTTTTTACATAGAGTTTTACTAAACGACAAAAGGAATGTTTTTGTCTTACATATGTGGAGACAACGACTTCTCCATTGCCGTGACCATTATTTGTGTTTCGACTTCCTCTATAATCCATAACTTTTTTTTTAAAATGAAAAATAAATACAATGTTTTAATTTTATTTTATTTTGGTATTGAAAATGGTTTTGAAAGTGTTTTTATTATATCAATGTGTTGTATTGATATATTGTGATTGAAATGTGGAAATTATATGTTTCCTTTATGCATGTTTTATGTGATACGATTATGTTATGATTTATGATATGTTTAAACCTGTTCATATGAGGAATGCATTAGACTTAATAAGTGACGGGTGGAGCCCGATATAGCTCCTTGATGCATCGGTAGTTCTCATGAGACAAACTAGTGTCTTGGCACGAGGCCTTGAAAAAATATTATTTGTAGTCTTGGCACGAGGCCTTGGCTACGTGGTTATGATAGTCTGGCATTCTGCATTCCATCATTATGAAAGTTGTTATTGATATTGCATGTGATTATTTGACTTGTAGAATATCCATGTGAATAAGTAAATGGTATTATTTCATTTTATTTCTTCCATATTATGCTGAAGTTCAAGTTTAAAAGGCTTTTGTTTTAGTTATGAATTGCCTTAATTGTTAATGTTTATTTATGAAAGCTTCCGCTATATTGTTATCCTTATTGAGCATCTGAGCTCACCCCTTCCAATGTTTTAATTTTTCCAGGATGTGAAAGAGTATATTATGAATGACATATAGGGATAGTCTGAAGGGGATATGGGTGTGGACTATGGAGACTATGTTATTGTAGTTTTTTACTTTATGATGTAATGTTACATTTATAAATGTTTCTAGTGTTTCCAAGGCTACTAAACTAATCGGTCTTTCGAGACTTGATCTTTTGTGATCATGAAAATGTTACGCAATAATGCACAGACTCTGGGTAACTAGGGTCAGGGCATTACAGTTGGTATCACAGGCAGTTCAGTACTAACCTTGGAAGCTAGATTTAGATAAACTCTGATTAGAGCACATAACCCTAAGATAGACATTGAGGATTAGTATAGAATAACTTCCTAGAATTTTGGTATTATAGAGATTTTGTGAGTTTTCCGAGCAATAAATCCTTGTTTAGATACGAGTAGGTAGAGGAGGCTCTGACACAGATGTACCTAGGGGTAAAACCGGAAAACACCGCTTTGATATAGACTCGAACGGGAACTGGTGCACGACAACGGGCCTTGCTGCACTCTTGGTTACGACACTCCTGGGGGATACACTTAGGATAATTCTCATTTTCTTTACCAACCATTATGAAGGGTTTATGAGTATATACTTCTCAAAGAAAATATTTTTATGATTATTGATTGTATCCATAAACTTTCAAATTTATGTTAAGTGTTTTACATGTATGGAATTACGTATTTTGATTCATAAACTAATATAGTTTATTCCATTGTTTAGAAATGGTGCCTAGTAGGAGGAATGGAAACCGTATCAATGCACGCACTCCATATAGGGATCTCCCTCCTACTCAAGATAATTATTGTAGAGCTGGAGATACAACTGGTGCTGATCAACTTATCACTATACTGGGACAACTCACTCAGGTTATGAATAATAACCTTACTTTTATGGAGCACCCTGATCCACAACGTGGAGGATCAATGTTAGACCGCTTCATGATGTAGCAACCACCAACATTTAATGGGGGTACAAATCCATTATTAGCTGAGCAATGGGTAAAATCCTTGGAGAAAATATTCCATGCCTTGGGGAGTAGCGAAAGGGAGAAGGTTTTCATGGCAGTTTACCACCTCAGTGGAGATGCTGATCAATGGTGGTCATTGATTCAAAACACAAAGGAAGAAGAATAAGTATCAAGTATGGAATGGAGATAGTTAAAAGTGGTTTTCTTAGAAAAATACTTTCCTCATGACCATCAAGCAGATATGGAAAGGCAATTTCTGAGTCTGAGACAAAAGGAGGATGAGAATGTCTTAAAGTATGAGGCCAACATTACAAGGTTAGAAAGGTATGAAAAAAATTATATACGTAACCCAAGAAGTAAGATTGATCGTTTCTTTGATGGGTTAAAACTATTTCTCTGTCGAGCCTTAGTCTCACAATCTTTCTCGTCGTACGAAGATATTGTATCATGTGCTAACAAGACAGAAAAGGAATTCTCTAAGTCTTATGACAAAAAAGTAAATCATGAGAAGAAGAGAACGGTGGAACAAGAGACAGATAAAGGGAAAAAGGGAAAGAAGGATTTTCCATTATGTGATAATTTTGGGAAGAATCACCCCGGTACTTTCCTAAAGGGAATCAGAGTTTGTTACAAATGTGGAGAAAAAGGTCACCAGACTCTTGATTGTAAGGGAAAGAAAGTGGATATCAATGTTTAATGCTACAATTGTAGAGGAATGAGGCATTATGCAAATGAATGTCCTAAGTGTCAGGGAAACTTACCCCAGAAAAGGCCAAGGGATCAAGGCGAAGCTTATGTTGTTACTACAGATGAAGTTGAATAATTATTGTACTTGTGTTTTAGGACTCAAGAACTATGTTATGATTATAATAATAACGTGATATATATAAGGATTTTACTGCAGTACTTGTTGTTAAGGTTTTAATATGATAAAGGTAATCATATTTTTAGTATGTGATAATAAGAGAAACTTTACTTGGGGAATCTGATGTTACAATTGATTTTTGGAATTTAGAGACCTTTTAGAGAATGTCTGGACAGAGGTATTTTGGATAACTATAAAGGTTGGAATGGATTAAGTTGAACTTTGGATAGTATTGTTTAAGGTTAAAACATTTCTGAAGATTATTTTTTTGGAATATTATAATACTATATTTTTAGGAAAAGGACAAACTGTAGGTTTGGGGATAACCCGCCGCGTCGGACAAAGCTGCAGGAATCGAACCCACAACCATAGTGCGACAGGCCATTATTACCTACCAATATCCTACAGGATGTCCCGGGTTATTACAAAATAGTTTTCCTAATCTAAATGGTATTTGTTAATATTTATAACCTTATACAATTAGGATAAATAGAATATTTTTGAGTTTTATTGCCTTTTGGAGTGAAAGATGGGTTTGTGGTAAAAATTTATTAAAGAATTAAAGTCTACATGACAAGTAAGTATATTTCCTTACATTTTTATTAAATCTCTTAAATAAATTCTTCAACTTTATGAAAGGTAACTTAAAACAAAAAAATTGTTGGTTAACTTTTCCAACTGGGGATTCAATGACCGTTTAGCTAATCACAAGTTTGTGATTTTCTTGTGGTTAACTTTTTCCTAATCCTGTTTTCTACAACTCTCCATCAAACCTTGATGGTTTTTTTTCTTCCATATCCATATTTTCATAGAATCATAGTATGGGCTATCTCAGGTGACCTTGTACTTCTATTTCTTTGTTTTAAAGTTATATTTTTATTAACCTTATTTCCGATGTGGGTTTTCCACAAAGGTATTTTATATTTTCAACCTTTTATTTTCAACGAAAATTTTTAAATTGAGAGGACTCAATTTATTGAAGGAGGGGAGAATGTAACACCCCAAGCTTCCATGGTACGCTCCTCTTTGAATAATAGAGCAGCGTGTGTTGTACGCAACCTCGAGTTCTAACACACCGCGACCAATAAAAGTAGCAGTTATAAATAGTAATACCCAATTTTTGAAATTATATAAATTTTATATTTCAAAATGGAATTCATTTTTGTATTCGTAATATCGAAATTATCCTAAGTTGAATTTTTTGTAATTTTCTGAGAACTTCCATTTTTTATGAATAGTGAAAAATACTTATAAAAACTTTTTTAATCAAAATAATTTATAGTGATAAATTATAATATTGAGTGGTTTTTAAGTATAATTAGAATATATTTTTACCATTTTATCCAATGTTGGTCATTATAATTAATTTAACATTGAAATTGGACATAAACAATTGTCAATCTTTTGATATATATTGTGTCTTAAAAACATGCAATTTGTTGTGACATCGGGAATTAATTATAAAATTAATTAATGAAACTTATATGTTTTGAATTTTTTAAAATAGACATCATTTTTGAATTCGGAATATCAATTATAGCTTAGGGTGAAATTTTGGCATTGTTCTGAAAAACTTCAATTTTTGATGAATAGTGAAACCACTACGTGGTAGTTAAAAAACTGATTTTTCGTTTAAATGAATCATTAAAACTTCTGTGATTTGATTTTCAACAATCCGACATACATGGTTTTCATTAGGAAGTAAAATGTGGTTCGATGGGATTAAAATAATTTTTTTGATGAATAATAACTTTTAAGTTTAATTAATCGCGATTAAAGGTAATTAGTGAAATTTAAGGTAAAAATGATATTATAAAAATATGAAAATTCCTTTACACTTGTCCTACACTTATTGGATGAGTCATGTCCGACCAAGAAAATCCATGGGTCAACTTGGGGACCCCATGGAGCCACTTGGGTAAGAAAATGACAATAATAACTTTTTATTTAAAGTAAAAATAAAAATGTCACAAACATGAGTTGTTTCACTAAAACAATTTTTAAATGGGGTTATACAAGTAATATTTTTTGACTATAAATATTCATTAGAAAGATAAAAAAATTTCCTACATGATGATATTTTTTTTATAATTTTTAGACATTAAATAAATTTATTATGACACCATGATGATGCAACGATTACCTCATTAATTAACGATTTAAATAAAAAGAAAGATAATGTAAAATCTAAAACTTACACTTGACAAAAACCTATTGGATGAGTATATTTCGAACCCTTATCACATTATACTCTAAATATATAAGTGTGGGACCTTTAAAATCTGAAACTCATTATATAATAAAGTAACATTTCATGACTTTGCAAGAGTGCCCCACCTCTCCTTTTATAAGAGGCCCCCACCACTACCACCTTATTCATACCTTCAAGCCATTTGGATCGGCCAAACACTGCCCAAATACTCTCTAAACTTCCCTCTCTTACTCCTAGAAGCCTCACTTTGGGCATAATTCTTCCCAAGGAAGCCTTTGTCTAAAATCAAAAAAGAGTTACCCGATTTTAAGGTAATGACTTCTCTTATGTTATTCTGTTTTATTTTGCTTCTCCAACCCCATAAACTATTTTTATTAAGTTCATTTGTAAAAAAACCAGTATCTTCAATATACTAGGATTTTGTTATGAGAAGTATTTGATTTACACTTACACACACCTTTGTCTAATGGTTAAAGAACATACTGTTTCCGTGGTTGGAAAATTTCTGCCTCATGAAATGATGATTGTTCAATATTCTTTTAACACCTCTAATGGTGGACATTATGATGAAAGTATTTTTATATATGATATATATTATGTTTTTGTTTTCCTTATGATTCTTTATTTTTCATTTATGGCATACCTTTACGATTTCCATTATGGGTAAATGCGATAATTTCATTTTAGGAAGTGCGGACTACCGCCCCCTCAAAGTGATTTGAATCGTTAATGCCATATGTGGAATGTATAAAGGATGGAGTAAATGGTATTATACATTATATTATACTAGAATTATATTATACCTTTATATAATTATAACTTCATTCCATTAAATATGAAATAGAAATGAAAGTAGCGTTCATGCGTACGTACGACTTACCATTTCCATGAACGGTGCATTTCATTTCTTACCTCTAAATGTTATGTAATATTATAAATGCATGTATATACTGGATATATAGGATATATATGATATCTACATCATGAATATAATTCTGGAGAAAATGGATATTCTACCACATAATCAAATTGTAATTATAAGAAGTTTATTATTGACTCAAGTACCAAAGATCGACAAAACGACCGTTATTAACTTAAATGAATACATAATTTTTGTAACATTGTAATAAGTGATATAAAAGAGATAATGAACATGAAAAAGTTTCTTAATAATTTAGAGATTAACTCTAGTTTATTATTCAGGAGGTTAAAGAGCGGTCGAGTAAAGTCGGACACGAGGTAAGGGAACTTCTTAACCCAATTTCCATTCTTTGGGTTAGTCTCCTACTTTCAAATAATGTCATGATATTATTATGTACTATATTGCATTTGTAATTTATTTATGTTTACTTATAGTGAATACACACAATAGATCTACTTTATTTAAAAAAATGATCTTTGTAAGGGTCTTCGTCTCAATCTCCATTCATTGAGGCATATTTTGTTTTATACACAAATTTCTTTTATACGGTGTATAAACCCCTTTGAATTTTACTTTTATTCAAAAAGAATCTTTTTTACGAAGAATTTTACAAAACGAAAAAAGGAATGTTTTTGTCTTACATATGCGGCGACAACGACTTCTCCGCCGCCGTGACCATTATTTTTGTTTCGGCTTCCTCTACAAACCATAACTTTTTTTTAAATGAAAAATAAATACAATGTTTTAATTTTATTTTATTTTGGTATTGAAAATGGTTTTGAAAGTGTTTTTATTATATCAATGTGTTGTATTGATATCTTGTGATTGAAATGTTGAAATGTTATGTTTCCTTTATGCATTTTTTATGTGATACGATTACGATATGATTTATGATATGTTTAAACCCGTTCATATGAGGAATGCATTGGACTTAATAAGTGACGGGTGGAGCCCACTATAGCTCCTCGATGCATCTGTAGGTCTCATGAGACAAACTAGTGTCCTGGAACGAGGCCTTGACAAAATATTATTTGTAGTCTTGGCACAAGGCCTTGGCTACGTGGTTATGATAGTCTGGCATTATGCATTCCATCATTATGAAAGTGGTTATTGATATTGCATGTGATTATTCGACTAGTAGAATATCCATGTGAATAAGTAAATGACATTATTTCATTTTATTTTTGCCATATTATGCTGAAGTTCAAGTTTAAAAGGCTTTTGTTTTAGTTATGCATTGACTTAAATGTTAATGTTTATTTATGAAAGCTTACACTATATTATTATCCTTACTGAGCATCTGAGCTCACCCCTTCTAATGTTTTAATTTTTCCAGGATGTGAAAAAGTATATTATGAATGACTGGTAGGTATAGTCTGAAGGGGATATGGGTGTGGACTATGGAGACTATGTTATTTTAGTTTTTCACTTTATGATGTAATGTAACATTTATAAATGTATCTAGTGTTTCCAAGGATACTAAAATAATCGGTCTTTTGAGACTTTATCTTTTGTTATCATACCAATGTTACACAATAATGCACCGACTCTAGGTAACTACGGTCGGGGCGTTATAGAATCCCATCACTACCCTAACCTTCTCTATCCATGGCTATGCCGGACACCACCCTCCATGGAACCCTGGTGAAGGAAATCATATGTGTTGTCTCTTCTATAATAGGTTTACCACTAAGTTGTACCTCAAATATCTTGAAACCCAATGACCCCATCACTACCAATTGCCGTTCTACCTCGTCAGCCCGAGATGAGTCACCTAGTGATACCAATGTCTAGATGCGGTTAAACCACATTTTTTTATAATTCCTTAACTATGAGGTAACCCAATACCATGTCCTCCTCAGGTTCTATTGGACCTATTCCACCACGTAGTGGTTCGGTTTGGGTTCTCTCGACTTGGAATGGGTATGGGTGGGTAGGCCTTTCCTAGAACTGCCCTACACGTGGTCTTCTTAACCTGAAACATGACTAAGAGGTAATGACTCGACTTGTTATGGACTTGGGTGGGTTTTTAGGGGCCCATGTTATTCTATTTAATCAAAAATTAATTTGTTATATTTTTTGGTTTAAAAAATATAATATATTAAAAACATGGTAAAAAAATTAATTTAACATTCGTATTAAATTAATTAATTAATAAATTATATTTTTTTAATTAAAATTAAATTAATATCTAGATAGAATAAATTATTTGAATAAATTATTTCAATTTAAATAATTCATTTAATTTATTTAAAATCTCTCATACTTTAAATTTATTTGAATTTAATTTTATCATCCTACCTGGTCGTGATCAATGAGTCACCATGTGTATTCCTGGTTATTTTATTTAATTTTTTTTAATTGTGTATGATGTTTGTAGTAAGTAGGTAATTTTATGACATTACACACACTATGTTATTAATTTAAATATGTATAAGGGCTTAAGTTTCCATCTATTTTTTTGTATGTACATTGCACCTCTCGAGATCCCCTCACCTGCATGCGATTATTATACTATGATGATGATATAGTATGTTGTAGACCATGCCAAGACAATGAGAAATCCTAATGAGAAGTGGGCACATTGTACTTAGGATGAGATGCATCATGATTCCAGACCCTACTCAAATATGATTCCCCAATATTATCATTTATCCATTAAGTTTAAATGGATCAACCAATATAAATTCTCATTACTAATTCGGTAAAATTATTTTCTTTACTCATTGTTTTTTATTTTATGCATGTTCATGTTTCCCACAAGAACTCATAAAATAATAAACAAGAAAAATGAGTAAAGACTCAATTTTTTTTTCAATTAATGGTTAGTTTTGAGAAAAACAACATAATATGAACTTATTAATAGAAATATATTACATTTGACAAAAATTATAAAAAAACCTAAAAGAAGTATTATGTCACAAATGCCTTCCATAATTTGAAGTTGAACAAAACCTAGTGTACATGGTGCTCATCAGCCATAGTTGAGGGTTCTTCCTAGTATTGGAGAGTTATTATGAGAATGATGGGTTAAATTAATTGAATTTTTCAGCATTATATTTTCCACAAATATGTTTTTTTTTCAAATTTAGATTTAGGAGTTGATAAAATCATATTTATGATTTTAGAAGCTGGTGGTTCACAAAAAAAAATCACAGAGTCACGAGTTAATGTAGTTGGATAGTGAAATGTGTACCTTAAGCTCTTTGATTAGTGGTGTATCCATATCTTGTAGACTATGAGTAGAGGTTTCAAGGATCATTTCCTTTAAAATACTTAATCGATGTAGTATTTTGATTCTAGTATAGAGGGATTCTAGTGTTTGATAAAATAGTGGTAGAAATTTAATGATTTAATCAATCAATAATGTCTAAATCGGTAATCAAGATTAAAATACTAATATATTAGATTTTGTTTTTGTAAAATAATCTTCAACAATTCTAAAATTACACTACAATAATATTGGAAAAAGAAAATTTCCAAACACACATGAGTTTCCAAAGAGTAGTACATGCTCTTGTAAAAAGTATGATGACATAAGAAATTCAAGATTCTAGTGTCTCTAATACCTATGAAGAAAAATCAGGAAGTGAAGGTGTTAAAAATACTTATAGGAGACTCATATATTAAGCATACTATGGTTATTTCATAATTTTATCTTCAATGTTTGATGTGATTTGTGGATACAAAATCAATACATGGATTACTTCACATGTTTTTTCATCTCTGAGAATTTTTCAAGGAGAATGTGTAGTGAGGTAAGAATGTATGATGATTACCTTGGATATATGTAAATTTAAATATGGATCACAATCATTCATTTCATCCCTTTATCATAACATTTTAATCAATTTAATCTAGTTTTGTTTAGGATTAAAAATTTAACATTATAGAGAAAACACTTCATTACCTTTTGTGTATGGTTCACCAAGTCAATAAGAACTTATATAATGTTTTAGTTCTTATGGAGAATAAGTTAAAATACTATGAGAAAGGGAAAATGGAATGAGTGACGCTGAACACACATTTTCAATTTCCTTCGAATAAAAAAGTTATGTTTTTATATAGGAGTTTATTTGTTTCTCTTATCATGGAATAAATCTATGGAATATAAATGTAAAGAATGGAATGGAAGAATCTAGTAATAACTTATTTAGGTATATTTAACAATTTTAAGTAATATTTTTATCATACTTCTTTGGTATTACATACAATATGATTATCAAATATATGTATCTAAATACACTAACCAAGTGAAAAATATATATTTCACAGGAAGTAAGTTCTGTTATCTAAGCAGCTAATAGAGGGCGGTTCCTATGTCTATGGTGAGAAGTACACAACCTATAATTTCCAAGTGAATCATTCTAGTTGAACTTTTATTTAGTATTAAAAAAATATAACATTTCCTTTATACACAAGGATAAATTATTCAATTTTAGGAATGAATTTTGTTTGTGGTGTTCAATATTGAACTAATTGTTCAGTAATGCTTTAATCATCGACAATGCCTGATGGATATAAAATATAAGAATTATTTACCCAGTTGTTGAAAGATAATAATTTATAAATAAGAACTAATTATTTTTAAAAAATATACCAAGTATATTTTTATAATCCTCTATGATAAAAACCATAGGTATTATCGACACACTTACGTTCTTAGTTTTGGACAAAGAAACCTTTAGAAAAAAATGAAATCCACAAAGTTTTCGTAACTAGTTCATCTAGAGAGTGTGAAATATTCCAAGTGTATGTTAGTTGTAATTATACTTCATAAGATTAAATTATTTGTTTTATGAAATTTTAAAGTGAGGTATGGTATTTGGATGGTCAAAAGATATGAGTTGCTTTGGGTTGTTGAACTAAAATATATATTGACCAAGAATTCATCGATTAATAAAATGTAGTATAGAGTAATTCCTAAATGCACCTTACATGATCCACATCAAGAAGATGATAAAAATAAGTTGGATTGAAAATGATCCTTACATGTTTACATTCATCAATTTTTTTATCATGGAGGAATTCCTAGATTAACATTTCCTTATCCATATGAGAGTCATGATATAAGTAAAAGGAGCACCAATGTCAAAACTCATGCATTGTAGATACTTCTATTACTTTCAAGAGACTCTATAAAAATAGTTATATTATCCCATAACCATATTAAAAATATAATGAAAAATAGATATCATATGAGTTTTCTTTATGATACAAATCCATTGTAAAAATAACATGTGTTTAGATTAAAGAAGGTTTTTGAGGATATAAAGAAACTTTCATCAAGAAAAAAAACACTGTGAATCTAAAGTAATTATTCGAAATGTTTCTTAGGATATTATAGTAACCCCTATGATAGAAAATTTATAGTCAAGTTATAGACTACATTTCTAAAAAATGTTTCATATCTCTATATGATATAGTGGGAGAAATATTTAATAGGCTTTAGTAAATGTTAAAGATGCACAAGAAGTTGTCATAGTAGAAAGTTACCAAAGAGCATGTGGAAAGAGAATGTTTGATAGATACATACTATATATGGAGGATGAAACTATAATGATTGGTTTTTATTCACCATGGCTAGTGAAAATTTATTCATTGAAAATAATAATTCCTAAAAGTATGTAGTATATGGAAAATTACTAAAATTGACTTGATCAATTAAAATTCAATAATGGAGTCAATGTATCAATGTATAGTGGGATTATTATTTTGAATACTACAGTGGGTATTCCAGTGAGACTATACATGGATGGTATAAGGGTGGTACCAATAAGGCTTTATTGGTAATACCAAGTCATTATTCCAAAATTAGTTATAATTTTACTTGTCATAGTAACCTTGTAAGATTATTTAATTGGGAATTTGATGTCAATACCATGAATCGTGGAAGGTGTATGTACGACACAACTAGGAAGGGATGTTGACACCATGGAATGCCAGTAAGGGGTGAAAGATACTGAAATCTAGTTTAGGATTAAAAGTAACCAAAAAGACCTTAGAATATTCATTTGGAATGAATTTTTCAATGTGTTTACATGAGGATAGTAGGATCCCAACTAGTTTCCAAGTAATATATGTTTGGTGAAATATAAAAAAACTATTATTATTATAGTTAGTAAAGACCAGAATTATAATAAATCTCTATATACTGACTTAAATAATAAACCAAATTTCTAGGGAAAACGATCTATTGAGGTACATATATTGGTTTCTTAGGCCTATTAAATAATGCATACACGGGAATGTATTGATGAAATAAAATTTGGAATAATTCGAGAGAGAATTGTTACTAATATCACATGGCATAAATCTCTCTAAGAAGACATGTATGGGATAAAAGCGGTGATTGGTTTGGTGAGTTTAATTATATACTCTTTTTAATGGATCAATAAAAAATCCCTTGATATGTATAAGATATGATATTGACAACATATACTTTATAGTAGGAAAATATTAGTTATATCAATAAAAAATTCAAGGGAAACATTCAGAACTATCTAATGGAACTCATACAAGTACAAAAGATATGTTCTTGGTATGTGGAGAGGAAGGGAAACTATTTACAATGAAAAAGTAGTCTTCATATAATTTCAGTTTAATAAAATGTCATCATTAGGATAAAGTAATTATTAATAAATGATCATTCATACTGGTGGTAGCCTTGTCTATAAATATCAAGTGTGTTGTAGCTTCTGATGTTTCTAAATAAATAGTTTCAAGTACACAATGTTTTTCTATAGTTCTTGGAATAAAACCTTGTATGTAAAGTATTATCATAAGATAAATAATGATAATTCCACTACTCTTACTTTCCAAGATGTAATGATTTTATAGTGGAAAAATTGATATACTTAGGGATGTTATTTCATAATAATTTTTAATCAAGGAAGTGAGGTCACAAATAAAAGAGTATCCATGTAGTGGAAACATTCCTGGACCATGAACAAATCCATAAGTCAACAGAGACACCATATTATCATGTGATTGCTGACCTGGTTTGTTAAAATGTTGGATTTAGTTTAAGTTGGAGTGTTGTAAAATTGGGGTCCCTAGACCCAACTTTATTAGTAATTTTGATAACAATATCATGTGTACCGTGAGATATTCATGACGCAGATGGTTGCATAGTAGGGTGGGATTGAGGATTCAATGCCCTAGGTGATGATGTGGTCTGCTTCGACCCCTCCCCCCTCAGAGGGGGAGGGTCCTCTGCCATCCCTCTTAGATGTTCGGTTTCCTCCATTCATCACTTTCTCGGACCCCAATTTCATTACTTACTTTCTTCAAATTTCTATTAGCCTGAAAGTTCCCAAATGCTTTGAAGGTCTTCCCATGCTACCAATGTCAACACCAGAATTCACTAAGGTAACCTCTCTCCTACACCTAACCTTGATTGCATTCTTTAATTGGTGCAGGATGTCGGGGAATTTCATCGATCGATTTAATTTTGAAACATGGGGTTTGTAGGATCATGCTATGGTAGGTATTCTTGAATTTAGGAATATAATTATTATATTCACATTTAAAGAATACATGGTTCTTGTTTGGTGAGCATTCCCCACTTATGTGATAACACTTGCTTCATCCTCCTAAAATGGTCAAACAATTATCAAATGAAACGAGACTCTCCAATGCTCTCAATTTGGATAATATTTCTGGAACTCCCTCTCCCATTTCAAAATCCCTCAATTCTTCATATTCTTAGAAATTTGGTTGGGAATTTTCTCTGTACCGATAATAGAACTCGAGAATTGTGCCATCTGATTTCATAGAGGGTGTGTGTCAAAGTTGATGTATCAAAGGCACTAGTGGAATCCTTCTGGATTTCCTTAGGCAAAGAATTTAGATATAAGAAGTATGTAATTTTTTAATCCTAGTGTGAATATTGTTTATCATGCAAAATCTTGGGGCATGGTTTGGTTGTTAGTAGGTGAAGGGTGGGTAAATCGGGATCTTCTTTGAAGGTTCAAGTGACTGAGGTCCTGGGTGGTTCTCCAGGTGATGATGGAAAGCACCTAATTTTATTTGTTGATGGGTTTGTTGAAGGATGTGAGGAACCTAGTCAAGGTAAAGGTAAAGATGATGGTAATTTTTGTTTGGGAGGTGTAGTGAAGTACAAACCAGATAGGAGTTTA
This sequence comes from Viscum album, assembly GCA_963277665.1. Classification (NCBI taxonomy): domain Eukaryota; kingdom Viridiplantae; phylum Streptophyta; class Magnoliopsida; order Santalales; family Viscaceae; genus Viscum; species Viscum album. The sequence goes on from OY728126.1 coordinate 1,551,099,916, forward strand.
CCTCGTTAACCAAGTGTATCTAGAATCTTTAATAGGCTGTGTAAGGACATGGGGAGTTCTCCTAGATACTCTTCAATAGTAGGAGGATTACAAACTGGTGCAATGGTTGTAGTTATCTTGGAAATGTACAAGGTCAATCCTTAATATTCACTGGACTCTATTGGTGCTAATGATCCATAGTATAAGGGAACGGCGGCCCCAAATCATTACACCTAAGATATGGCTATGCGTGCAGGAAGTAGAAACATCTCCGAGAGGGTGATTCATCAGACTGGTAAGAATAAGTCCATGGATTCTTAGTAGTGGGAGCAGACATCACATGATGTAATTACGTAGCTTAATTACGGACAGGGAACCAATTCAAGGAGGACCATGGAATGTCTAAACTTAAACATCCAATTTGATAGCTTGAGTAATGAGGGAGGGAGTGGTAGAAACTCCATTTTTCCATCCCAGAATGAGTCTGGTGGACATGGAAAACCCATATATAAAAATGTTTTAGGTGGGGCTTGTGTAGGCCTGTAAGTCAAAGAAGGAAGAAATGGAACAAAGAGAAAAGGGACCCCGGGAGCTATATTGTTTACAAGAAGCTGAAACCAAAGGGACACAATGACTACAACTATATTCCTAGGCTGAAGAAGACTCAGTTTTCCAAAAAATATGGAACTCCCACGTCTCACGAGATCCATATGGTGGCAGGTAAGGAGGTCCAGCTAGTGGGAGACTCTGAGTCTCAAGACTAAGTCAAAGAGGCCTTTAAGATAGAAGGTACCTCTGTAGCTTTGGAAACACCCAAGGGGTTGCAGTCATGATGATGGAGGACCAACAAGGGTGGATGAATCTATAATCTAAGGAGGTTATACAAGTGAGGGATGTTTCCCTCCCTATAGTAAGCAATGGGAGGCAGGGTCTTCTGAAGGTCTGCAGCGTCTAAAGGCCTTGGATTTGGATAATAAGATGGATCTACTCATGCACTCTAGTAAAGAAATAAAGGAGGATGTTTTGTTGATTAAGGTGTCATGGGAAGACATTGATCAAAGGATGAAAATACTTATCCATGTGGAAGTTACCAGAGAGAATGCGGAAGGGATTCATAAGGAAGACCAAATTCTGGTTAGAGGCTTCAATATAGGGAAGATTAGAAAATAGGAGTTCATTCTAGATTGGGGTCATCTAGAAAATTATTTTTATGATATTCTAAAAGATGATACAGAGAGACAAGTAAATTCCTTTCACTGGAAACTGTTTAAGGGAATGTGATACCAACTATCTTCATCATGTTTTCAATAAGTTTGTAGTATACTTTGACATTTGATTTTCTTTAAATGCGAGGGTTCTCACTCCCCCCCCTTAAAAGTTTTTGAAAATAAGAAATTTAATTTGGAGGAGATATGCAAGATATACACTTACCATTATAGTGTAGATATTTCTACATCCACTATTTTAAAGGGAATGTACATATATTATATGTTATATCAAAAGTTTATAGAAGTTCTTAGGCAACAATGAGAACCACATGATACTATGTAATTAATCTTAATACAATTTCCTAGGGTTTAGATTTATCATACTGACTAGACACAGTATATGTATGACTATCGGGTGCTGGAGGCTAAAAATCATTGTGAATTATTTAAATTAAGTTCTCACCTGGTGATCTCTATTAGGTGATATAATGAAGAAATTCCCACCAATGGAAACACTACATGTTTCAGTTATCATTTTTTGTTCCTATCTACAAACATGTGTATTGGTATCTTGAATTGTGATCATTATTTATGTGTTTTATTTGATCTTTTACTTTGATTCAAAGAAAAACCATTAAAATTATTTCCTTTCAAGGTAGCATGTGTTGGGTACGTTAATGGTGGTATGGAATTTGTTGAACGGTCAAGATTTATTTTTTCTCTTATAATTTGAGGAAGTAATATATCAGTTCTAGTTGACTAGGATGGAAATACCTTCATAATTCCATCCCCATATTAATAGAAGGTTTTTCTATCCATTTTGATTAACAAATAATAAATAAATAATGTAAGATGACACAAATATGTTCACTTATTTATGTGATATCTAAAGATAAGGAGATTATATTACATAGTGCATGTTCATAGGATGGTTATCATTACTTCAACTACTCCTTATTTCTTCATAGGCCTTGATTGACTTCTAGAGTTTTCTATTGATATATGAATATTATTCACTGCTATCAAGATATGTTCATATAGGGTCACACACAATTGTGTATTCAGGAATCTCTCATTTTCAGGGGAATAGGTATACAGGACATGGTGGTACCCACTAAGGTGTCCAAGAGTTGTCCAAGAAATTGATCACTAAAAAATAAATAAGTTCATTATTATTTTAGGTTGAATTTATTTATTAAATTTATTTACCTGTGTTCAAGTAAATACATGGAATAATATTAAACAAACAAAAATTATTTAAGGTTTAGGGTTTGTTTAATGTAAGAGGGAATTACAATTCAAGTTAATGACTTGGGATTATCACACAATATATTTAATATATATTAGATGTATGTGATAAACTATAAATAATATTTATGATGAAGTTATTTTATCATAATTATTATTTATTACTTATTCATTGTACATTAAATATACGGGTTCAGGAACACTAAATGGGTATTTTAAAACATCCACTATATAAGTAGATTAGAATCTCATTCCATATAATATTCATTTATTCAGAATGAGAGATTCTCTCTCCTCAAATTTTTGAAATAGAAATTCTCTTTGTGAAGATTCTTGAAGTGTGTGTGGATAGTCTAGATGGGTTCAGCTAGATCCATTAAGAAATAGTCTCTTGTAGTGTGTGATGGATGAGCACACATTGATCTAAATGAGGTACTAGTTCAGTTTTATTTTCTACGCTTTAAATAATTTAAACGTGATATTTAGACCATACTAGGGCTCATAATGCTAGAGATGATGATGTTTGGTCACTCTTATGATGAAATTTTTTTAATCCTAGCCCACTAGATTCCGCTACACACCACAATACCAAAAGGGGTTCATATCCTAGAATTCTGGTCCTAATTACCCACTAACTACCCATTATTACTTGTGATTCAATCAATACATCATGGGATAATCAATCATTTCAAATGAATTCAATTTATTTACCCAATTTCAATTTTCAATATGCCTTTCCCATTTAAAAACCAATTTTGAAGTTTTAATCAATTGAAACCTTTTTAAATTATCTTCCAATTTAATCCATTTATCTAACGGTTCAACATTAAATCATTTCATAAAAACAATTTCAAAATCAATCGAACATCTTTTCTCAAATTTTTAGTAAAAATTCCAATTCCCTTAAAATTGGGGTGGGGGGGGGGGTTCACAATTTCCATTCCATTTTCAAAGTAAAAAAAATCATAATGTCAACTATATTTTTTAAAATAATTTAAAAAAATTAAAATCAACCATGATGTTCAAGGTTTCAGTTGTAGGGTGGATTCGTATGGAACCACATACCATTAATCACATGATGAAATCTACCCAACACCTAGAACACGATCCTCTAGTGAATAATTAAGGTGTAGAAAATGAAGGAATCAAACCTGGAATATTGAATCATAAAAATAGATAATATATCAATCAATAACATAATGACATACCTCTCTTTAAGAAGTAAAAAATATGAGATCATAAGAAACCAAAAGAGAGTAGTTACACTCTCCTAGAAGAGATCAACCAAAATTAACAGAGCTTCAATTCACAATAAAAATGGGTTTAAGGAATCAAAACATCCCTTGGGAACCTTCCAAAACAAAAATATCGAATGATGTTTGAATATGAGAAAAATGGATTCAAAATTAGGCTTGGATAACTTAAGGCTATAAAAACATAGACCATTCTATAGACCCCATGACCAGAATGATAGAGAGTTGAAAACTACTGGACCATAGTGTAGCCTCCTCAGACCACGACACAACCACCCTGGTCAACTAGACTCTAGAATAAAACATGCATAACTCACCCATATCTAATTACCCTAGGGTAAGGCCATGGTTCAACCCAATAACTAGGCCATAACCATGCTCAAATTGGCAATGGAACCCCAACTTTTACCTTCAAGACTCCATGTCGAAACCCACCCCCAATGCCACAAGTCTAAACCTCTTTAGGAGGGATATACTGAAACCCTTCCACCACGGTGTATGTGACCTCATGCACCCATATTCCACATAACCTGTGACCTGAGGCAGTGTGGGTGTGTAGGTAGTACAGAAGGTAGACTATAACCCATGTCAGAGTAACACAACCGATACAAAACAAATGAACAGTAGAGGAAGCATAATCAAATTGAGTGATATAATAAACAATGCGAGTATAATGAAATATAGAGGAAGACTGAATAAATAAATAATATAGAAAAAGACTCATATTCATTGTGTGATGCAAACATGTATGCATGGAATTCTAGTTTAAAATGAAAGATAAAATAGGAGGTAGGCATGATAAACAAAAGTGCTAAAGTGAAAAAAATCCAAAAGCTCCTCCATAGCATCCTGAGCCTAAGCCTAATCCTATACTTCTAATATCCATATAATAAACATAAATTAGCATCCTGATGAGTGATGTTTTCCCCTATCCATACCTTTAGGAAAATAGTCTTCTTGGGTTCCAAAGATGGTCCGAGTAGGGTGTGATATAAACATCTTAGTAGGCCACTACCATCAATGTCTACGTGTAATCCAAGTAGGTGACCATAATTAAAAACTATACAAATATCATTTGGAAAGTAAAAAAATGAAGAATAAATAATTAACCACTTGTTTAGGTTCCTAAAGGGTACCTGGTGGGTCCACCTACTTTAGCTAAAAGATGGTATGTCCTATCAAGCCACCACACACACACACACACATATGTATAATATAACTGGCATGCCGTAAGAATTCCTCCAATCCATATATTTATATAGAGATTGTAATTTTTATGGGGTAAGCCTGCCTCCCACCCAAACATATATAGAGACTATAACTACCATGGGGTAAGAATGCCTCCCTCCCATTCACTTATAGAGATTTTAGCTGCTGTCGGCGTAAAAATGCCTCCCACCAATACATGTATATTTAATGTTGGCATGGAGTAAGAATGAATCACATCTATTCACGTTCATATATATCATAATAATTGTAGTGGAATAACCATTCATATCATATAACATAAGGAAAATATATCGTACATCATTTTAATTGAAACAAACAAACCATTTCATGTAATGCCTTTATAATTAATCATAAAAAGGACCCAACCATTAAATCCCTAGAAACCATTCCATTAAATCTATTTTATATTAAAGGGTTAATAAATCTCATCCTAGCAACCCTACAAAGACAACCATCCAATTTTCTTAACATGGAAAGTTTATTTCAATGAAAAGTGTCAAGGTCAACTACTCATATGCCCATTTAGAAAATTCCAATTCAAAAGGGACTAAGAAAAATTGATTCAGCTTGGTATAAATCACTTACACATGAGACGATTTCTATTTAAATTAAAACCCAGGCTGGAAGCTAAATTGGGTTCAATGTATTTTAAACCATTTGGGATAAAATGGCATTTTCACAGTGGTACACCTATGGGTGTCCATACATATCAAGGGTGATATATAAACCCATAAAAAGATCTAATTCATATATATCAAGTCACTATGGTCATTTAGACCAGAAGGAACCAACACATCATGGGTGCTCCGAAAATGCCATCTCATGACATGATATGTAAAATATAAAATGACCAAAACTCAAATGGAAAACTATATGACCACTTACATTAGGGACGTGGACAAATCCTTTCTGGATATCATCCTTAGATTCGAAGCAAGTTGGAAGAGATCTAAGTTTTTGTCCAACACCCCGAAAGTAGGAAATAAGATCGTAAAACCAAATAGTGAAAAATATGGAAAGAAGAATAGATACAAGAGTAAAGAGACAAGGGTGCCTTACTTCATGGGATCCAACACCTCCGACAGACAGAGGATCCGACACCAGACAAATCCTCTAGCTCAAATCCTATATTGGATTAGTTCTTAAGATCAAAGAGGAGAAGACCCTCAATTTTGTCCATTGGAGATGAGATAAGAAGGTCATATGGGTTTTAATACATTAAAGGGGAAAAATGGAAATTTTTTCACAAAACCCACTATGAACGGTTTATGCGCATGATTTACAAACCGAGCGCAAACCATACATTGAGGATCTATCCACATTATTAAATATCCCACATGGTCATTCTCATAGTCCACATGATTGTAGAAAAACCATGTGGACTTTTAGGTTCCCCTATTGGCATACACACAGTTTACAGAAACCATACGTCTTGGGTCTTATGACTTACACTAACTATGAAGCCTAGCCTACAACCAATTTATCTAGACCTCTTGGTTCTGAACCAGCCTAAGACGCCCCTCAGTCCTTCCCTCGACAATATAAAACCTTTACAATGATTAAATGAAAGGTTATAAATAAGAACCAATGATCCATACCTTGGACAAAATTTGGGTCGTTGTAGTGTAACAATGCCATAATTGGTTGTAGCTATGAAAACTAGCCTCTATGGATTCATAAAGTGTCCATCCTCCAATTCAAAATCCCTACTCATCCTCACATTCCCCACACTATAGATACAAGTTCCATGGTGTAGATCATCTAACTATATACCATAATACAACCTCCATAGACCATTTTAATACAGAAGACCTGCATTTTTCTCTATAAAAACCCTAAAAAAATGTGAAAAAAACTAAGTGGTAGTGGAGTACCTGAATTTTGTAAAGTGTTTTTATGAGAAACCCAACACATGATGAAGATTTTTTGCTTTCAATCCACACTCTGAAGTGTCTGTGAAATTATCTCTTTAGTGGGATGTTTTTCATATACACATATAATAATATCTTGTTATAAATCTTCTCTTAGTGAGATTTGAATACGAGTAAGAGGTGTTGTGTGGAGTATCTATAGAATTTTGACATTGAGATGACCTATCATCTAGGTAAGGGTAATTCCATTGTAAATTATCTCAATAGTAAAATTATATAGGAATAAGATATTAGAATGAAACATTCATAGGAGGAATGCTGATTGATGATTTTGATGGTTGAGTGGCTAATGGATGTTTCTAATGATCATGGAGTAATAACAAGTGCACATTTTGTTGGAACAACCTCTTTAGTGGACTAGGTAAAGGCTGTCTAGGAGTTAGATCTTGAGTTAATATTGATGTGAGAGTTCTTAGAGGGTGATGATGTAGTTCCTGAGAAGTCCTTCGATTTTGGAGACATGTACTAGGGGGGTCATTATATTTTGGATACGTGATATAAATTATTGTGAGGGTACTCATGCTAGCTTCCTTGAGAGAGGAGATGATGCAAGACACCAATGTTTCAAAATGTTCTATGAATCTTGGGTAAAAAAAGATGTACCATGATATATGATGTCAGTCTTAATGACAATGTATGAAGAGAGACATATCTAATTTTGTTTCACGATGCCTTACAATCCATAGGATCAAGACCAAGCATCAATGACCTAGTGGTTTTGTTCAGCCACTTCAGTTGACTTTGTGAAAGTGGGATACTTTGATGATAAAATTTATGTTTATTTTACTAAGGTCCATGAGGATTCATGATCCTATTTGGGAGATAATAGATTTTATGGTGAAAGTAGAGCTCATTTTTTGATTATTTGATAGACCCTTTCAATGCATGAGTTTGGAAAGCTATATTTATGGGATATTGGGATCCTTCATGGAGTTCTAGTTAGCATCATATTAGATAGAGATGAATTTTTTATGTCATGATTTTGGAAGGTATTACAGATATATTTTGGTACTTAGAAGAAACATAGTACAATGTATCATCCATCGATTGATGGATAGTCAAGGAGGAAGATCAAGATATTTTAATATATGATGTGATATTTCCTTATGCACTTTAGTGGAGATTGGGATGATCACCCATACTAGGTCGAGATATCATATAATAAAAATTTATATTCTTCAATTCATATCGAACCTTTTGAGGCACTTTTTGGATGTTCATGTAACTCATTGATATGTTGGAATGAGGCTGGTGAGGTTGCAGTTATAGGGTCAAGTATGGTATAGTAGACCTCTAAGAGAGTGAATCTATTCCAAAATATGTTAATAATTTATTATAGAATAAATAGATCTTACTCTAATCAGATTAGGTGACCTTTGAAGTTTACTGTGGGTGATCAAAATTTCTTATGGGGAATTCCTTGATTAAGACATCAATGATTACATGAGAAAGGGAAGATATCTCATAGATTTGTTAGACCATTAAATATTTTTGAGAATTTTGGGAGAGTGACCTACCGTTTAGATAATAATCTATTATATTGAGTGGTTCATGAGGTGTTCTAGGTGTCTCAAATTTAGAGGTACATACCTTTTCTTGAGAATGTGATCAACTATGAGGGAATTGAGTATGAATATGATACATCATTTATGGAGCATACTATGTAGATTATAGATTTTAGAGAGAAAGTGATTCAAGGTAAGATAATTCTGCTTATTATAGTCTTATAGTACTATAACCATATTCAAGAGTAGACATGGGAGTATGAGTATGAAATTTGGGTATAGTATCATAATGTATTCAATTAACAATTATAAAGGTACTTATCAAGGATGATAAGTCATTAGAAAGGGATAATTATTATATCTTTAACATTCAAGGTGAATTTTTATAAATTTATGACACATTATATTATGTTTTTATTTATATTTAGGTGTTTCATCTGGGTATGGAATACATTTTCGATGTTTTCCACTATTTACTCACATTGGGGCGATACAACACTTATTTTTACCCCACATTCCCACTTTCCAAAGGTGGGTGGATTTTATCAAAATGGTTGGTGATGTCATCTCCCATATTGAAATGGGATGATGGAATATTGGTTCCTCCTTCCATGGCATCTTTTGTGGAGCTCATATCTAAATACGGGTCTCCCACAAATATTTATGTAATGTTTATGATACTTGTTCCCAACACCATATTGATATGTAAACTATTTAATTATGCTTCTTCTATCTTGACATGGAATAAAAGTCTTGTTAGAGAGATAGTAATGTTGAGAATGTCTATGAATATTTAGATATTGGGTTTTTTGAGAATATGTAAAGTCTCCCTCTATTGTAGGGAATCTAATGTGTGAGGAATATTAGGCATGAAACCCAAGGATTATTGTATTTTCCATGTGGTAGTTGATGCTAGGGTAGTAAGGCATCTGAGGATTTTACCACAGGAATCCCATTTTTATTTTATGGGCTATATATTATTGATTCATCCATTAGTTTAACATCTTATGGGGACAAGTTAGTGGTTAAGTGTTCCCTCGCAAGGAAATATTTCAAACATAATGTTTTGATAGAGTGTATCCCTAGGGTGGAATATTTCATACTTATGATTTGGTTATGTGTGTCCCTTGGGAGGATATTTCATATATGAGTTTTTGGTTACATGTGTCCCCAGAAGGAAATATTTCACAATTGGTGGATCAAAGGTAATGTTGAGGGTGTTGGGATTAAAACTTATGGAGGTATCCCATGTATTTATAGATGTTGGGATTGAACCTCAGGGAGGTTACCTAAATATCATGTTAGTATACATGTATCAAAACCCACATAGTTAGATGCTACCATTTAAGGTCATGTGACAGGACCAATCCATGTAGTTTGAAATCTTGTGGAAAGGATTCTCACATCGTGGAAGGATCATCAATGAGGGAAGGTGTTATGATTATGCATGGAAGCTACTCGAAGAGGGTGGATAATTCCATAGAATAAGAGAAGGTGGCATCCCTTGATGATTGTTCATGGGTAATCCTATGTTCATCACACATGGTAAGAGGTGTGGGGCCATCTCATTCCATTCATACATAGGGAATCCTATGCTCGCTGCATAGGATAAGGATGTAGTTTTGAATCATGTGTTGAGAATGATTTCATGTAGTTTAACATTGTATGACTAGGACATTGTGATATAAAGTTTATGTCATGCAGATCAGACATTGGTGGGGCCCAAAAAAAGACAGACCATTTCAAATTAAGAGAGGGAAATAAATAGAAGAATATCTACTAGGAAAATTCAGGTGATTCCCTTAATGATGCCTCATTTTTGGATTATATGTCTACTTCTCATTAACCTATGGGTGGGACATGTTGTAAACACTACTGTGGAGGAGTAAAAACCAGGGTTCTCGATGTTAGGGTGTATATGGTTATGATCAAGATGAAATAAGGTGCTAAATATTAGGATAAAAAGTAAAGGTAATGGTCTAGGTTAGTCTCAAAGTTAAATGGGTAGACAAACATATATATTGTACTTGTCGCATATGGATTTGTGGTGTGGTTGATCTCGTTTGAATGGGTATATATCACCTATGAACTCGAATTGCGCGCAACTTTGTGTTGGTGGAAGGTGGCACTAGGTTAGGGATTTGAAGGTTGCTTCAATCAAAACTACTATAATTCATGAAAATGGGGTTACACAATCCATGGTTTCTAGCATAGGGCCACTGTATGGATCCTAAAGGCATATGTACGTGCAAATTCCGAGGTTGTGCACAAATTATTATTGCATGGAAAAGGATTTTATTAAGAAAAGAAGAATATCATTAAGAGGGTTTTCTTAAGGAACACTAAAGAATAGGATAAGACAAGTTGGGGAACATGTGATTTCAGTCACACAAGTTCTCTCACTTTAAGAATCCGTGGAATTTTGGAGTGGCACAATGTCGTGAATGAGGGGTTTTCCAGAGGGAGATCCAGTGCTTCTTATTTCGAATATCCAAACCCATGTGTTTGTGGGGGATGCCTCATTTATATATCGAATGGGAATGTTCTAACATGAAACACTCTCTAGTTCTAGAAAATCTTTTTGCGCAATGTTCACGCCTTTTATCTTAAGATAGACTCATGGAAGGATTCAGTTTTTTGGTGTCATTCTCACACAACATATTTTTACACCTTCATTCAGTGTTGGGTGAGTGGTCTATTTGTTATGCACTGTTAACGTTTCATAACCGGGGACATTTTTATTTATCTTGTGAAACTCATGCCTTTTGAAATTTCCCTTCCTACACAAGTCAATTTTCAAATTAAACAATGAGTTTCAATCATGAAATTGAGGTTGTGTTCCTTTACTCTATATGGACAACAGCCATTCATTGGGAAGGGGTGTGTCCTTATTTTTTATGAGAAATATATCATGAGTTTGGGACATGATTAATGTGCAAAAAAATACATGATTACAATTAGAGATGAAGGGGGATTGGAAGGTCGAGTAATGAGGTGAAACACCATAGTATTGGGTCCATTGTCAATGTGCTGCACAAATTTGAGGTTGTGGTGAAAAACTCTATTGATCTCAAACACAACCCAAGGGACCCATGCATATAAATAGGATGAGGGGACCCATGTGTAGTCACAATAATTTCTCACTAGATGGGATGCGTCTTGCATGTGAAACTATTAACTTTTCAGGAACTCCTAATCTTTAGTCAAAGATGTTCATTAAAGTCTCTTAAGAAAAATAATATTTGTGTGTGTAGGATATCTGTTTGCATTAGTATAGGACGAGTTGCGCAAAACTTTTAAATTTTCATGATTTTTTTAGTTTGTGCAATCCAATCGATTGGAATTCTCAGAATCATATGGATATGGCCAATCTAGATGAACAACTTGTTTTGACTACTTCTAATTGGAGGGAAAATATGGATAAAAATCTTGAAATCCCTAGGATGAGGTGGATCACATATGAGAACATAGAGTTGTTGAGCCTAGTGATAGAGTCTTAGAAGTAATAATTTATGAGAATCATTTTTATGCTATAAATAAATAGGTTGTTAGGTTATATGGCCATCCCAACTATGGAATGAAATAAGATGATTCTATGGTTTTTACATTATGATGAGTCAAATCACTCAAATATTACTTCTACTAGTCACCTAGTCAAGGAGTAGAATGATTCTTCTATTTATACCTTGATTGAAAGGACCATGATAGTGATGGGGGAACTCCCATCAGGTGTGGAGTTTTCCCCCAATTATTTGAGAATTATCAAAGCCAGCATCAGAAATAATCACATGGGATGGTTGAGAATTGGGACCCGTGAGTTGGGGAAGTTTTACTAATGAGTTAAAGTAGGCATGATGCATGCACTTCACATGTGAATATTAATGGGATAAAAAAATATACTATCTTTTTATGATTTATTGTGGATATATTATTTCCATGTCTACCGAATGCATGATCTAATGCCATATCATCTCAGTAGGTGGTTTCTATATACAAAAACCTTTCAGCTGCACTATGGGGAGGTCGAAATCAACCTTTGGGATATCCAGATTAGAGGGATTCCCCTAATAGGGTTTCAATATGATGAGTAACATCATGTTCCCAATTCTTGGTGGAACAAAAAAAATTATATTTATAGTTGCAATCCTTTTGGATCTATTGAACCAGATTTTAAAACAATATCTTATATTTCAAAAGGACTCTGCATTCAAGATTTGGTTGGGTTTATTATTCGATGCACTGAAAATGAAAATGACCCAGTGGAAAAAGAAGTTTCTAATATCACAAAAAAAGAGGAGGCAGAGGTATTAATAGATGATCACGGTAGAGTTCCATTAATAAGAATGTGGATACAGTGTATTGTGATGGAAACCAACGGTCTGATATACGAAATTTATTGACACCTTCTTAAGTGGTTGGATACTAAGAGTCAGGGACACCCACATGGGCCTACGACCTGGGAAACTGGTGATGGAATAAATCAGGGCGTCTGACAACTAGTTGAATTCCAGAGTGTCAGTATTTGCTTGAATCTATCATCAACTGGTGTATGTTATTATGTGGGGCACTCCCATGGGAATCTGTGGCCCATTTTAATTATTTCATGGCCGGACCACAACACAATTCAGGGGGGGGGGGTTAAATTTACCAATACTATTATTCCTCAAAATTCTAGACTATATCAATCTCTCATTAACTTTGTTGGGTATTGACTAGTGAAACTCAACAAAGATGGAGTGGTGGAAGAATGTTTCATCCCAAAGGTTATTAACTTTCATCCTTTCTCGACCCCTCAGGGAGATATGGTCAAAAATTAAGTGGGGATGTTGGAGAAGAGAGGTAACCTACAAGCACTTTTTTGGCATAATACTGGTTGATAGGATTGATAGAAATATATAATGTTTGTAGTAAACTCCATCCTGTAATTCTTATCAATTTGGGTTCATCCAACAACCAAAAAATCGAGTATACATAGAGGGTGACAAAATAGAGGCATATTTGTATCCTTCTTCATCTCTAGTGGATGCCTGTGGATAAAGGTATAGTGGAAAGCATAATATTTATGCTAATCACTCATAACATCATCCTCAACCAGAATTGTAGCAAGAAATTGGCTGCATCATATCTTGAAAATATTTTGTGCCAACTGGTCAGTAGGGTGGAGCCATTAGGCGAGCCATAAGAGATCAAAGTGGTAGGTAATCCACTCTTCAAAGTGTGCATAATGTGACGATGGCTCAATTCGATATCACAAAAGTGGCATAGGGGCCTTCTTCACATCTTCATTCTAAAGGGGTGGGTATCCACCAAAAGTGACCACATGAGAAAGTGAAAAGCACCCATATGGGGTGATCCAATATGGGGAGGTCTTGAGAAATAAGTTGAACTACTTGGTGAATCCATCTAATGATGTTTATTTTCGTAAACTTTGGAATACATGGGGAATGTTTTAGCTATCTATGTTGGTGGGGAAACTGTGGAAGAGGATTACCTAAGATGTAATTGAGCTTTTGGATGTTGGTATTGCAAGAATAAAAAATTGAGTGAAATTTCAAGAGAAGTTCAAGTAATTCATGGACATGGATTCCTTCTCACACTAGCATGGGGATGGTGAACCCACTTCCCCTAGAAAACATGATGTTTGGTGTGGGGCTTGAGGAGATGATCTCCATTGATATTTCATCCCAATTAATTCCAACTCTTAGTGTGAACACACATGGACCCATTAATGAGAAGTCGTGGGGATTTGATACAAAATGAAATAGTTACTAGGAGAGTGGGGAGGTCACTTTTGAGGGAGATGACCCAAATAAGATCCTTTTCGATGAGGTAATTACCTGGAATCATGCAATTAAAATTTCTTTTTCATTAAATCCTCTAACCTATAACATTGGATTATGAATGATCCAGATGAGGAGAGTCCGAAGATCTCTAAGAAGAGTGAAGTGATAACCTCTATGGGAACTATGGATTCAACCTAGGAATCTACTCCCAATTCCCAAATGAGAGAGTCATCTATGGATGAGGATAGAGTGGAATTACCTGGTTCTACATATTAATAAGTTATTTATGAGGGGATCAACCTGGAATTTAGACGATGACCTCTGCTAGAGACAGGGAAATCCTCTTGAGGAGGTTCATCATCGAGATCCTGGTACCCCTCAAAGTAAGGCTCCAAGTCCTGTTCTTCCTAGTTGTCTCTATCTAGTTAATTTTTAGATACAGACATGTTAATATTCCTCATGTAACTCATTCCCATATAGTGGTGAGGGTTGTCGTGGAAACTATTGATGTTCCAACCAGTTAAAGAGGGTATCTGGTAGTGTACTTTCCATTTCAGACCATAGATGTGGATATCACATAGGCCTTCACCCCATGTGATTAAATTCTAGTTAATAGTTATATAAACCTTGTTTATTGTCACATGTTGATCTAAATTCTCTTATCTTGTCTTAAAAAAGTTCTCAAGGTAATGAATCCTTAGTAATTGGGTGTGGATGAGGGAATTGGGGTACTTTATCCAGTGATCGGGTTAGCCCTAGAGAGCTATCCATTTAGGATTAGTTGACCCTGATCCAAGAAGAGAAACTTCTCATGAATACAAGTGTGGTTACAGGGGAGTCAAAACTCAGATATGGTGAAATTTCTACCTCTGGTGAAGTGTCATACAAAGATGACCCTTCTCTCAACATGGCGCGCAAGCCATCATACATGATTCCCAAGGAGGATCCTTCTATGATTTTCCTTAGAGAATTTTACTGAGTACAAGCCCGTGTCACTAGAATATTTGGATGAATTTGGGACCAATTACACTAAATAGAATAATATTTTCTATCAAATGGAATAGAGAAGAATATGTACATTCATCACCAGCACTATAAAGGATGATCTAGTTATTCAAATGTGGTCCCTCTTCCACTGGCCATTGAGCTTGGGAACTGAAGGGTTGGATGATCACGATATCCATAAACTATCCCTCGACTATATCTCAACAAGGTTCATGTAGATCATGAGTGCAGGTTCTGGGAAGAGTATAAGAATTCTATTGTTTGTGCAAAACATTAATTTTTTTGGATTGATGATTAATCCAAGATTTTACACAATGTTGAACATCATGATCAATGGAATTAAATATAAGAATATAGAATAGGGATAAAAATTATGAAACCACAGAGAGGATCATCACATATTTTTTATAATCAATTTAATTAATCAAATAATTACCTTGTTTTAATTTTTTTCATTGAAATATTTGAAATTATATCCAAATTTTACCATCATTGCATTGTTTGAATCAAGATCAGATTCCATATAGTGGTGATCCACACATGTTCCAAAAAATTCAATTTTTTTCATAGGAATATCTAGGTGATAACATGATAGATCCTATTTCTTGCGTAATCCACCTTTTATCACCATGAGAACTACTTCCAATGTGTTCTCCTTGATCTCTCTCGAGTTGAGAGTGGGAGGAGATGGAAGATCACTCTCCATTCTTTGGAGTGTTCTTAGAGAAGGGAGATCTCTAGAGCTTGAGAGGATTCTCAAAATCCATTGTCCACAACCAGAAAATGAGTTAAATCTCTATAAAAATAATATAATTTGGTTTATATATCACATGGTTTATAAATAAATAATATTACAGGTTCCCCTTATTATTTATTTAATCCGTTGTGGAACCCCATGTCTATAATAATAATAATATTATTATCTCTCAACATGAATATAACTTGAAAATTTAAATTAAATATTATTTATTCAAATAATATTCTATATACATTATTTCTCATAGGACCATTAATCTTGATCCACTATTCCTCCACAATATTTATTGAGCCTTGAATAATGAAAATTTATTTATTAAATAAATATCACCGATTTATTTTCTAATAAATAAATAAATATTATATTCACTAAAGAGAAAATATATATTTATTAAATATTCCACTCATAATATATTATCTCGAATAACTGGTGATGGAATAAATGTTATCATGTAAACATGAATAATTATTAAACCATTTGAGGGAATACTATTTATTGAACTTGTTAAATAATAAATAATAATATATATTATTTAAATGAGATTCATGATAAACTTAGTGTGTGACCCTCTTGGAATAATTCTCAGTAGCATTAAAAGAAGCATCCTAAAGTTCAAGGTTAGTTTCTATAAACTGGCCAAGACACCTATAGAGATACAAGTAAATTAAAAAACAACATAATACCTCATAAATATTCTCACTGTGTTATATGATCCATTTATCATAATATCTCTAATCAAGAAGGTCGTATGCTAGTGCCATCAACCTAGGTGATTGATGTCTCTTTCTTTGACTTCCAAGAAATTGTACATGCCTATATTACACCAAGACCATGGATTTATTTAGGCTATATAATTCCAATAAAATCTCCTAACATATCAAAGTCTATTAAATAAAATAGGGGAACAATTATTTCCCTCATTATTCATTAATGCAATTTTACTCATGATGCATCCAACATATCCTGCCTTGTCATGAACATATGTCACCATGGATTTCGTTAATATATCAAAGTACACAATTCATAATAATCATTAATAATAATACTAATGTATAAGGACCAATACACATGTCCATATATAAATTAATATAAAAGAACAAATAAATGTGAATTTCATACTCACGAGTCTCATTCTCATAATAACTTACACTTGATATTACCTGGGGTGTACACCACGAGGAGATTCCATAATGTCCTATGAGTCTACACCCATGATATCCAATATCATTTTTTCCTCAAATTATATCACATGGATATAAAACATATATTTAAGAATAGTGTCATAGTACTTCTGGGATCTCATCATAAAAGGGAACTATTATGACATTCTAGCACGACAACTGCTATTATGACAACAACACATACTATGTTTGGTAGAAGAGGAATCATGATTTTATAAGTGTTTTATTAATATTAAAAACTATGAAAACATGTTATCATAAAGTACATAAAAGTTGGTTCAAGGACATTAACTCTAATAGACTCCCACTTTCAATAGATCCAACGGTTAACAACCTTTCATATGCTAGTTATCACATTATACTCATGATTATATAGAGATAGGTATTTTTTCATGGGTATACCATGTTATCTTTCATGGGTAATCTACTTATTCCAACTTCAGATATCTGATAAAAATCACTCAAGAGGTGATACTTCTAGAGTATATTCTTTGTCTATTTATGTGACCTTGGCTCTTTTCCAAGATCCGCTATTGTAGTATTATCACAATAAAATGTTATATGGTATTTACTTATAAGTACCACATCAAGATCCTAGAAAAACTTCCATACCCAAATAACTTCCTTTGATACATTAGAATCTCTATATACTCATACTAGACTATTTAATTAGCAACAAATGGCTTCTTTGAATTCTTCCAGCTAACAGATAATCTTTGGAGATTGAAAACATATCCTGACTATGACTTTATATCATTCTGATATATATGGAAACTAGATCAGTATAAACCCTGATGACTAGATCCTCATCTCCTCCATACACCAGGAACATATCCTTAGTTCCTTTTTGATACATAATAATATCCTTAACATCATACCAACGTTGTTATCCTGGATCATCTTGATATATGCTTACCATACTCAATGCATAAGTGAAATAAATTATATTACATGACATGGAATACATGATTGATCCTATCGCTGAATTGTATGAGATATTACTCCTTATCTCTTTCTCTTATTATTTATGAGGACACATATTTTTAGAAAGATGAAAAACATGTGACACTAGAACCAATCCTCTCTTGTATTTTTTATAATAAATCTCTTTAGTATCTGGTCAACATATGTACTTTGACTTAGTCCAAGCAGCCTATTGGATTTATCACGCATGATCTTGATCCCTAGAATATTGGATGCATCACCCAAGTATTTCATGGAGAAAATTTTGGTTAACTAGTCCTTAACAGGCTGTAAGACTAGTATTCCATTTCCAATAGGTAATATGTTATCAACATGTACATCAAGGACAATGAATGCAATCTAACTAAACCTCTTGTAAATGAATGGATCACATTTTTTCTTAATGAAACCAAATTATTTTATAGACTTATCAAATTGAATGATCTATGAACTAATAATTTATTTAATCCATAAATGGATCTCTACTATATGAAAATCATGTTATCCTCACATAGAGTCACAAACCTTTTTCATTATGTCACATAGACATCCTTAGAAAGGTTACCATTAGGGAATGCAGTTTGGACAACCATCATCCAAACAGGATAGTCATGTTAAGATGCTATATAATTTAGATTTCTAATGTATTTAAACATCAAAACTATTGAAAAGGATTCATCATAGTCAATTTATTAACACTTTTAAACCCTTTAGACTCTAGACTTTCTTTTTTGGTATTTTCTCTACCTTCCATTTTCAGTTTCATCTTGAATACCCATATTAATCCTACATGATATTTATCAACTGTCACATCGAACAAAACCAAAACATGGTTCTGATACATGGTATCCATTTTAGAATTCATGGATCCATGAAACCTTGTTGCTCCTGAGATCTCTACATCCTCTTTGTATGAGATATGTTCATCATTGTCAACCAATAATGAGTCACCATCTTCAATAACTATAAAACCATATCTATTTAGTTTTATTACCTCTTTTGGGTTCCTATAAAGAACTTTTGTTTTAGAAACTACTTCTTCCATAGGGACCATTGAACTTGTTGTTGTACCAACTCATGTGTATCTTGAGTATCAACTTCATCAAAGTCAATTTTTCTCCCAATATCGTTTTTGAGGATGTTCTTCCATTCAGGAAATATGGATTTTATGGCGATAATTATTTTCTTTTTTTGAGGGGTTTTATAGTCAGTATTCCTTTGTTTCATTAAGATACCCTATAAAGATTCACCTTTTCACTTGGGGTTCTAGTTTTTTTCCTGATAGGGCCTCAACAAATTCCTCTCAACCCCATACATGTGTATGTGAAAAAATGAGATTCGTTTCACTCCATAACTCGAAGAAAATTCCATTTTCTACTTTAAATTGTACCCAATTTAATATTTTTATCATAGTTTGTAATTCATATCCCTAAAAGGATAATAGAAGTCCTATATGACTCATTACCAACTGTACCATGTCTAACAAGGTACAGTTCCTAATTTTACAAATACTATTCCACTAAGGTGTATAAGGTGAAGTGAATTAAGATAGAATCCTAAATTCCTATAATCAGTCGATAAACTATTGGTTAAGATATTCACCACCTCGATCCAGTCGATGTTTATTTATATACATTCCATGTTGATTCTCTACTTCATTCTTGGTTTTCCTGAATTTCTCAAATTACTCAGACTTATATATCATAAATTAAACATAACCATATCTACCCAAGTAATCAGTTATAGTTATGAAGTAAGAATAATCACCTCTAGATTCTATTGGAAATGGTCTACACACATAAGTGTGTACTAATTCTAGAATATATGTGTCCCTTTCACCCTATCTACTAAATGGAGTTTTACTCATTTTTTTATAAACAAACATGAAATCATCCAAGTTGTTTTTGCTCAGGTGATCCTAAAAAACCATATTGACATAGATTTATCAAACACTTCTTGGTTACATGAACAAGAAAGTGATGCCATAGCTGGGTGTCATATGAGTTGTGTGAAAATGATATGTTATAAATTTTCAAGACATGGTTTTCCTAATTTAGTACATAAAGAACACTATTTTAATATTCCATACCATGACATTAGAGGGGTTTTGGAACCCCCTATAATTTAAAAAGTTAGAAGGGGTTGTGAACCCCTCTAATTTATGACATTATAAGGGGTTCATGAACCACCACGAATCCCTTTGATTACAGATGTTTTTATCCCCCTTTAAAATTTTATTTATTTATTAAAATAAATTTCATATAAATTGATATTTTAAAATATATATGTGTGGGTTCCTATGTGTGTGTGTATATATATATAAATTACATAAACACATTATATGAATGTATTTAAATGAATTATAAACATATATTAATAAATAAATTTTATAAATACTTTAAATAAATACTTATACATATAAAAAATGTATACATATATAAACAATGACATACATAATATAAATGTAATTATAAATATATCTATAAAAATATATAAAATTTATATTTGTTTTTATAAATACTATACATTTATATTATGATTTATACTACACATATATTGTATTAAATTTATTTTATTGTATATTTATGTATAAATACATTTAAATTAGATTATGAATACAAATAAATATAATATATACAAAATTAAATGAAAATAAAAATAAATATATTAAATATATTTATTATATATTATATTATAAATATTTTATTATATATAAATATAAATATATATTATATAATTATTATACATGATAAATGGGGGTTCAAAACCCATTGGGCGCAAGCAGCACTATAGCGCTACTGTAGCAGCTGAGATACTGTTGCAACGACGACACTATAGCGGCGGAAGGGGCACTGTAGTGGTGGCAGGGGCACTGGAGTAGTGGCAGGTATTGTGCGGAACTGTTGTAGTGCGTGTACTGTAGCATTACTATTCAAAAAATGGGCCTTGGGCCAAAAAATTGGGCCTACGGGCTATGTATTGGGATAAATGCCCATTGGGCCTTCAGGCTATGTAATGGGTCTCCCTCTACCTAATTGAATAGGTCTTTTCTTTTCTTTAATAATAAAAATGAGGCTTCAAACCCATCCTTTAAAAAAAATATAATTATTATACATATATTTGAGTATACCATATTAATTATAATTTAATTTAGAATATATATATTTATATCTTTTAATTATATTATATATTTCTGATTATATGATTGAATTTTATTGTATTTATATGTATACATAAATATAATTTTTTAGTTTTATGTTCATTTGTAAATATTTATTTATATAAATTGTATTTTATATAATATTAATTATATATAACATGAAAGAATAATCATATTATATAAATATATATATAAAAATAGTTTATTTAAAAATATCATATAAAAACCTAAACTTGTTCTTTTTATAAGTTATATTATAATAATATTAAATATATTTTTAAATAATATGTTTATGTTTTTATATTATATATAATTAATACTATATAATATACAATTTATATAAAAAAATATAAATTAATGTACATAATATTATACAATTATATTTTTTGAAATACATATATATTAACATGCATAATAATTAATATATGTATTAAAATACGTTATATAATTTTTTTATAAATTTTATTTCATATATCATTAATTAAATTATTGTTATAAGTTTTATTTGATATATAATATTTCTATAAATTTAATTTTATATAATGTTAATTATATAAAATATAAATATTTGTATAAATTTTATTTCACATATAGACATTTCATATAACATTAATTATATATAAATTATATATCATATTATACAATTTATACACATAAATATATATTAATGTTCATAATAATAAATATATTTTTTGAAATACAATATATGAATATATTTTTAAAGACATTATATAAATAAAATAAATAAATAAAAATAAATAAATAAATATAATATAAATAAACATGTACATAATATATAAATATGTATTTTAGTATATAAATAATTTACAGATATATATTTATTTATAAATAAATATACGAGTATATGTATATCATAAATAAAATTATAAAATATATTTCATTAAATGTATGTATGTACCCATATAAAACATATAGTTTTTATTAATTTATAAATTGAATATAATATAAATTTATTATAATATAAATACATATACACATAATATAAATATATATAATTTTATTTATACAAATATATATGTAGGTTATTTTTTATATGTATTTTAATATTTACTCAGATAATATTTTTTTGGATTATCAAACTAATTCACACACATATATATATAATAATGTGAATAAGAAACAATAAAATCCACTTACATTGGTGGAAGAGGTGCTTGTATTTGTGAATGAGGTGAGGGGTTCGAAACCCACTGGCAACATTTTACAATTGAGAGGGGAGGGAGGATGAAATTGTGGGTGACATGTTTCACTGGATATGGGAGGGCTTCTTGACATGTGGGTGGGGGGATTGCACCGAGATTTCCACAGGGCGGGACACGCGGGTGGGGTTTAGGAGGTGAGGCCGAGGGAAGGGAATAGAATGGGATGGAGGTGGCGGGGCTGAGAGAAGGGAATGGAACTAGAGTGAGGGCTTGGGGCATAGGAGGTGGGGCATGGGGGAAGGGAACCAAAGGGGGGGAAAGGGAACCATAGAGGAGAACTGGACATAGGATGGGAAGGGTGTGCAATTAATTGAAAAATAAAATTATTATTTAGAGGAAGCTGATTCAAACCACACCTAAATATTTCTAAAATCCTCTCAATTAGAGGAGGTTCTGAGAACCTACCCTATTATGTGACACATAACCCACTTAGTGGTGGTTTCCAACCATCTATAATATGACATACACATTAGAGGGGGTTTTAACCACCTCTAACCCAATCATGGATAAATTTGATATTACTTTATTAGCGGTTCCTCAAAACTACCTCTAACCATAGTAGGTGGGAACATTAGCAGCAGTTCCTCATAACAACCACTAATATGTTTAGAAGGGGCTATAACCCCTCCTAAACTAAAAAATAACCCCTATAATTGGGTCATTTGTTTTGTGATGTTGGGAATGTCTAGGAATATTTTTACATTGGGTATTTTAGAATATGTAAAGGCTCCACCTATTATTGGGAATCTAATGTGTGAGGTATCTTAGGAATGGAACCCAATGATTCTTATATTAGCCATGGGGTATTTGATTCCATGGGTGTCAGACATCTGAGGATTTTACTATAATAATCCCATTTTTATTTTATGGGGTACATATTCTTGATTAGTCCATAGGTTTTACATATGTTGGGGACAAGTTAGTGGTCAAGTGTTCCCCTGTGGGGAAATATTTCACACTTAATGGTTTGATTGAGTGTCTTCCCATGGTGGAATATTTCACACTTTTTATTTGGTTATTTTTTCATAGAGTGGATATTTCACAAATAGGGGTTCATTTATGTGTGTCCCCAGAAGGAAATATCTCACAATTGGTGGTACGATGTTAATGTTGGGGTTGTTGGGATAAAACTTAGGGAGTTATTTCATGTATTTATGGATGTCTGTATTGAACCTCATGAAGGTTCCCTACATATCATGATAGTATATAGGGATCAAAACCCACATAGATAGATTCTACCATTTAAGGTCATGTGATAGGACCAATAAATTTAGTTTAACATCTTTTGGTAAGGATGCTCGCATTGTGGATGGAACTACAATGAGGGATGGTGTGAGGATTATGCATGGAAGCTACCCAAAGCGGGTGGAGCATACCATGGTAGAAGAGATGGTGGAGTCTCTCGATGATCATGCATGATTTATCTTTTTTTCATCACACATGGTAAGAGGTGTTGGTTCATCCCATTCCAGTCATACATAGAGAATCCCAAGCTTTATACACAAGGTACGACTATAGTTTTACATCATGTGTTGAAGATATTGTTGTGAAGTTTAACATCGTAAGACTAGGATTTTTGTGCTATGAAGTTTTATGTAATAAAACTAAGACATTGGTGGGGTCTACACCAAGTGAGACCATTTCAAAGTAGGATTTGAGAATCTATCAAGAGGAATCTCTATCAGGAAAGGTCAAAAATTTCCCCTGATGATGCCACATTTGGGGATTATGTGTCTATTTCTCATTAACCTCTCGGTGAGGCATGGTGTAAACACTACATTGGAAGATTGGAAGTTAGGGTTCTCATCAATAGGGTGTATATGCTTAGGATCAGGAAAAATTAAGGTGACAATTATTCAGATAAAAAGGAAATGAAATGGTCCAAGTTAGTCTCAAAGTAAAAGGGGTTGCAACACTTGATGATGGACTGGTTGCATTGGGATTTGGGGGGTCGTTGACCTAGTTCAAATATGTATATTTCACCTTTTAACTTGAACTACATAGAACTTTATGTTAGTGGAAGATGGAACTAGGTTATGGAATGCAAGGTTATTTCAGTCAACACAACTATAATGCATGAAAAATGGGTTGAAAAATCGATGGCCTCTAGCATAGGGCCACTGTATGGATCCCGAAGGCAAAGGTGCATACAATTTCTGAGGTTATACAAAACTTCGTGTTGCATGAAGGAAGATTATATTGTGAAAACCTGAATAGCCTTAAGTAATGTTTCATGAGTAACTCCCAATAATAGGATAATACATGTTGGGTCCCATGTGGTTTCAATCATGCAAGTCCTATGATTTTGAGAATCCATGGAATTTTATTATTGAGCAATGCCGTGAAAGAGGGGTTTTCCCGAGTAAGAGCCAATGTTTTGTATTTTGAAGATCCATCCCCATGTGTGTGTGTGTGTGGGGGGGGTATTTCCTATTTATTTATTAAACGGGAATCTAATGACATGAAATACTCCCTAGGTCATGAAAAATATTTTTTTTTCAACATTCACACATTTTCTGTAAGGATAGAATCATGAAAGGCTTTGGATTATCAGTTTCATTCTCACACAACTAATTTTCACACCTGCATTTATTATTTGGTGAATTTTCTAGTTGTTATGCACCAATACATTTTCAAAACTAGGGAGATTTATATAGAGATCATGAAACTCATTCCCTTTGACATTTCCTTTCATACAAAAGTCAATTATAAAATGAAACAAATATCTTAATGAATAAAATTGTGGTTGCATTCCTTTACTCCCTGTAGTAAAAAACAATTTATTGGGAAGGGGAATGTCCTTATTTTGGATGAAAAATATATCATGAGTTTGAGACATGTTTTAAGTGCCACCCCCAATAGAATTAGTGGTGAAGGTGGACTAGAATGTTGAGTTATGAGGTGAAACACCATAGTATAGGGCCTATTTTATTTTTTTTTGAAAAAATTTGAGGTTTCAGTTCAGAAATATATTTCACATGCAAAAAACCCAAGGGACCCATGAATATAAATAGGGTAAGGGTGCCCATGGGTAGTCACCAAACTTTCTCACTCAACAGGATGCCTCTTATGCATGAAACTATGAAATTTTCATGAAGTCACAATTTTTAAGACAAAAATTCACACAAGTATCTTAAAAAACTAATATTTGTGCATGTAGGATGCACATTTGTATTAGTATTGGTTGAGTTATGTGAAACTTTTCTGTTTTGAATATTTTTTTTAGTTTGTGCAATCTAACCAATTTGAATTATCAGAATCATCTTGATATAACCAATCAAGTTGAACAACTTGTTGTTGCTGCTCCAAATTAGAGTGTAGAGATGGATGAAAATCATGAAATCCCAAGGGTGATGAGGATCATTTCTGAGAACATAGAGTTATTGAGCCTATTTATAGAGTATTAGAAGCCATACATTCCTAGTAACAGGTTGATGCTAAAAAATATTGTGTTGTTAGGTTATGTGCCTATCCCTACTATGGAAAGAAATAAGCTTATTCTTTGGTTTACACATCACAATTATTTGAATCATTGGAATGTTATTGATACTATTCACCTAGTCATAGAGAATAAGGATGCCTCTATTTACAAATTGACTGAAAGGATCATGAGAGTGATGTGGGAACTACAATAAGTTGAGGATTTTCCCACCCATTATTTGAGCACTATCCAAGTCAGCATCTGAAATAATCAAATGGGATGGTTGAGGACCGAGACCTATGAATTTGGATATGTTTTACTAATGAGTGTGCATAGGAATTATATATGTACTTCACATGTGAATATTAAGGGGATAAAACACACTATATTGTTTTATATGCATTACTGTGGACATATATTTTCCATGTCTACCACATGAAAGAGCTACTACCAAATCATCTCAACAAGTGGTTTCTAGATAAAAAATCTTCCACCTTCACCACAGGGAGGTCAGAATCAGTATTTAGGATATATATATTCGAGGCATTCCCCTAAGAGGGTTTCAATATGATGAGTTCCATTATGTTCCCAATTCTTGGGGGAACAAAAATAAATTTATAGTTATAATAGCAACACTTTTGGATTGATTAAACCTGGTTCTGAAAAATTATCCTATCTTTCACAAGGAAATTTACTTTAAGATTTGGTTGGGGTTATTCTTGGATTCACTGACTATAAAAATACCCAGGTGGAAACAATATTTCTTAGTAGGACAACAAAAGAGGAGACCATGGTCTTACTGGATGATCATAGAAGGGGTCCATTACTAAGAATGAGACTAAATTGTAATGGAATGGTTGAAAAAAATCAGATATATGACATTTATTTGACACCGTCATATGTTTTGGGCTACTAACAATTAGGGACGACCACATTAGATTACAACCTGGGAAACTGTGATGGAAGAAATCCTAGAATCTGACAAACAAGTGAATTCAAGGGTGAGTGTTGGATCAAATCTATCATCATTAGGTGAACATTACGAGGTGAGGCACTCTCATACACATAATTCGACCATTCTAATTATTTCATGAATGGATCACAACACAATTCATGGGGTTTTAAAATTCCCAATTCCATTATCCCTCTAAATTCTAGTCTATATCCATCTATACTTAAAATTGTTGGGATTTGACTGGTGACACTCAACAAGGCGGGTGTGGTGGTGAAAATTTTCATCCTAAAGGGTTTTAATTTTTATCCTTTCCCAAAACCTCCTGGAGAGATGGTCAACAATTAAGAGGTTATTTTGGAGTAAAGAGGCAACTTGACGGCCTTTTATGGATTAATACTTGTTTCAAGGATTGATAGAAATATATAATGTTGTTTGTATACTCCATTGTAGTTTTCTTATCAAATTATTCTACATCCAACAACTAGAGATGTGAGTATACATAGGTGGGAACAAAGGGAGGCGTTCCTATATCCTCTCCATCTCTGGTGAATGCATGTGGATAAAGGTATAGGGGAAAACATAATATTTCTACTAGTCACTCCAAGAACCAGTCCCACACCTACATGATCCATCAATTGGGTAGTAGCATATCCTAACAATATTTTGTGCCAATGGGTCTATAAGATGGAGCCATTGGGTGATCCATGAATGAAAAAGGTGGTAGGAAAGACACTCTTCAAGGTGTGCAAAATACGGTGAAAAATCAAGATGATATCATGGAAGTGGCACATGGGCCTTCTGCACCTCTTCATTCTGAAGGGGTGGGTCTCCCACAAAAGTGGACACATGAGCAAGTGAAAATCTCCCATGTGGGGGTAAGGAAATCTGGGAAGGTCACGAGGAAGAATATGTACTACTTGGTGGAGACAACAGATGATGACTATTTCCCTAAACATTGGAATACTTTGAGAATTTTTCAGCTATCTATATTAGTGGAGAAATTATGGAAGAGGTGTACCTAGGAGGGAGTTGAGCTTATGGATGTTGGGATTTCCTGAATAAAAAATTGATCAAACTTTCTGGACCTTTTTGAGTACTTTGTGGACATGGATTCCTTCTCACACTAGCATAGAGAGGGTGAACCCACTACCCCTAGTAAACATGATGCTTGGTGTGGGGATTTTAGAGATGACGTCCACTGAGCATTCATATCAATTAATTCCAACTCCTAGTACAAACACACATTAACCAATTAATGAGAAGTCTTAGGTATTTGATGCTAAATGATAAAGTTCTTAGGAGAGTAGGGAAGTCACTCTTAAGGGAAATAATCTGAATAAGATCCTTTTTAGTGAGGTAATTGCCTATAATCATCCAAATAAACTTTATTTTTATTAAAATACTATAACATATTACATTGTATTATGCATGATCCAGATGAGGAAATTCAGAAAACCTATGAGGAGAGTAAAGAGAGCACATATATGGTCACCGAGGAGTCAACCTAGGAATATACTCCCAATACCCTAATGAGAGAGTCATTTGTGAATGAGGCTAGAGGGGAATCACTTGGTTCAACTTATCTACCTATTATTTATGTTTGTGTGTGTGGGGGGGGGGGGGGGAGATCACCCAAGTATCTAGATGATGGCCCCTGTTACTGAATGGACAAGACTCTTGGTGTGGTTCATCATTGAGATCTTGGTACCCCCTCAAAGTATGGCTCTGAGTCCTATTCAAACTTATTTTATCTAGCTAGTTAATTTTTGCCTATAGAAACGTTAATTTTCATTATGAAACTATTTCCCACATAGTGATGAGGGTTTTCATGGAAACTATTGATGTGGCAACTGGTGATAATGGTTATCTGGTAGTGGAATTTCCATTTCAGACCATAGGCATGGATGTCACTTTGGCCTTCACCCCATGTGGGTATATTCTAGTTCATAGTTATATCAATCTTGTTTATTGTCACATGCTGATCTAAAATCCTTTCTCTGGGCTTAAAAAAGTGCTCAAGGTAGTGCATACATTGTAATAAGGTGTGGTTAAGGTAATTATGGTACTTCTTCTAGTGATTAGGTCAGCCCTCGGAGATCCATTAATTCAGTGTAAGTCAACCCTGATCCCATAAGAGAAACCTATCATAGATATGGGTGTGGTTACAAGGGAGGCACAACTTAGATATGGTGAAATATCTACCTCTTGTGAAGAGTCCCACCATGATGACCATTCTCTCAACATGGTTCCCAACCCATCATAGAGGATGCCCGAGGAGGATGCTTCTACCATTTTCCACATGGATTTTATAGATCATGAGCCTATATCACCAGAGTATTTGGATGAATCTAGGACCAATTTCACTAAAGAGAACAATATTTTCTATCTCAAGGAATTGATAAGCATATGTACTTTCATCACCAACACCACTAAGGATGATCTAGTGATTCTTATGGGGTCCCTCCGTCACTGGCTATTGGACATGGGAACTAAAGGGGTGGATTATAATGTTCTCCTTGCACTATCCTGTGACTATCACTCCAAGATTTCTCATTAAGAGCATGAAGTGTAGGTTCTAGGAATAGAATAAGCATGCAATGTTTTGTTCCAAACATTACCTTTTTCATGATCAATGAATAATCAG
Source organism: Viscum album (assembly GCA_963277665.1). NCBI lineage: Eukaryota > Viridiplantae > Streptophyta > Magnoliopsida > Santalales > Viscaceae > Viscum > Viscum album. Next base: position 1,551,129,362 of record OY728126.1, read on the forward strand.
AGATTTTACACAACATCGAACATTGTGATCAATGGAATTAAATCAAAGAATATAAAAAATTGATAAAAATGATGGAACTAGAGGGAGGATCATTACATATTATTTATAATAAATTTAATAAATCAAAGAATTACCTTGTTGAAATTATTTTTTCATTGATATATCTGATCACAGATCATTATTATGCCATCATTACATTGTAGGAATCTAGAGAAAGATCCCTCAAGCTATGATCTAAACATGTTCCAGAAATCTCCAAATGTTTTCATAGAAATCTCAAGGTTATATCATGATAGATCCTATATTTTTCACCATTCACATTTTATCTCCATGTGAACCACTTCCAAAGCAGTCTCCTTGATCTCTCTATAGATGACAGTGGGAGGTGGGGGGAAATCGATCTCCATTTTTGGAAGAGTTATTGGAGAAGGGTTCACTCTAGGGCTTGAGAGGATTATCTAAATATGTTATTCACAACTAAACAAATGAATTGGATCTCTATAAAAATAAAATAATTGCATTTATATATCACTAGGGTTATAAATAAATAATTGTAGAAGTTCCCATTATTATTTATTTAATCCCTTGTAGAACTCCATGTCAATAATAATAATAATAATATTACTTCTCAATATGATATTAAATTGTGAATTTAAATTAAATATTACTTCTTCAAATAATATTATATATATAATATTTCTCACTGGACAATTAGTCTCAGTACACTATTCATCCACAATATTTTTCAATCCTTGAATAAAGAAAATTTATTTATTAAATAAATATAACTGCATTATTTTCCATCAAATAAATAAATATTATATTCACTCAATAAAAAATGTATGTTTATTAAACATTCCTCACATTATATTATATCAAATAATTGGTGATGGAATATATTTGATCAAGTAAACATGAATAATTATTAATCTATGTGAGGGGATAATATTTATTCAACCTGTTAAATAATGAATAATAATATATATTATTTTAATGAGATTCTATATACACATAGAGTGTGATCCTCTAGGAATATTTCTTAGTATCATTAGGAGTAGCATCCTAAAGTCCAAGGTTAATGTATAGAAATATGCCAAACCAACCATAGAGAAATCAGTTAATTCCACAACAATATAATAACTCATACATATGATTACTATGTAATATAATACATTTATCACAATATCTAAAATAAGAAGTTTTCATACTGGTGCCATCAACCTATGTTCTTGATGTTTCATTATTTGACTTCCATAAATTGAATTTTCTTAAAGAAATCCATGGCTGTGGAATTATTTAGGCTATATAATTTCTATAAATGGGACTAAGAAATCAAATTCTATTAAAGAAATTAATGGAAAAATAATTTCCCACATTATTCATTAATGAAATATTACTCATGATTCACCCAATATATCCTACCTTTCTGCGAACATATTTGATCACAGATTTTGTCAATACATCAATGAACAAGAATCATAATACTCGTTAATAATAATCTTAAAGTATATGGATCAATAAACACATTTGTAGATAGAAAAACCCAATGACATATATAAATATGGATTTTCTACTAGGGAGTGTAATTATCATATTATCTTATACTAGATACTACCAGGGGAGTATACCTTGAGAAGGTGCTTCAATGCCCTATGAGTGTCCACCCATGATATCCAATATTATTTTTGTCCACAAATGATATCACCCAACTATAGAACATATATTTGAATAGTTTTATAACTCTTTTGGGTTCTCATCATAGTGGGGAACTACTATGACCTTTTAGTATGAAAAATATTCTTAGGACATTACCACATAATTTGTTAAGAAAAAGAACAATCATGATGTTATAAGTTGTTTATTAATATAAAAAAAATGAAAACATGTTATCATAAAGTTTAAAAAAGTTTGTTTTAGGGAACTAAGTCTAATAGACTCCCAATTTCACTAGATCCAACTACTAATAACCTTTAGTCTGTTAGATATCACATAACACTTATTCTTATATTGAGATAAGACTTTAGTCAATTGGTCTGCCATGTTCTCTTTTGTGGGAACTCTACTTATTATAAATTCACCCATATGATAAAATTCACTCAAGAGGTGATACTTATTGAGTATATGCTTTCTCTGTTAGTTTGACCTTGGTTATTTTGTAAGATCCACCACTATAGTATTATCACAATAAAATGTGATTGGGTATTTACTTATAGGTACCACATCCAGCTCTTAGAAAAATTTCTATATCCAAATGGATTCCTTAGATTCATTAGAAGAGCTTTATAATCAGACTCTTCTATCGAATTGGAAGCAAATGGCTTCTTTGAACTCTTCTAGCTAACATCTCATCTATTAAGAGAGAAAACATATCCTAACTATGACATCATTTCGTTCTAGTCTATCTGAAAACTAGCATCAGTATAACCCTTGATGACCAACATCTCATATCCTCCATACACCAGGAATATATCCTTAGTTCTTCTTAGATACATAAGTATATCCTTAACAGTAGACCAATGCTGTTCTCCAAGATCATCTTGATATATGCCTACTATTCTCCATGAATAAATGACATCAATTCTTGTACAAAACATGGCATACATGATTTATCCTCTCACTGAAGCACATGGGATCTTACTCATTATCTCTTTCTCCTTTTCTGTATGAGGGAATATTTTTTATGACAGATATAAACCACATGACATTAGAACCAATCCTCTCTTGGACTGTTCTGTAATAAATCTCTTTAGTATATGGTCAATATATGTACTTTGACTTAGTCCAAGTAGCCTCTTGGATTTATGATGAATGATCTTGATCCCTAGAATATAGGACGATTCATCTAACTATTTCATGGAGAAACTTTGGTTTAACTATTCCTTAATAGACTTTAATACTGGTATACCATTTCCAATAAGTAACATATCATCAACATATACTGAAAGGATAATGACTATATTCTCACTAAATCTATTATAAACACATGGATCACATTTTTTCTTACTAAAAAAATTATTTTATATCTTTATCAAATCAAATGCTCCATGAAACAGATTCTTGATTTATTCTATAAATGTATCCCTGAAACATAAAAATCATTTTATCATCACCTGGAGTCACAAACCATTCTAGTTGTGTTATGTAGACATATTCCAGATGTTTCCCATTAAGGAATGTAGTTTGGACATCCATCTTCTAAATCTCATAGTCATATTAACCTGCTATATAGAGTGGAATTTTGATGGATTTAAACATCGATACTGGTGAAAATGTTTCATCACAGTCAATTCCTTACCACTATTTAAACCCTTTAGCAACTAGACATGCATTATAGGTATTTGAATGTGCAGTTTCCTCTTGAATACCCATATGGATGCTACGGTATTTACATCAACTGGTGCATCAACCAAAATAGAAACTTGATTCTGATACATTGTATCCATTTTAGAATTCATGGATTCATACCACCTTAATTCTTCAGAGCTATCTACTACATCTTTGTATGAGATATGATCATCATTGTCACCAAATAATGAGTCAATATTTTCAGTATCTACAAAACCATATCTATTGGGTTCTATTACCTATATTGGGATCCTACATAGTACTTGTGTTTCAAAAACTACTTCTTCTATAGGGACCTTGGAACTTGTTCCTACACCAACTCTTGTGTATCTTGAGCATCAACTTCATCAAAGTCAGTTTTTCTCCCACAATCCTTTTTGTGGATGTGCTCCCTCTCGTGAAAGATGGATTTTTTGTTAATAACTTGTTTGAGTGGGTTTTTAGGTAGTATGTATTTTTTTATTTTGTATACCCTATAAAGATACACTTTTTTCTCAAGGGTTCTAGTTTGTTGCCTGATAAGGCCTTAAAAAATTCCTCACAACCCCATACACATGTATGCCCGAAAGTGGGTTTCTATTCACCCCATAACTCGAAGGGAATTCAATTTTAGACTTTAGTTTGTACTCAGTTTAATGTGTATGTCACGGTGTGTAATCCATATCCCTGATAGGATAATAGAATATCTACACGACTCATTATCAACCATACCATATCTAAAAAGGTACAATTTATCCTTTTCCTAACACCTTTACACTATGGTGCATAAAGTGGAGTGATTTATGATAGAATCCCAAACTACCATAAGTAGTAGACAAACTATTAGTTAAGATATCCACCACCTCAATCTAATCAACGTTTCTTTAATTCTTTAAAATTTGATTCTCTACTTCATTCATGAATTCCTTGAAATTTTTGAAGGACTCAAACTTATATCTCATGAAGTAGACATAACCATATCTACTAAAGTCACCAGTTATAGTTATAAAGTAAGAATACCCACCTCGAGACTCTATTAGAAATGGTCCACACATATAAGTGTGTACTAATTATAGATGATCTGTGACCCTTTAACCCTATCTACCAAATTGTGGTTTAGTCATTTTTGTTGTAAAGAACCATGAAATACTCCAAATGTTTTTATCTCAGATTAGTCTAAATAACCATGTTAACATAGTCTTATCAAACACTTTTCATTTACCAAAATAAGACGGTGACGCCATAGCTAGGGGTTATATGTTTCGTGTGAACACGATTCATTATCAATTTACAATACTTGGTTTTCATAATTTAATATATAAAGAAACTTATTTGAATGTTCCATACCATAACATATGTTTTACTTATAAAAGAAAAAAATTATATTTAAAAAATTGTAAATAAACCCATCTACATTGAAGAATGATACATAAATTATGTTATGGGTAACCATTAGTACCTAATAAAATTATTTTAAAACCAAATCCATTTACATTTTCAATGAAAGGTGGTAGTCACCAATGGTCAGAGCAGCTAGCCTCACACCCATACTAGCTCTCAAATTGACCTCTTCTTTAGAAATATTTAAGAATCTACTTGGTTCCTATATTTGGTTAAATATGTGAGAACCAAAATCTATATATAATATCCAATGTTTAGATATTGAAAGATTACACTTGATAACGAAAACCACTTTAGCTTTTCTTTTCTTATGGGTGTAGTTCATCTTCTAGTGTCCTGTCTTGATACATGAAAAACGTACAACCTAATTTTAATTACCCTTCATATGGATAATCTTCTTCATGGAAGGACAGTGCTAGGGATATTTATATTTATAATGAGCCATGGGACCCTTAACCATGTTCTTGGTTTTCTTATTCACCATAAGGACCCTTGGTTTATCACTCATCATGTCCTTATCCACTTGATGATTCAAATTAAGAAGTTCTAAAAGACTCTTCCATTATTAATCATATTATAATTAATAATATAACCAGATAAGTTCTTGGGTAGTGATGAATGTATTATATATATATTTAAATCCTATGTTAATTTAGTACCTATTATGTATAATCATTAAGTGTAGCCAATACGCTTGACTATATGAGGCCCAACTGGAACAAACACTCTACGATTAGTTGTGAACAATTAATTATAGATCTCATATCACTCTGGTCTCACATTCTCTTGATAGAGATCCCTAAGGTGATACATCATGATATATGTATCCATGTCCTCTTGTTGCTTCAAAATATCATTGGACATGGATGATAGCATAAAACCTTGAACATACATGGAATCATTCAAATATTTATTATAGAGTGAAAAATTTGCATCACTTGGGTCATTACTAGGTGCATTAGGAATAGGTTCTTCTAGTACATATGATTTCATTTCATGGTGAAGGATAACACATAAGCGAATTTTAAACTCTTAGAAATTTGTGCTTCTGAGAAGGTTATCCTTCTAAAGTATGAATAATAGTGATATGTTTGAAGTCCTTTTAATTATATTTCTTTAATATAATATGATCATAATTTTGGTACTTTTTATGATACTATTTAGAGAAATAAATAAATATTATATTTATTAATCTCCCACTATTTTATCAAGAACCAATAGCCCTCAGCATTAGCTTTAGAATATCCTATTTCATGGATATTCTAGGGGAAAGGATTCATATTAAAATTCTCATTACCCCAACATTGATTGGTTAAGAAACTTGAATTGTTTTAGGTAGGCATTCCAAATTCCAATTATAGTAACACACAATTCCTTAATCTTCTGAGTGGAATCCCCAACCATGAAATCCATAAATTGGATTTCCTCAGCCTTTCCTCTTAGTTACACGAAATACTTCTTTGGAAGTCAAACCTTTATGTGAAATATGTTGAGACAACCCAAAAAAGCAAGTTAGAATCACTCTATAATTTAAATCACCCCAACATTGGTTGGTCAAGCACTTTGAACTATGGTTTGATTTTAACTGAATTAGTGGAAGGTTGTACCAACTTAATGCATTGAATTGAGGGATTTTATACATTTATGCATAAATTTATAATTATTATCTATATTAAATTATTTTTTATATTACGTGGATTTACTAAAGTGATTAACCATGACTTAGATACTGTTTTCTCATAAGCCAATTTATTTTAGTTCTATATTGCAAGCTCGCTAATTCATTAATTCATGTGTTTATGACAAAACATACACAATGTAATAACCTTGAAACATGATGAAAATAAAACAATAAAGTATGATAATGTACTTATCTGAATGGTTAGTTTTTATAGTGGATGATAAACCAATTGTCAGCCGAAAGGAAAACACCTTAAACTAATTACGGTTAATGTTACAACTTTCCACTTTTCCACCTTTGTATCCCACATGGATTGGTTTCATCTCAGCTCCAAACTTAAACTACCTCTACAATCTTGGGTTCTCCACCTATTAAAAATTCTTTTACTCACACACATGTGAGGGAAAAGGGTTTACATAAAAGAAATCGTGGGAATTAAAAACCTTATATAATAAGAGGAGAAAAGTAACCCAAATCAACAATTTTAATTTAATAATAAATTAAATGAAACTAATCACATACAAAGGATTGGTCTATTCTCATGATCATAAACAAGCATGAAAAAAATTAAATATTTAATAAAACTATTATTTAATTATTAATTGTCCTTATTTAAGATAAATCACACTTGAATAAATTAATTAACTTCTTTAATTAATCAATTCATTAATCTAAATTCTCATATGAATTTCCTTGAGTTTATCATCAAATATAATATTATACAAATTAAATAAATTTATTTAAAATGATTTTTTAACATAAATTGACCTAGACACAACATAATGAATACTCATCTGAATCTACCAAAAAGGTATTATACTCATATATAGTTTACCTTTTGTGACATATATCATACAAGACTTATCACATACATTCCAGATGTGTACTATCAACTTAATTTTTACATGAATTACATGATTTTTCTATAATGTGTTTTGATTAAATGCACATAGAGTAATATCTATCATATACCTCACACAAGACATGTAAATATTAACATTACACATAAATTAATTCAATATATATATATATATATATATATATATTAAAACCCATCACATGGAATGTTATATAAACTTAATGACCACAAACAATCACATGTTGATAATGATTACAAAATATAATCAATTAATATCAGTTCTGTGTAATTTGGTATTAGTACATGACATGTATAGGCGAGTTAAAGGGCATGTATTTCTCTCACCATCTATCTAAGGCATGCACCTTTGGAATCATCATGTAAATCATTCCTTAGAAAAATGGAGTACATGACATGTGTAATGGGATACATTGAATATAATCTCTAAATTACATGGTCACTAGTTAGGTAGGCCATGTACAGAAATACACATCCTATCTTTGACTTATAGGATTAGATACATTATACGTGGGCTACACGGCATGTAATCCGGATGATAGTGCACCAGGATGGCCTGATCAATATGAAGTGTATGATATTAAATTCACTATTTGTATTCAATTCACATAGGGTTTGAATTTATTCAAAATTAATTCATGGTGAATTGAACACAAGTACATGGTGTGTAAATCTAGTTACACAGTGTGTACTCCTATGTTATCTAGACAAAATCTTTAACACCTCCAGATGAGTACTTCAATTTTATTTCATTCATTAAATTATATGTTTTGATTAAATCTTTGAGAAATGAAGAAAGAAGAGGATATCACAATTTTGATTAAAAGTTTGATTAAAATTAAATTGAAAACTAAATGAAAAATTCATAAATCAATCAATGATCCTCAAATAATTATAAATAATTATGTGACCATACTAATACTACTTGTAGGTTCTAGGGATAGTAGAAGCATGAGATGGGCTGTTCCAAAATTTTATTTTTGTCATGATTGATGATTAATGTGAGATTTTAAAAAAGGTTTAATATCTTGATCAACAGAATTAAATCAAATAGTATAGACAAGGGATGAAAAATATGGAACCAGAGATAGGATCATCACATATTATTTATAATCAAATTAATTAATTAATGAATTACCTTGTTAGAATTACTTATTGGTTGATGGGTTTAACAAAAAATCTACGCTGTACCATTATTTAATTGTAGGAATAAAAAGATAATTCCCTCTAGAAGTAATCCGCCCATGTTTCAAAACTCATCAAACATCACCATAAGGAACTCCAGGTGATGACACAAAATATCATGTTGGTTTCATGATCCACCTTTGATCACCATAATAAATAATTCCAAATCACTCTCTTTGGTATCTATAAACATGAGAGTGGGAGGTAGAGGAAGATTGCTCTCTCTTGTTGGGATCATTCTTGGAGAAGGGATCTCTTCAAGTCTTGAGAGGATTCTCCAAATCAATTGTGCACAACGAAAAAAATGAATTGGCTCTCTATGAAAATAGTATAATTGGGTTTTTATATCCCGAGAGTTAGAAAAAAATAAATTCACAAGTGAAACTTATTATCTATTTAATTCCTTGTGGAAATCAAAGTCTATAATAATAAAAATAATATTATTTCTAATCATGCACTTAAATATAAAGTGGAATTTAAATATTATTTTCTTAAATAATATTAAATATATATTATTTCTCACTGGACCATTAATATCGGTCCTCCATTCCTCCATAATATTTTTTTGGGTCTTGAACAATGACTATTTATTTATTAAATAAATATCACTTCATTATTCTCAAATAAATACATAAATATTATATTCAATAAATATAAAATAAGTATTTATTAAATACTTAAATCACATTATATTTTCTCTCTAATAACCAGAGACATAGTACATATGATCAAGCAAACAAGAATAATTTTTCAAGTACATGTGATAATAATAATTATTTAACTTGTTAAATAAATAATAATAATATATATTATTTAAATATGATTATGGATACACATATCATGTGACCCTCTAGGTCTCTTTCTCAGTGGCATTAATAGAAACTCGAAAAAGTAAAAGGATATGGTCTTGAAACAACCTAAAGAAACTGTAGAAAAACATGTTAATTCCACAATAACATAATACATTATATAGAAACTTACTATATAATATAATCTCTATATCCTGAAATCTATAATCACATAGGTTGTATGTTGGTTCCATAAAACTATTAGCTTGATGTCACTTTCTTTGAATTCCCAGAAATTGAACTTGCCTATAGAACACCATGGCCATGCATTTATTTTGGCTATATCATTTCCATCAAATGGCCTAAGAAATCAACTTCTATTAAAGAATAGAAGGGAAAAATCCTTTCTCACAATTTTCATTAATGAAATATTACTCATGATGCACCCAACATATCCTAGCTCACTATGAACATATGGAATCATGGTTTTCTTCAATACATCAAAGTACATGATTCGTAATACTCATTAATAATAATATTAAAGTATAATGATCAATACACATGTCCACAGATATGGAAATCCAATGACACATGTAAATGTTTATTTCCTAATAGTGGGCCTTGTTCTCATAATATCCTACATTTGGATATTACTAAGGGAATACACCTTGAGAAGGTGCATATGAGTCTCCCCCTATGATTGAATATTTAATTTGTTTCCTCAAATGATATCACATGACTATAGAACATATATTTTGGAATAGTTTTGTAGTACTATTAGGTTCTCACCATAGAGGGAAAATCATATGACATTTTAGCACTAAATCTACTCTTAGGACATTATAAAATACTATGTTACATAGAATAACAATCATGATGGGATAAATTGTTTATTAATATTCAAAACTATGAATACATGTTATCATAATGTTCACAAAATTTGGTTATAGGGGACCAAATAAAACCTCAAAAACATGAAGATTATTCGTAAAAGTAGATGTCTAAAGGCACTAAGTCACTCCTATTGAATGATCATGAAATTCTATGACTAGAATATAAATAATAGAAGAACAATTCCTTTGTCAGTACTTAAATAGAAACCATAAATAGGCCAAGGGAACAGTTGGAAACGAATGAGTCTAGGGTCATAGTGGAAGAAAATATGGTAGCTAAATTCCTAGTTGAGTAGGTCCGAGCATGGATTTATGTTGACAAGCTCCACCATGTTACTAAGGAGGAAGAGGCTAAGTTGGCCAAATGAAAATAGATCCTAGATGCTACATGGAAGAGATAGGATTAGCTAGAGTGATCTATTGATGAGGTAGATATTTAGGGAGTTTTTTTTATCAATTTTGAATAAATGAGATGCTCCAACATGTGGATGAACATCCCTAAACTTTGGAAGATTTCCTTCAATAAATATTATATGTTCTTGAATGTAGTTTCTGCAGTATCTATGATCATATTAACAAGAAAACCAACAATAAATCCATAAGTACATGTGATTCATGATCAATGTGGGAAAAATGGATAAAGATATTACTTCTCATTTATATGAGAATGGTGGAAATGGTCTAAACACTGAGGGTGTAGATTTTTTATTGACCATCGAGAGTGTCTTAACCAAGAAAAAATTTGTTAGGATGTGGAACCTTCTACACAAATTATTTGATTTTTTAATGTGTTTTAGTATAGGAATGGGGTAATGCTAGTGTCATTTAATTTTATATGAATAAGGGGGGTGGGTGATATAGATTTGGAATTGAGAATCCCAAGATTTGGAATATAAATGGGGTGATGTGACAATGGTGGATGACTACTGAACACGTTCGAAACAAAGATTCCCCAACCACTTTTCTAAGGATGGGTAGAAACCAATGAGGATATACCATTGAACACATTCAAAACAAAATACCTATTAAAATGTTCTCAATAGTCATTAAGAGTGGGTTCCTAAAAAGTTAGGTGATCCAGTGTGCCGAAATAGCATTTCCAGAAGGGGGCTTGTTCAAATGTGATAGACGACCAAGTTCCATGTCTAGGAGGAAATGTAGAATAGGAAATTAGCTGTTGGAATTTATGAATAGTGATAAACACTCTTGGGATTATTCCATTGTTTCTTTGAACACAATTGGTAGGAGTATTGGTTTGAATGAATATGAGACACATCATCTAAGGACATCATCATCAATCATGTCAGGCGATAGTTAAGGAACATGAATGGTGCCGTAAGTGATCAACAGTAATGGGGAAAAGGGCCTCTCTGGTTAGGTCCTAAGATGATTCATAGTTCTACATCATCAAATGATGATAGTGGGAACACATTTTAACATATTGTGGCTAGGATGTTGAATATGTAGTTTAGTGTCATATGGAAAGGAAAATGTTTCATATCATTTAAAATGAAGTGATTAGGAAATTCAAAGAAACATTTACCATAATTTGATTGGTAAGTGATAAATGACATGAATAAATGATGTATAGTAAGTGTAGTGGGGTGTAAAAATAGGATATAAAAATGGTGGCACCTCATAGAGGGGATTTTGAGCAAAAGGGTTCCGAGATTTTGATATAAATTTTTCATGAACAGATGGGCGTAGTGACCATAACAAAGTTTTTTTGGGTCCCATGGTGGGTCTCAATGTATTAATAACTTTTTATTTATACTCTCACTTTTCCCAAGATGTGATAGTGACTTAGTGGGTGGCAGTCTAAATTTTACTTAGGTTCCCCCAAGGGGTTATCATCCTGAAAGACATTTGTGCCTCTTTCCTTTTGTAGTTTAAGGTCATTCCAAAAAAAAAGATTTCACAAATATATTGAGGTAAAAATTCTTGGGACCTGGGGTTAATAATAGTTTAAAGTCATAAAAATTGGACAATGGAGTTTAAAATAGATTACAGTCATAATGCTTGGACCATGGGGGTGTCTTTGTGGGGGTGTGAATGGAATGGAAGAGAGGTAATCCAAAGACAATTGAGGAACAAGGAGTCCTGATGCCACCTCGAATATCTCCAATAAATATTGCACATAGTTTAAAGTAATTATTTTGAAAATGGACTCAATTTTTATGGCTGCAGAGTTCTGACGAATGATGTGATGATCTATTTAAGGAGAACCTATTCCTTTTAGCCTTTCTTAGGGAAATTCCTCCCCAACTCCTAAGACCACATGAGCTATACCCAATTTGAGGAACAAATATATGTACAATGTTCACATTATATTAATGGGAGAACACAATAAGGGTAAAATTTTATTGAAATGAGGAAGTACAAAAATATTTAGTCTTATTTAGTTACAGTGAACATGTTCATGGGAAAATTACACACAAGGTGTTTGGATTCCAACCAGTGTAATGGGAAATGGAAGGGAAGGTAAATTGTGAAATCCAAGACATAGATAATGAAAGGGGTATGAACAATGGTTAGGAAAAAATTGATATCATTGTTAAGAACACAACTTACACACACACACTAGTCATGGATAGGGTGAAAATATTTGGGATCGACCATTTACCATGTTCAAAATTAGGGAACTTCCATCTACTAGTAGGGATCCTTTGAGGTGTGTGCTCAGGATGATAGGTAAGATAGTGTGGCCACACATGATTACTATTTGGGGGCCTATTCAGATTGGGGAGATTATTAAGATCCAAATAGATGGAAGAAAATAGTGTGAAAATAGATGTTGGGAATATCCCATGGGGATGCTGAGTGCCATTGGATCTATCATTCCATGCAATTGAACGTGTTGTATAATCATATTGGTAGGAAAGGGTTAAGCCCATATTGGATGGGAAAGACTTTTAAATGAGTTTGTGGTGGGGATGGACCTAGGATAAAAGATCTGGGCATTTCTACATATCCTATGGAAATGGGAATCAAGCCACACATAATTCCTGAACATAGCTTGATATGGGACCAATGATGAAAGGGTAGAATCCTCTTTGATGAGGACATAAAATAATTTAATATTTATTATATGAGATATATTATGTTCGTAAAATATGGTAATTATATAGTTTAACATCATTTTCTGAGCATGTTTATTTTTTTCATTCATCTCATACTCATTATATGTGGCATTACATGTTCAACACAAAGGTTAGGGCTATAGTTTAACGTCGTATGTTGAGGTCATTGATTTTTTCCATCCCATATTTTTCATATGAGGTATCATAAGGATATATTGGTTAAGGATATAGTTTAACATCATGTACTGATGATGTTAGTTTTGGTCATGTAATTTTTTTCTTATTTGGAATATTTGGTTTATATGGGGAAAAGCTATAGTTTAACATCATGTATTGAGGATGTTACTTTTGATCATCCCAAAATTGTCATATGAGGAATCCCAAATTTATATGGGTTAAGGATAATGTTTAACATCATGTGTTAAGGATGTTATTTTTGGTAATAACATATTCTTTTATAGGTGGAATCCCATGTTTATACGAGGTGAGGATACTATTTAACATCCCATACTGAGGATGTTGGGGATTTTCAGTTTAAATTTGCACAGAATAGACTATATTATCTAATAGTTTAGGATTATAAATCTTAGAAAAAGGGGGAATATTTTATTTTATGGTTATAGAGCTTGGACCAAAGAGTGTGGGTGTCCTAAGGATTCTTGGGTTGCATAAAATAGAGATAACCTGACAAGAATTAAGAGGGATAAGAAAACCCTTGTCCACAAAAACATCCATGAAAAAAATCAACAAAATCTAACATCATGATTTTAAGGGTGGAGAGACCCCACGATGATTTGATGGTGGGGGTTGGACCAAAGATAAAAAATATGGTCATCACTATGTATCCCATAGGAATGAGAATCAATCCATATATAGTTCTAGAATATTGTGTAATAGAAGAATAAATCTGATAGGGTGGAATCCTTTCGATTGAGTCCATAATGAAAATGATAAGGGGGAATTGGTTTTCTAAAACACTAGGGATAAATTAAACTATGAGAATTAGGGGACAACAAAGACTTAATTAACATAGTTTAAGGTTATAATGCTTGGACCAGAAGGGATGTAGATACATTGAGTATTTTCATAAGGTGAAAAAGTGTTAAAACCCAATGTGAAGGAGAGGAAAAGGAGGAATTGCGCCTCATAATTCAATTCTAAAATCAGTGGCACTATAACACCTTGTGATTTTGTGAATTATTATTTTTTGAACTAATTTATTATTTTTGATATTTTTCATTTCATGAATAATTGAAGATAATTTATTTTGTTAAAGAACTATATCTGGGTTGTGTTATATGAAACCCATAGTTAATAATTATTTAAATGCACCAAATACTTTGGTTTACTCTACACGTAACAATTGGGCTAGCTTGTGTAATACATAACAATATATTTCCTTAGTGACTTGCGTGACATGGAAGACCGAGGTTTCTCAAACAATAATATATTATTAAAATATGATTTTTTTAATATAATAAGATAAAAATAGGGAATTAAATTAGAGGTTATGAATAATATTAACTAATCTATTAAAATATATGGTTTTCATATTATAATATGAATTCATATGTTACTAATTAATTATAAATTAATATGAACACTGATTGAATATAAAAGGAAGTATTATTATGGTCACAAAGCTGTTTTACCCTAATAAAATAAATTTTTCTTTTATGTTTAGCAATGAAATAATTCAAATATTACTTTAACATAGAACCAACTTTTTTTATATTACATGCAATGCCAACTTGGTTTACTACTTGGAAAATGTTATAAGCCACACCGACTTGGCATACGAAGCACACAACACTAAGTTTCTATGAAACATATTTTTTTTATATAAATATTTAAATGAGATAATTATAACCTATCCACTAAAAATATTTATATGAATTATAATAACTACTTTTAAAATATTGGTTATAATTTTTTTATATAAATAATGAATATTGATAATGAAAGATATGAATTTTGTTAAAGTAATTTTTATGTCAAAAATACTGTTTTCTTGAATGAACTAATTTTAATAAAAAAATGATTTTTAAACACATTAATAAATTTAACTTTATGAAATAAAATAAAATCATTAATTTCTAATGTCTAAATTCTACTAGGTTTATTTTTTTTGGATTTTTATGAGAAAATTTATTTTTTGAAAAATAGTGAAAAATATCTTTTTTTATTTAAAAAATACATTTTAATTAAATTAATTACTAATGATAAATGATATAATAATTTTTATAATGTCACATTAGATCAATATTTCATATATTAATACAATTAAATTCATTATAATCAATTTCACTTTGAAATTGAATACAAATTCTTATCAAACTTTTGAACATTTTTCTACTTTAAAAACCCGTTATTTCATTCTGTCTGTAGGATAACATTAATATTATTTTTTCCAATTCTGTAAATTGAATTTTTAAAAATATAAATAAAAAATTTTATTTAGTATTATATTTAGAGTCTAATAAAACCAAGTTAATTTGGACCAAAATGATTTGCAGAAGTGACTAAAATTAATCATAGCGATTAAGGAAAAAATTAAGTAAAATCAGGGACTAAACAATAAAATTAAGGGCCCAAATGATCTAGAAACATGTTAAATAACCATAGTATGTACATATTTATGCAATATAACTTAAATTATTGAGATTTTTTGTATTATTTTTTAAGGTAAGAACATGTGTGCACCTAACTTGTTTATAAAAATTCCATGTGACTCTTTTTCCTTTCCTTTAAAAATCCACCACCTCTCCCACATAATCACACCTCTAAAACCTATTACGTTCAGCCAATACCTGGCCAATATAGTTCCTAGAAATCCTACCTTCATTTTACAAGCCTTACCTAGGGTATAAGGAAATCCAATTATTCCGTTTCGTACAATCCAGAAGGACTTACCGGATTACGAGTTTACATATTCTATCAAGTCCATTCTTTAATTTTCATTATCCACCACCACATCCTTATTTATTATATGATTGTATAAAAAAAGTATAATAAATATACTATTATTTTTTTATGTAAATGGTTTTACCTACACTTACACAAACCTCCATCTAATGGGCAATGAACATACTATTTATGTGTACTGTGAACTACTGCCTAATGAAATTATGATTGTTCATTTTTCCATTACCGCCTATCATGGTGGAAATTATGATGGATAATATATTTATATATTTCATATATTAATTTTTTTATGTTTTTAATCTTTCTTATTCACTTTTAAAACACATATTTTTTTATTTTCCATTTTGTGTTAACACGATAATTTCTTTGGAGGATGTGTGGACGACCACCCCCTCAAAGTGATATGATGCATTCATACACCACTTGGATTGTATTAAGGAATGTTTTAGTGAATAAATAAGATAGATATGATATAATAAATATAATTTAATAATTATATATATATACATAAATTTATTTTACTTTATTTCTATCAACATGATAATTAAACGGAAATAACGTTCACGCATACGTACGTCATACCGTCTCCATGAATGGGGTATTCGATTTCATAATTATATATTATATAGATTATTATAATACAAATATAATGTATATAAATGATATTTATATTATTTTTTACATTCTATAAATAATAATATAATGAATAAATACCAAAGATATAACAAATTAAGACACATGCGAATAATAACGTGAATATTACCCAAAGTGAAACGTTACCCTAAGATTGTTAATAATAGGTAATATAAGGTCATAATCAAACCATATATGGTATTATATATAATAACACCATTATTTAAAAAATGTATAATAAATTTAATTTCTTATAAAAGTGTATTGAATGCATACGAAGAGAGTCAAGACAAAAGGTAGGGGGATTTCAACTCACTTTTTATTCCCGCGAGATACATGCTATGTTCACCACTCTTTCCTTTTGGGTAAGTAATTCAAATGATTAAAAAATATAAATATTATACCTAAATTTATGGGTATTAACATATAATATTTATTAATTTTCATTCAGGGGTTTTAAGTTTTAAAAGATACAAAATCTGTAAAAACATTCTGTGTCAATTTTCCTTCTTTAAGACTCATGTTTTGTTATGCACCTAAACTATTTTTGAGGTGTATATACTCCCATATTACATGTAATAAAATTAATATCATTATTTTCATTATATTTTATGCTTAATTTAATTTAATTTTCTTACATGGACATTATGATCCCAAGTTTCCTATTTATAAGATTTTATTGAGACAATCTCATCTCTTTTAGAGATTGTTTACATTTTTGCTTCCTTTGAGGAATTATTATGTTCCATATCTCAATAAATTCCTGAATTTTATTATTCTCTGGTTATTTATTCCATATTCATTAATTGGTACCATTTTTTACTCTATGGTGTATAATATAATTAAGAAAGTGTTTTCAAGAAAGACCAATTTTACCCTCTCTTCGGTCAAACAATTATATTCCTTCAAAAACATGTTTTTATAAAAAATCTTTCCAAGAATATTATAATAATATCCTATGATAATTAAAAAAAATTACCCTCTTTTATTTTACAATGGTTTTCAAAGGAATATTCTTTTTTCTTTCCAAGTGAGCCAATTTTCTATCCATTTTACCATGAAAAAAGGCATGGTCTTTTTTCCCCATATAACATGTAATTATTTATCCACCATTAATAATTTGAAGCTTTATTTTCATGTTTAATGGTTGTTTTTTAGAATTTTTTAAAAAAAATTTCACAATGAAAATGTTTTTCAAAACGTTTTCAACATTCTTTTATAAGTTTTCAAGGAAAATGGATTTTAAATAATTTCTGATCATTATTTATAAATTTTAAAATTACTTTCAAGGAAAATGGTTTTCACAATGATTTAAATCATTTTTATAAGTTTTCAATGTATTTTCAAGAAAAATAGTTTTCAAAACGTTTTCAATCCCTATTTATAAGTTTTAAAATTATTTTCAACAAAATTATTTTCAAATAATTTTCAATCTTTCTTTATAAGTTTTCAATGTGTTTATAATGAAAAATGTTTTTAAAATGTTTTGAAGATTATTTTTTTTCAAGGAGAAAGGTTTTTAAATGATTTCATGTTTTATTTATGAATTTTAAAGTTATTTTCTATGAAAATGATTATCAAATGGTTTTATGTATTAAAAATTATTTTTAAAAGAAGAAAGGATACTTTCCTCAAGAAATGTTTTTGAAGTATATTTCAAAATTATTTTACATCTAAGATGACATCCGTTGATGTTACTCATGCTCTTATAGGAAATGATCTAAATGTTATATTAATAACATTTCATTGAATGGGTTATGATTAATGTCATGGTCTTTATGAAATCCATTTATCATTCATAGGTTTTATGTTTATGAAATCTATTCCGATTTCACAGGTTATATGTTTATGAAATCTGTTTCTCTTTCAAAAGTTATAATTTTGATGAAATGATTATGAAACCTATATATTTTCCAAAGGTTATGATATGTTTACATGTTTATGATACCCATTTAATTTAATGTGTTATGATATGATTATTTATGATCTTGTGGAACATGTATGCATGATTTAATTATGAGGTGGGTAAGACCTATATCTCCATATAATGCAATGGGTAATGATTTATATCTCATGAGAGATTCTAAAATTGTCTTGGGAATGAACATTGACTACTAAGATGGTCATGGGAGTGATCCATGACTACCAAGATTGTATGAGGAGTGGAATCATGCTACTAAGAAGGCCATGGTAGTGTGCAACATGGCTTCCACAATGGAATGAGAAGTGAAATCATGATACTAAGATGGCCATGGGAGTGAACCATGACTAGAAAGATGGTATGAGGAGTGAACTCATTCTACTAAGATGGACATGGGAGTGAAACATGACGACCAAGATGGTATGGGGAGTGAAACCATACTACTATGATGGTCTTGGCACCGATTCCTTGGATACTATGGAAATCATATTATATGCTTATGTTTTTTCTATAATTCCATGTTTTATTCCTATGTTATGCTTTCATAGCTTAGGATATCTACTTCTTTATGAATCATGTCTTATGAACTTCCATTATTTATGCCATGATTCATATATATGGTATTTGTTGTGCAGGTTATGATCTTATGATTTCATAATCATGTTCTCATACCCTTATTCTCATGATTATGCTTACATATATCCTTTTTTACCCTTACAGAGCATTTGAGGTAACCTATTTCTTATACTTCCTTTCCTAAGGTTATAATGAATGGTTTTAGGTAGAAGTACTAAAGCCGGAGATATTTATTAGAGATATTCAGGATATTTGACCAGGATAAAAGAGTTTGTTTCCAAGTTTTCAAAGACACTAAACTATTGTGGTCCTCAGGCATGCATTTTTTTAATGTACTGAATATACATCTAAAGTGATGTAATGTCCATGTATGTTATGATTGGGTTGCTATAGGGACATAATTTAAGGTCATGATTCTTCTGTAAGGGGAGGCCCCAAAATAGATCGGTGCTGAGGCTAGGCCTGAGATATTTGATCCAGGCATCCCTTCTAATCCTATTAGGAATGTGAATGAAACCATACATAGTTCTAGAACATGACAGGTAGAATACTGATGTCGAAAATGTGATGTACTATATGGAGAGAAAATTAAATAATATTATACTAGTTAAAATAGGAACCTTATGTTCATTTCATAGGGTTAATCTATAGTTTAACACACCAAGATCAGGATGTTGGGCTTTGATAATATTATATTATTCAAATGAGGCATCTGATGTTCATTACATAGGGTAAGGCTACAATTTAACATCATGTAATGAGGAAGTTTTTTTCACCTTATATTTTTCATATGAAACATCTGGTTTGTATATGGGGTAAAGATACAACTGAAAGTTGTGTTAAGGATATTAGAATTTTTAGTTTAAAACCATAAATCTCAGACTAAGGATGTTTCTATTTTAATTTCATAGAGGTTAGACCAGAGTGGAAGATATTAGTTGAAATTCATAGAGCTCATACTGCGATATGATATAGTTTGTGGTCATAGTTCTCTAACCACCATGTTCTATATTTTATGGTCATGGTGATTTTACTATATAATTTCACACAAATTCTTGTTTTAGAAAATTTAATTGGAAGGTGTTTTGATATTCTCCCCATCCATTATGTCTAATGATTATGGTCCATTATAATAGAACTTATGGATAATGTAAGGTCATTACAAATCTTATTCCAAATTCCGGGTTTTTTTTGGGTATTATTAGTATTCTGAGAGCCAATACCACATCCACCTAATGGAAGGAGAAGTGGAATAAATTATTGTTGAACACTCTCACTATCCTATTTTTCTACCTCTCTATGTCCTGTAATGTGTAAAGTCTATTTTTATAAAGATCTTTCAACTAAAAAATATGGAAATCCTCCATTCCATCTACTATCTACTAGTCATAAAAATCCCTTTTAAGTGATGGAAACTAAACCTTAATGGGATAAACGTCCTCCGTTCCATACACTAGGGAGTATATGGTTTCCTGGGTGGAATGTCAAGATATCGGCCAATATTCCTAGAGATAATTAAGGATTTTATCAAGATACATCTTCTTTTTATATCCCATCATATTCTATAGGATAACTAATTTTATTTTTTAACACCTCTATCTTTACACTCTCATGTGAATAATAGTGGGAAGTGTGGTTGGATCAGATGTTATACTCAACATACAATTTCTTCATCTTGGTAGCATGAAAATTAGCATTGTTTTCCACGAGAGAAGTGTAAGGAACCCTAAACTGAGTAATGATGTGGGAGAAAAAAAATCTATCATGGAATGGGGTTTATGTTATTTTTGGGAACTAATTTTACCCACATTGAGAATAAGTCCGTTGTAGTCAAAATAAACATGCACTATCGATCCATTTCTGTTGGGAAGGGACCCACAATGTCGATTCCACAAAATTCAAAGGGATAAGACTATTTTTTAGTGTGGAGAAGCTCCCAAATTTTATTTAAAATGTTATTTTGAATATAACATTCATTAATTTTCTTAGATACATCAATTAAATCATAAAACAAGGTGGTCCAAAAGTAACCCAACTATTGAATTTGGTGGGAGAGGTTCAATCCTGCTTGATAGAACCACAAGATCTTATCTAGAACTCTTTTATGAACCAAGTAATCTCATTCCCTTGGATTTAATGGAAAAGGATTCCATTAAGACCTCTTATATAGATATCCCCCTCAATGATGGGCCTACTCTAGAGAATGAACATTGATGCACGCAAAGGATTCACTCATGTTTGGATCAACCTAGTGGCAGGATTCTATGTTAGAGATAATCAATTAATGGAATCATCTAATTTGGAATTTCCTTGAACACATGGATATTTTAGGGAATTTTTATAGAATAATTTGTTTATAATTGGTAAACTTATTGATTCCCATATTATTAGGAAGTGGAAGGGATGATATCCCTCTAATGTTCCCCATGAATGACTAGGTCATATTGATTAGGTTTATAAAAGGATGCATCATATCTTGATAGAGAATTGTCTTAACAGTTGTGCGACCAAAAAAATATGTATCACATTTAGATGGGAATAAAATTGTTCTATGTTTTATGAGTCCATTGTATTAGGAAAAAAATATCTTATTTTCTAATGATGTAGTAATCCTTGATCTTCTTGATAACTAACTCAGAGTATCCATTCACATGTATCCATGTAAAATAAATACCTAGGTCCAATTAAAGACTTGTGAGGAGGGCCTTAATCTATACCTAACTATTGGTACATACTTTATATTACATGAATGAGTATGTAAGTATAACATGTGCTAGAGTGATGAAGGTAATTCCCAGGCCCACTCTATTGAACATGGAGTTATTGAGCCTTCTAGTGATTTGACTCCATGAGGCACCATCAAAATTTATATACCAACATAGAATATCCATATCCCTTGATGTGAGACTATGATTTTTCTAGTTATTTTCCATTAACAACATTATATAGGATAAAACTAATGTCTAACTACTAGTGTATTACTACCCACCATTACAATTTCTCTATCAGCATGGGGCAATTGAGGATGTAATCTTATGGGTCAACTCATAACACCAATTTTATCTCATTATTGCATAAATAATGTTGTAAAGTCTTCACTAAAAATACTAGTTTGGGAAAAATATTCTCAATTGGTAAGTATCTAACCTCCATATCAAGAATAATTCAGCTGATATAATATAGGTTTTTTTCTATACCCTCATATTTATTTGGGGCTAAGAGGGCACCAAGGGATCATTCTAGAGAGGTCATGAAAATTAAAATAAGATTTACTAATACATATGTAATTAGAACTAGTGTTTGTAATATATACTACTTAATTACCTCAAAGGTAATCCTTTAGTCCTCATCCCAATGGTAAATAATTATTTTTCATGATCCTAAAAAGGGATTAAACTTTCTTTCCAAAAATTTAATAAATAAAAAAACATCAGCTATGTGGCCTTAGAGGCCTCAGAATCCCCAGAGTTTATATGGGGATAACATTTGGATGATGGCCTTAATCTTCTTTGGGTCATTCATAATACATCTATATCTGATAGTGAATCTAAAAAACTTTTTAGAGGTGACCCCATATGCACACATAAAAGGGTTCATCTTACAGTGGTGGAAAAAAAGGAAAATGAACACTTTCTCAAGTCATCTGAGATAGATTTCGTGTTGGAGTTATTTTACCACTAAACCATCCATATAATACTCCATCAATTTCTGGAGGACTAGTTTGAAGATACTATTCATGGAACACTGAAAAATAGATGCAATATTCGTCAAGAAAAAATTTATTACCTGGTAGAAAAGGGTCCCCTGGGGTACTTTGAAGGGAGTCGCCTCATCATCTTTTGGGACCATATATATCTGATTATACCCAATGTATCCAGCCACGAAAGAGAGGTCTTGTGTCCTAGACCTAACATCAATCAACTACTATATCATTTGAAGGTGAAAGTGATCCATAAAAAATTAAGGTTGAGGTCTTTGAAGCTGATGAAAACTTTGATATTCCCATTATTCTTCTTGACTTGGATGATATTGTTAAGGCACATGGGGTAACAGACCTCCCTAAATAAGTTTTCATTATAAATTATTCCATATTTTTCCTTGAATATGACATCATTCTAAGAGTTATTTTTTTATAGGAGGCTTCTTAAACCCTCAATGAACCATTGGTAGGGAAAGTCAATGGATTGTAATTAGGGGATCGATTCTTGGAATCTTATCCCATCTCAAGGAAAACATGTCATGGTAATTCATCAATAAGGACACATATATTTGTTTATCCTTTGGATACATGGTTTTTTTGATCAGTGTCATCCTTGAATCCTACTAAGTGCCAAGGTTCACCCGATTCTTCTCATCGATATTGGTGGAGATAACCTCTTCAAATGTATGAGGGGTGTCTTCTAGTTCATCTTTATTATCAATGATATGCTAGTTAGAGGGTGGAAACAAGTCTCATGACACAATTGTCCTGATGATAACATCAAAACCTAATATGTTGGGAAAATATCCTTCAATTAAGGACTCTTTATTTGTGAGGAATGAAACGAAATACACTAAAAATCTAATCCCACTGTGTTTTGGATTGTGATTTCCACTCCTGATATCAAATAAACAACAATAAGTTGATTTCCATCAAGTCAGTCCTTCCTTATGGAACATGATGAAGTGTTATGGATTGGTTTCAATCAGGTGGAATTATTAGTACTTTATAGGGGTAGGTTCTTTCAATATTATTCAGGATTGTCCAGTGTAGGATTATTATGTAATATAAGAGAGATATTTCTTCATTGGGACTTTGAAACAACTTCCCATGTCTGGTGTTTTGGGTTCTAATCGATGTATTTGAAGGAAAAGCATTTCTTTGAATTTTGAAAAAGGATCTGCTGTTGTGTTTATCAGATCATTGGGGGTGTTGATACTCTTAACCTCATCAATATGGGTATTTTTTCTCTCCCTTTTATAGTACCCAATATACAGTTAATGGGACCTACAATAGTCTAAGTGAGAAGAATTACCTGCGAATACACATACTTGAAGGTCAAGGGAGTATTTGAGGCATTGCTGGAATGAATAGGGGACCACTACATCTAGATAGATCCAGGGTCTTACCAACAACATATTATAAGAATTGTTCTATAAAACTACCCTAAATTCAATGTCTTCTATAAGGAAGATAAAATAAGTCTACATTCAAAGAAATTCATGGAGCTTATAATTTCTCTTTCCAAACCCATGGTTTTTCAAGTTAGTTGGAGTCAAATCCACTTTAATAAGATTGAGTTTGTGGAGCATCTGAGTCAATATTAGATTTATCTAGGAGATAGTATCCACGAGTAAATGTAATATTTTCATGATATTGAATCATCCAATAACATTAAATGGGCATATTTTCCTATAATGAGTAACAATATCATCATCCCTGGAAAATGAGATGATGGCCCACCATTCCTCTCATTCAGCATCTTATGAAAAATGGGTATCGGTGGAAGCTAACTTATTCTCAAGATGAAGGGGGATCTTCAAAGCTTAAACGAGGGATTCATGAATTTACTTTGACATGAATAGTGCCTCAATGATCAAGAGCTTTGTGAGTATTCCAAATAAGGCTTCAACACATCATAATTCTGAGTGAGGGGTATTTTTTTTCCAATATAATTTCATTCATTTGTAGGGAGAATAATAGGAATCGTTGGCTGAGTCACTGGGAGCTAGACAATGTTGGAGATATTCCACTCTGGGTTAGCTATCTTTATCTAAAAACCAAAAAGGTAGACACAAGGTGGATGAGGTCAGGCCCTATATGAGTGTGGAGAATCATAGTACAATCACGAACGAGTCATATGGTCCACTAATAAAGTTGGCTATGGAGGTGCCCCTGAAGGATCAGGTTGGGAGTGTTATACCCACATATCCTTACACGAGTCCAAATAACTAGTTTTAGAAGCAGGAAAATCCTAGTTTGAATCACTAGAACAAAAACTCTATCAGCTGGTGTTTCCTATACCCATCATTTGATAGCGTTGGCCATAAGTTATTAAGGGGTTCGCATAAAATTCCACATCATTGTGAATTTTCAGTGGTCCACCTATTTAACAACATTCACATAGGTGTATTATTTATCCTCTTAAGTGGAACATTAAAAGAATGTTTGAACTATAGGAACATCCCCCAACCTGGGAGGCGTGAAGTCTCCAAGGGTTTATATTAGTTTTGGTAGAGGTGGGGAACTCTAATTACTCTTACATTGCTAGTACTTTGTTTTGATATATAGACGAATTCGATGTGGATTTATAAGTAGTAGACAGATGTTGTGTGTTAATCATAATTGATTCTTTTATTATCAATAGGGAATAGATAATACCATGGATAAGAGCGACTATTTTTTGAGAGAACCATTCAATTCACTTATTAATTCCATCTTTGGGGGCCTGCTTCTAGTTTCTAGAGTCCTTGCTCTCACTATTAGGGTCAGTAGAGACATGAAATACCTATTCAAGGATGACAAAAATATGACTAAGACATGATCCACTTCGTCCTATAGACAAAACTTAAAGACAAAGAATTCTATGATGACGTGCCTAAGGATACTATTGTAAGGTAAGTGATTGGTTTGATTTGTATGTTC
Source organism: Viscum album (assembly GCA_963277665.1). NCBI lineage: Eukaryota > Viridiplantae > Streptophyta > Magnoliopsida > Santalales > Viscaceae > Viscum > Viscum album. The sequence continues at coordinate 1,551,155,271 of OY728126.1, forward strand.
AGACTCTTAGTTTCCCTTTCATTTTAGCATCTTTAACATCCCATTTTCCTAGTCATAGATGAAATTTCATGGGACTTGTGCACCCTCGAAGAAGTAAGCCAAGTTTCTTCTTTCTACTAATGGAACCCGGGGTACTGAGCCCTAACAATGGTATGAGGCACCATTCTCTATATGAGGATATGCATGTGCCATATGAGGCTGCACTAAGTGAGGATATGCCTATTAGGGCTATAACTAGTGTTTTTTCTGATAAATGGTCCAGTATGTGTAGGATCTCTTGAGGCTATGAATGCAAAGAGGTATCTATATTACTTTCGCATGCCTTATCATGGGATATGGAATGGGAGAGGACATTTCTTGGTAAGCTATATATATTATTTTAGATGTAGAGTCTTTTGAGAGAACTCCCAAAATCCACTTGGATTGTTTAGGTAAATGAGGGAATATAAAAAATCATCTCAAAAAATTTCCATGCACATCATGAGAAACATTTCTTGAAAAAAAGGCATGTTGATTGATTATGTGATTCCATTTTACCAAGAAATGAAGTCAAAAAATCGATTATCAAACATCTATTTTAACTTGGAGAGGTGGACGATGATGGTCTTGTAAATAGTAGAGATTAATTGATAGAGGAACTGTTTGTGGAGATCCTCATAGTTGGCAATATATCTTGAGGAGAACTAACTATAGCACACAAACACATGTCCTTCCATGGTTTTGAAAAACAATTAGAGTATTGAATCTTCATGCTATTCAAGATTCCCAAACATTGGGCCACACCATGAAACAAAGTGGGCTTGATGTTGTATGAGATTAATCATATCGATAAACTGGTTGAAAACCCAATTCCCCAATTCTTCTATTGGGAACATCTAGTGTACCCATGCCACATATGGCTTTACCTTAGGTGGAATTGATAGCTGTTTTGTTTGTATGGTCTTAATGTAGACAGTGAGAGTAGTTATCACATAATCCTAGTGAGTATTTGAGGCTTTAATTACTCTTACTAGCTCATCATCCATGGAGGCTTCCCAAAATTGGTCTCAATGTGGATAAGAGTGTTTAATAGACATGGTGTGAAAATTATATCATGGTAATTTTCCATATCTACTTACTTAGTCCCTGAATGGATTCATGGGGCCACCGAGTTAAAATATACGAAATCTATCCAAGAAGGAATGGGTTACAAAATAAAGGATAGATAGGGTCCCTATAGATATTTTAATGGAGATGGAGCTACTTAGACATAATCTTTGCAGTATGCCACTTGTATCCCTCTCTCTCAAAGAAATAAGCCATATTTTTATCTGATTTAGCCACATACATAGTCTTGGATAACTTGATATGCATTGTGGATCCCTTTTAATTTTCAATATTTCAATGGGAAGTTGAAAATTTCTCATTGGTAGGACACCTAAGACCCAATTATAGTCTCTTATAATGAGTATTGGTTCCCATCTAGGGATCTATCTCGTACTATGTAACCCTTGGGAGTGGGTTTTCCCTATAATTTCCTATCTTAGTAGGCTTGTTTCTCTGATTCTCATGTGCATCGATGTTGAATACATTCACTATAGAAGTGTTCATAGAAGAAAATTAACTATTAGTGGGTGGATTGGATTGATAGTCCCAATTTTTCTATGAGATTAGGACAAAATGGAGGGAATCATACTGACCCATCATCCGATCTTCCTATGTTGAGTTGACTCTACCAAGACTCACCGGATAATATTAAGGCTCCTCATGTAGTTTTTCTTGAGATTCTAGTATTAAAAATATGATTATGGGTGATGGGATACTAGGATAACTATGATCTTAACCCTCTTGTATTTTTTGTGAATGACATCGAGGTGCTCATGTATTTCTAGTTAGGTCTATTGATGGACTAGAAGGTGGTTGATCATCGCCCATGTATTCTTGTAGAAACAAACTGACTTTTACTTAATGATGGTATCCAGGATAAAACTATTTAGTTGTTTAGGAAAACATAACATCATTGGTAGTTTTTTGGTGGCCAAGAGTCTCCAGTATAACTCTTTTTCATTACCAAGAGGGTGATTCGGCTCCTGGTCATCCCAATCCATGATTGGTGTATGCATAGAAAATGGGGATGGTACTAACATTTATGTGATTTTCTTTTGATTTATAGGGAGTGGTATCACCACATGAACCAAATATCCATGGAATATTGGAAAGTCTCTCATATGTGGGGTCAACATTAAGATCATATCCATATAGGACATGGTGTTTACTACCTTCTCATGGTGAGAGAGGAAGCATCACTTTGGGGAACAATGGAGTACTCACCATCATATGAGGGTGTCAAACCAAACCCTAACATCTCGAAAAAATTCTAGTGTGGTGGAAGGGAGGAGGGAAAATGATGGGGACGAAGATGGTTGCATTGTTGGTCCATGTAAGGAGTCTTGGATTTCATCGACCTATAGGTACTTTTGGATGGATTTGAGGATTTTTTTGGAAAATATATTCATGGATCATAAGCCTCAATTGATAGTCTTCTCCCTCCTTCTATGGTAGTCAGGGTGAAGGTTCTGTCATCGAGTTATTGGTCATCTTAAATTATAAGAGGTAAACAGTGACATAACACATCCTAGGCTCCTTCATGTGATGATGTGGAACTTCCCCAAGTACATGTCTTCAGCGTATATAGTGTTACCTCCATGTTTATTGTGACCTTCACATTTGGACTAACCCCTACAATAGTTTTTCCCTCCTCCCCATGGTGGATCCTTAGAGTGAAGAATATATTTAATGTGGGGAGGATGTACACTCTAGTTTTTGGTAGTATAGAGAGGACCTAATCTCTTGTATTCTTCCTCACTATATGACCCATAATAATTTCTAGTGGTGTCAATGACTATGAGTGTCAACCTGGACATCCTGATATGTGGATGGAGTCTCAATACCAATGAATAAAAGATGTATTACCACTTAGTAGTTGTGGGAATGTGATAGGATACACCAGTGTTTTAATGATCCACTAGACCTGTAGAATATTTCTCTTTTTATTATATGTTGTGGGCCTACCCCTGGATTCATCATCAGGTGTTCTATACTAGGGTTAGGGGTGCATGGATCAGGTCATCCCACTCATTTACTAGTGGCATTGGTCAGTGTTGGAATTTATGAGGCCCTGTTGGAGCCCTCCTAGGAAGCTCTTGTGTAGTTTCCATGATGGTATGGCTAAAAAAACCCCAATATCCTCAGTACAAGGGAGTGAGTTTTCCGAACGCTCCTTGGGGAGGCTCCCAAAGAGGTTTTCCATCATAATATGGGGTGGTTTCCCCACGTCCATACCTCAAGGGAAGAAATTTTGGCATAGTTACATGACTCCAAATTCATGTAGGGACATATACCTAGTTTGGATGAACCATTATATCTTGTACTAATGAAAAATAGTGTTTATAATGCTCCTCTAGATGATCTCTAAGGGTGGGAAGGGTAATGGGATCCCCATATCTGATAATGCAGTTGATTTTAAAAAAATAATGTAGTGGTGTAGGATTTATACACCAATAATCCTTTTTACCCTATTCATATTGGTCATAAATCATTGATATCCTATATCATGCTTCATATAAAGTTCATGGAATCATCTATCAATACATATCTGATGAAGGAGATTACCAATTACCTAATTTAATCCATTATTTCAGAAGTAGAGACAGGATACACAATGGTGATTTATTAGACCAATGATTCCTATAATTTTCTTTCTCAAGTCATCAGATAGTATCATACTAGGCCCAATTCCCATTATATTGGATCTCATGCTGAATATATGGATCTAGTGACATGAAAATATAATGTTTCCCCAATTTTACAAGTTATCGTAGTTTAATGATAAGATATTCACATCGGGTTCACCATTTTTGTTTCTGACACTATCCACTAGGGTCACACGTCAAGGTGATGGCATGCTTCGTCTTGCCTTGTATTCCCTATTTGTAAAGGTGGGCAACTTTAGTCTCTATGGAGGGTGATGTCAACTCCATGATTGAAATGAGATGATTGAATATCAGTTCCCCCTTCCATGGATTCCTCATTAGAGATCATCTCCTAGTCTGGGTCTCACTCAATTATTTAAGTCATGTTCATGAAATTTCTTCCCAAAACCATCTTGAGGTGGATATCAGTTAATTACACTACTTATATCTTGATAGGGAAGCAACATTAGATTAGAGTAGATAGTAACAGTGGGAATCTCTGGGCATCTCTGGATGTTGGGTTTTTTGGGAATTTGTAAAGTCTCCCCATATTGGAGAAAATCGCATGTTTGAGGAATCTCAGGAATGAAATCAAAGGAATCCCATGTTGTCGATAGTGTAGTTGATGCTTGTGGCATAAGGAATCTGAGGCTTTTACCACAAGCATCCCATGTTCATTGTACGGGGTACACATTTTATATTTTTTTCATAGGTTTAGTATACCCCAGGGGAATGGTTTTAAATATGAATTTTTGATTGAGTGTGTCCCCAAGGGGAAAGATTTCACACTTAAGATTTAGTTAAGTGTTCCCCCAGGGTGGATATTTTACATTTTGAGGATTGGTTAATTGTGTCCCCAGAAGGGAATATTTCACACTTGGGGGTTTGATGGTAATTTTGGGGGTGTTGAGATTGAACCTTAGGGAGGTATCCATGTATATATGGATGTTGGGATCAAACATCATGGAGGTTTCCTATAGACACTATTAGTATACAGAGATTAAAAATCACATAGCTTGATGATACAATTTAAGTTCTTGTGATAGGACCAGTCTATGAAATTTAAAATCTTGCTATAAGGATTCTCATGTTGAGGAAGGAGAGTCGATGAGGGATGATGTGGGGCTTAAACATGTAATCATCCCAAAGATGGTATATCATCTCATTGTGGGGGAGAATATGACATCCCAAGATGATTGTGACTAGAGAAAAATGAACTACTAGAACATCTTGAAGATCTCTCCATTAGCTTCCCAGGTCCCCTATTCTCTTCCTATTGTGTGCTTGAAGTCTAGATCAATCTATTATAATCTATTAAGGTAAGATATATCCATTATAATCCAAATTCTCTTTCTTTATCTGGAATTTATTAAATAACCAAGATATATTAGATAGATCCATGAAAATCCACCTGGATCTAATATAGGATTCTTTCATGATTGATATATTGGTGTTGGGTTATGAGAATTGGTGACCTCTCCTTGATCGATCATATATCATCCTTTGATATTGAATCAATTTAGGTAAGTTGAGGTGAATTTATTCTATTAGAGTGATATATTTCCTAAATCAAAATTATAGAGGCTATATTCTAATGGATTGGGTCATTTTTTAGTAAACGTTTTTGTGAAGATGTGATCCAGGTACCATCCCTCATCAAATCTTGGGAATTGGAATCAATGTGCTAAATATATGAATTTCATTCCATCTTGAGGCCTCGTATGGAGTTGTTTTTCACTCATGGACTATATTTCTATGCCTAGGGTAGATACATTTAAATTATACAGTATTTTTGTCCTGAATGAGGGTCCCATGAGACCTTTTATTTTTATGAAATGTTCATTCCTTTATATGTCTCATCTTATAGGAAGTTATTTCAAAGCTAGTGGAAGATTTGATATTCCATGATCATTCCTTTTTGTATTGTTCCATAATTGTGTACTATTTCATAGTTTTTGGAATAATTATTATGATATATTGATCCTTTCAAATAAATTTAATACATTTAGACTTGTATATAGCTAGTGTAACCTTTTTTATTTAGGGACGTTGATAGGTGGCCCTAATGTGATTATCCTTTTGTGGAAGTGGGTTCCCTAGAACTGACTTGACTTGTAATTTACTATACCATATCATGTAAATAATTATATGTTCATGATGCATTCTAGTAATAATATTTTTTATATTTATTCTTCAACCATTTGCATGATAATTTATAAATATTATTTACTATGTCAATAGGTTATAATAGATTCAACCAATAATGTGGTCCTTGAGTTTCTAATAATGTTATCTTAAACACATGTACTATTGTCTAGATACATCATAATGACTAAAAAAAGATAATGTATTTATATCAGGTTCTTGGGGTTCATAATTATTGAAACCACTTCTCAAGAATTGCGCACTTGGTATTCTCAAGTAGAGGAGATTATGAGGGCTATCCCGCTAATATGAATAATAAATGTTTCACAAGTCCCTGGTTGTTCATATCTATGAGCATGTGTATTAGTCTCTCGACATAATATCATTATCAATGTACAAATTTTGATGGAATGATTTTATTCAAGATTAAATCCATGAAATTTATTTCATGGTGAGGTAAGTTGTGTTAGGTGCATCATTAGTGGTATGCTAATTGTTGAATGGTTAAAATAAATTTTTTCACTAATGAAAGGAAGAGATATCTTGGGCATAATTGACTAGGATAATAATAATTAATTAAATCCATGAATATGGTGGTTTAAGTTAAGTCTATACACTAAGGTTTCATATAAATAAATCAAGAAAGGGTGATAAAAAATAGAGTACTTCCTACTTTATGAGATATCATGAGACACAAAGATTATATTACACAGTGTGTTTTCATTGGAGGATGTCATGTCAATGAATATACCATATCTAATTAGGAGTCTTGAAGGGTTAATAGATGTTACTATCATTTTTTGAGTAGTGGTCACTAATATTGAGATAAGTTCCTAGAAAGTCGTAGATAAATAATATTTAGAATCATGGCCAATTCCATTGAATTGGAGTTTTAGGACATTGCGGGTCTGTGGTGGGGGCTGAGTAATATCTATGTTTAAAAACCACATGAAATAAATAAACTCAACTTTTTTAAAGATTGTAATAATATCTATTAAATTTATTTACATATATTAACAAGTTATTTAGTAAATATTAAGAAAAATATATTTCAAATGATATTAAATATGAAATATTTGATATTTTCTAAATATTTATGTGGGAGAAACAAGTTGAATTAATGGCTCAAATTTTATCATATAACATAGATTATTTGTTAAAAGAAAGTGATAAAATATTTATTATTTTTATGAAATATTAACTAGATCATACATGGTGAATGTGTTTTCCTTTAAAGGGTCTTATTTATAAAAGTGATATAGTGAAATTATAGTAAATAAAAACCCTTATTTAAGGAATTTGAACTCACTATTCTAGTATACTATTTCTTCAATGAATATGACAGAACTTATCTCCTTCTCCACAAGTTCTAGAGAGAGATAAGAAGAGGTTATTTTTATTTCGAACCATGTTCTCCAATATAGAACGAAGAGTTAATGACCCAATGATCATTTCAAGATTGAAAGCATATTTAATTCGTTGTGTTTGAACCCATATATCAAAGATAGATGATAAATAAATCTTCAATAAAACATGTGGATAATCTAGAGAGATCCAACTTTAGTTCCATCGAGTGATGGTCTCCATTGATGAGTAAAACATGATTCCAATCAAAATTGGAAGAGGCGTGGTGTCTATTTTTTTACTTAAATAATATTATGCAAGATCCTTTAGATGTAATTGGGTTGTGATTCTGTTGGTGATGATGTCACAACATCGATCACAATATTAAATTTTAAATTCCCAAATTTTCTGGATTCTACAAGACGACTGGTACCCACAAAGAAAGGGTTTCAATGTGGATGGGGTTTTAGATCCATATAATAAGGAAAGAAAAAAATCTTCATTAGTGGGGGTGGTTAAAGCTGCCTAATTTGAAAAAATGAGCTGCCCCATTTAAAGGGGAGAGATTCATGGAAAACACCTACAACACCTTACTTGAGTAGTTTTATAAACAAACATAGAATAATAGATAAATAAATAAATAAATAAATAAATAAATAGAAGAATAAATAAATAAACAAATACAGAAACAAAAAAAACTAAACATAAACAAATAGATAAATAAAAAAATAAAAAAATAAAAAAATAAAAAAATAAAAAAATAAAAAAGAAATAAAATAAAGAAATAAAGAAATTAAGAAATAAACATATAAAAAAAATTGCAAATAAACAAAAAATCCAAAAAATAAATAACCAAATAAAAAAAATAAATAAATAAAAAATATATATAATGAAATAACTAAATAAACAAATAAAAAAATAAAAAAAATAAAAAATAGAAAAATAAAAAATAAATAAAAAATAAATAAAAAATAAATAAATTAATAAATGAAACAAACAAACAAAGAAACAATAAATAAATAAATAAACAAAAAATAAATAAATTAAGAAATAATCCAACAAACAAATAAATAAATAATTAAATAAAATAAATAAAAAATAAACAATAAAATAATAAAAATAACAAAATAAATAAACAAACTTATAAATAAAGAAATAAATAAATTAATATTTTAATAACCAAATAAAAAAACAAACAAACAAACAAATAAAAAAAATAAAAAAAATAAAGAATGAATGAAAGAAAGAAATAAATATTGAAAGAAAGAAAGAATTTAAGAAAGAAATAAATAAATAATGAAAGAAATAAAAAAGTACTACCTTATTGCTCGACTTGTCTTCTGAAAACAGGTTATGCCCCTTCAATTGGAAGAACTGGTAAGTTGAGTTTCCTCAATTTAGGGCAGTTCTAATGGGAAATGTAATTCAATTGGGTGAGTTTATTTACTTTGTATATTTCCATTTGATGATTTATTCCAGAATTCATGGAGGTTTATATTTATATTTTTGATATTGGGGTCTTTCCATATCCATGAGTGGCCGATTTACTTCAATTCCTTTTCAGCTAAAAATTCATTCGCTGAGGTGTGGATAATGATCTATGGTTTGTCCTTGAAAATCCTAAAATATTTTATGACATTACATAACCAATAGGAATACCTTTTCGAATAAATAGAGAAACTGAATTATCAAGATATGAAAATTATGCCAGAATTTTGTTAGAGATTGATTTAAGGACTAAAATGATTGATAAAGTTGTCCTTTCTATGACCAATGATGATATTAAAATGAGGATTAAGTATTAAAGGACACCTCTTCTTTGTGAATCCTTCAATGTATTTGGAAATTCTAGGGAAAACTATCTGAAATAATTGAAATGTGATTCTTTCTTTAAGAATGGTCACTTAAAGTAGAAATATAGGAGTAAAGCTATGCAGGTCGATCCTCAGATGATGCAGAACTCCTCAATGGGTGCATAGGAAATTGAATACTTTGGGAAAGTTTGGAATTCCTCGACTCCAATACCTAGGAAGGCTAGTATCAAGGGGATAAAGAGATTCTAGATGAAGTTAATGGGAATGGATGAGGTAAGGTTGCAGATGCTTCTAATGATGTACTTCTTCAAAATCAGGATGTGATGTGGCTATCCACATAACCAGTGGAAATAGGTAGGCAATAAAAATAAATGGGTATGCTATTGGGAAAGGCTAATGGATCATGGGATGATGTCATTGAAGAGAATATTTAACCTCATTACAAGGTTGTATACACAGAAAATATTGATGTTGAAACAAATAAGAACTCTGAATTTTACGATGTTATTAAAAAGGTGGTTGATGAATAATTATTACAATAGAAAAGTTTGATATCTTCCATATCTCACAAAGGAAAGAATAATGTAAATTCTAATTCTCTCACTAAATCTATAAAGGCCTTCTCTATAAGGGGTGAAGAAGAATTGTTGTTTACACCGCACATAAAAATTTTATCTGGAGAAGGATTCTAGGAGAGAGTAGGTTGCTGTCTCTACACCTAAAAGGATTGGGAATTGCAAGAGGGATTCACCTATGTCCTTATGGAAGCTGAAGTTGAAGCTTCTCAATTCAATATATGGAGTCTAGTGGTTGAATATGGGAATTCTCCTATAGTGGTACTAGAAGATGGAGCCCCAAGGAACTGTAGTGGTAGACTATTGGATGTCTTATACAATAGTAAGTATCTTTCCAATCCTATGTATTTAAATCTTGTTTTTTTATCTAAGTATAATGATCAAAAGTGTGGTTTAAATTTTGGGTATGAACACATGGTGCCTCATTCTTTAAATAAACCTACAACTTCTAGTTACATATGTCCTAAATATCTTGATAAGTCTCCTATGTCAGTGGAGATAGGTGATGAGATTGATAAATTTGATGCCAATCCGCCAGTTATTATGTCAAACATGTTTTTTGAAGACCCAAAAAGGTCTAAGAAAATCATTTACCCTATATTATTACAAGTCTTCCTATGGTAGTTAACACTACTCTAGAAGTAAAAATTTCCAATAAAAAATTAATTTTTATTCTTTCCTTTTATAATGGCGAGGAGGATGGAAAAATATGTATAGATATTTCCAACTCTTAAGAAATGAACGCTATCTTGGGGGCCGAATCATTTGATGATGGAGGGGGCCCACAATAGTAGTCTATGTCATGGGTAAGTGGATTCCATCCTTGAGGTCATGGTAAATGTGTTTCTAATCACATCATGAGAACTCACTCTCATAAAGTTTGATTGTTTTTGATAAGTGTGGAATATAGAGCTCCCATTTGGACTAGTGTTCTCTTGTGGTTTTGGCCAATTTTTTATTTTTTCAATTTTAATTCATTAGGTTTTTATATCTTGATAAGGTCAGGTTGTTATCTGAACCCATCCCCTCATTGTCACCCCATTTATTTTTAAAAAAGGGTCTTTGTCCTCGACCTTTTCAAAAAAAGAAGAAAGAAAGAATGAATGATTGAAATAAAAAAGTTAAATTAATATATATATATATATAGAAATAAATAAGTAAGTAAATAAATAATCATATATATATAAATCTCTTTAGGGGAAACACTCTACCCCCTCCCTGCACACTAGCCTCACACGATTTGCGGGGCATCCACCATAGACTGATCCAATAAACAAAACGGCTCGGGCCCTGCTATACCCACCAGACCCCATCCAAGACTAATAATGACTCAAAATCCCTTTTAGGGTTTTTTTGGTCCCCCTAGAACCCGGTAATATATATTGTTTGAATGGTTAAGAAAAGTTAAAGGGACCATGCAACACATATTATTTGAATTATATTTAGTATAAGTTATTTTAATTCATATTTAATACCCTCAAACTAAATTTATCAAAAATTTAATTTTATTATTAATTTATTTAGGTGTCTAATAACCATGAGGGGTGATCGTCCAATGTAGTTCTATATTTTATTTATTTATTTAATTTTTTCATGTGGTTGATGTCTATAGTAATTAGTTAATTTAATACGTAGTATGAAAAATGTACACCTTCCTCATTATTTGTATAAGAGTCTTTGTGTTCACAAGATTTGTATTGCTTGTGTATCACACATTCTTGAGATACCCCTCCTATGTGCGAGTATTTATGTATTATGGCGAAGTGGAATGAAAACGTGCAATACGCCGATGTGAGCTGAAGATCTATACAAGTTGTAAATACATTAAAATAGGGTGGGTGCTATGACATGTGTTAGACAAAACTCATATAATTACACCTAGGGCCATGGTTGATCCATTTATAATCAATGGATCAACCGGTACTAAAAAATAATTATTGGTTATTTCTTAAATTTATTTTTTCATGATTTATTATTATTTTGTTGATGTCAATATATAAAAAACCACATAGGATAATAAACAATCATGGATAGATAAAATGAACATGTATAATTAATGCTTTCCCTATCTATTACATTGTTAATATGTGAGTGTGGTCACATTGAACAATCAATTTCACATAAAAATGGATGACATTTTCCAAGAAAAAGTAAAAACCCTCAAAGATATTTCATGTCATTAATTCATTACATAACATAAATATGATCAAAACCGATTGTAAGAAGTGATGGTCAACCATAGTTAATGGAGCATACTACTACGGGGGACTTCATATAACATAGATGGGTTTAATTAAGTAAAATTGACTTCAAAATAAGTAAGTATAGTTAGTTTTGCGCAATTTTAGAGAAATTGTTGATAAATGAAAGGTAATACTTTATAGAAGATGGGATATTTTCTTAACAAAAAACGAGCCTTATATAAATGTGGTTATCTAAAATAAATATTCTCATGAAAATATCTGAGTAGTGGAATACCCATATCATGGACTAAGAAGAGAGGTTTTAAAGATTCTTTCCAAAAAAATACAATTAGAAATTTGGAATTCTAAATCTAGAAATTTATGGGTACTATGGTATGATAAAAATGTGGGAGACATTTAAGAGAATAAATATATAATGTTTACTAATTAGAACTAAATATTGTTGTATTAATATACTTATTATTACATTTTTATAAAATTGAATGTGAAACCATAGATACACTACCATAAATAATAGGTAATAAAAATGTCCCCACCAAGATAAATTTCCAAGAGTGGTAATGGTGTTTGCATATAGCATTACAATATTGAAGGAAATTCTATTTGATGGAGTCCCCGCTACTTGATCAGCTCCTCAAGAAGAAAGTAAGGATGATCTAGATTATTACATGAGACACATAGATGATGTATTTTATGTCTATATAATAATAATATTATCAATGTCAAAATAGTTTCAAATGAAACATAGGGACATGGATGGCTATAACATGTTGTCTTATCACCTAGAAGTCTATGACGATTCAATGAAGAAATAATACATTGCGATTATAATTAATTTGATCAAATGTATGCCGATAAATAGGACTTGATATGGTCTTCATTTACTTAGGATTATTGAGTACATTGAATCACTTTAATTATTAGGATTCAAGTCAAATCAAGAACTTTTATTTAATCTTATTCTCTCATCCTCAGCACCCATCTCTCCAATTTCCATAAGAATGATCAAATGAATAATATATATTATCTACTTTGATATATTTTGGATTATCTTTTTCAAGAATATTATAATTCAAATAATGTTAAAAATTTAATTTTTAAGGAGAACTATAACCATGAAAATGAAAATGGCCAGCTACAAGTACACAACCAAACCCACATTTTCAAAATATTTTTCTGAAACCAAAGATAAAAAGAGAGAGCATGGTAAAAGTGGATTATTTATTCACTCATGGAAAGATAGGTCACTAGAAGATAAAATAATTAGAGTTTAATAAGAAGCAATCTAATACCCCAAGCTTCCACGGTACGCTTCTCGCTGAATAATATAGTAGCGTGTGTTGTACGCAACTTCAAGTTCTAACACACACAACAACTAATAAAACTAGCCATTATGAATATAAATACCCACTTTTTGAAATTTTATACATTTTATCTTTCAAAATGGACTTAATTTTTGGATTCTGAATATTGAAATTATCCTAGGTTGAAATTTTGGTACTTTTTGGATAACTTTCATATTTTGATGAATAGTGAAAATTACTAAATTTCAATTAAAAACAACTTTTTTAATCAAAATAATTAATAGTGGTAAATTATGAATTTGAATGGTTTTGAAGTATATATAGAATATATATTTACTATTTAATGAAATTTTGGTCATTGGATATAATTTCACATTTAAACCAGACATAAACAAGTGTCAATCTTTTGATAGTTATTATCTCTTAAAAACATGCTATTTGTTTTGACAATGGGAATTAAATTTTAAATTAATTAATGCAAGTGATATGTTTTGAATTTTGTAAAATAGAAATCATTTTTTAATTCATAATATCAAATATATCGTAGGCCTAATTTTTCATATTTTTCTGGAAACTTTCAATTTTTGATGAATAGTGAAAAAACACTAAGTTATAGTTTAAAACCGAATTTTTTATTTAAATAAATTTTTATTTTATTTAAATTTAATTAACATCAAAATAGATACATAATACCTATATATGTTCAATATAATTCATTGGAGTTAGTTTAGAATAATTTTAGATATATAAAAAATTTTATTGAACTTTTCACTGTCTTTTACCCACCTCCTAGGAGAATTTGAAAATTCACATAAAACATAATTTTACCGCTTCTGTGAGTGGAATTTCGAAAATCCGAGAGACACGATTAATATCAAGGAGTAAAATGTGGTTCAATGAGATGAAAATAATTTTTGGTGAATAGTTACTTTTTACTTTTATTTATCACGGTTAAAAGTAAATAGAGTAATTAAGGGTAAAAATGATATTAATATTACCCTAACACATGTTCTAATTCTATTGGACAAGTGTATCTCGACTAAAAACAACCTTAGGAATAAAATATTATCATTTAGGTCCACTTGGATTAGATTAGGACATTTATTATTATTTAATTCAAAGAGGAGTTAAAAGAGTTAAAATCAATGTTTATTTACTAATTTTTTTTAATATAGTGTTATACATAAGATAAATTCGATTATAAATATTAATTGGAAATATAAAAATATTTCCTACATAATGATATTTTATTTATAATTTTTAGACATTAAATAATATAATTTATTTATGACACAATAGTGATGTAGTAATTACCTAATTATTGAAATATTAAAATAATTGATATTATAAATATCAAAATATATGTAATTTTAGACTTTTTATGAATTACACTAATTTTATAGGTTAATATCACATATTAGTATTGGTTATATAATTTTGTTTCAAATTAATAATGCTTTTATGGAATTATGAAAAACAAAATACCCAATAGTGTTAAAATTGACATTAAATAGGTTGTAAAACAAATATTATATTATTAATTGATATGCAGTTACTAAAAATCTATGGTCCGACCAAGAGACTTATATCATGATAGGTGTATCATTAATGGACCACATGGGGGTCTGTTGGATGTATATAGTATGTTTATTAACTATATAATATAAAAATACAAAGTGACATGGTAAGTGTCAAAATAATTAATTAAGAGTTAAAAATAAAAGATAAGGTTAATATAATGACCCAAACCTGTCTAAATTTTATTGTTTGAGTGGTTTTCTACCAATCCCCACCTTAAAATTTAAATAATCCAAATTTGAGACATTAGAAACCAAATATGAATTTATTATAAAATAATATTTCTAGCTTTTCCAAAGGTGCCCCTCACCCCTCTTATAAAAGGGCACTCTCCCTTCTCACTAATTCACATATTCAAAGCCTTTTGTTGTGGAAAAAACCTGCCCAAATACTCTCTCAACTTCCCTCACTTCAACCTAGAGGCCTTAGTTTGATCATAAAGCCATCCTAAGGAGCCCTTTTGATCAAATAAAAAGGAAGAACCCGAAGAAGAGGTAATGTTTTCACCACCCTCTTTCAAGTTCCAATCTTCTTCAACTTCTTCTTTATTTGTTATTTATATTCTAAAATAATAACTCCATTATCTTATATATACTGTGATGTTATTATAAATATGGAACAAACAAATTCATTATTCTATCCATCCCTTTAATGACATGTCACCATAGGTGCGTACGTACGGCCTACCGTCTCCATGTTGTGGTGTAATTGTTATTCAATATATTATTATTTATATGGGTACAATAATGATGTATAATTCATGTAAATAATAAATATAACATGATAATGATTATGTCTATATGACATACCATCCAATTATATATTATTTTAATATCAAAAGAATGATATTTTCGCTCGTGCGTACGTACGGACAACCGTTTCCACGAACGCGATGAGATTCATTCCCCATCATATCCATTTGAGTATAATTCTCATTTAATGATTAAAAATACTGTTTAAGGAATTGATATCATTCTGTATATGAATAATATACAACCTATCCATAACAAACATGACTTTCGTAACAAAGAATATATAGGAAAACGAGTAAGTTAACACCCGAAATGATGATAATACTAAAATATTGTTAACAAATTAATGTTAAAAGATCATATATGATATCATATTAATGTAAATTATTATTTTATAATTAAATAAAAATTATTTCACCATTATACATGAGGTTAACCTACCGTCTACCAAGTAAAAAGTACAAAGTAAGGGGTTTCTTATCTCACTTTTAATTCCATGAGATTTCCATTGTTCGCCACTTATTTATTTCATGTGGTGTGTGTAATGCCCATGATTTTATTCATTGTGTAATATACTATAATTTATGGATATCTACATCATCATTTTATGATCCTTCTATCATGGGTGTATGTTTCTTAAATTACCAAATTGATAAGGTAATCTGAAATTTCAATTTCTACTCATTCGGCTTTACGCAGACTTCATTGATTATTTTAATCCAAGATTATGCGTGGAATCACTATTAATTTGATTATGTCATAATTTCCACTCCACTTTCTGTTTATATACTTTTTATACACATAATCACTCCATTGATAAATTCTCAAGTCATCGGTATGAACTTGATAAGAGTAATGTTTTCTCAATCTCGATTGGTTGAGTTAAACATCCAATTCATTGGTGTTGTTTTTTCAAGAATGTGTGTGAATGTCCTTTGATTGTTTTACACTGAATATCTAATCATATTGAGTGTATTTATATTTTTCACACATAATTATGTCGTTGATTTATCCTTAAAATAAGGATACAGCTTTTATGAGAGATTTCAACTCAATTTACATTCCATTGAGACTTCTTTTTTGTTTTACACCAAATAAATTTTATATGGTGTATATAATCTAATTTGACATAGTATATCATGAATAAATTTATTCTCATGATATTAAAAAGTTTTTATTACCTCAATTATTTGTATTCAAGTGTCTCTTTTTTGGTTAGGGACTCTAACTAAAATATCATTTTAAAATGTTTTAAAGATTTATTATTCTAAATCTTTCTCATTAATGTCCATGTTTTAAAAATGTTTTTTTAGGATTTATATATATGTAAATTAATGGTTTAAAATTAAAATTCCTTTTAAAAGTTTCAAACTAGTATGGGACACTTTTATTCAAAAAAATCTATTTTAAATGGATTCTTGAAAAATAGTGTGAATTTTAAATGTTTTCAAGAACAAAGGCGATATTTCTCTCAATAGTTTGATGATTATTTTAATCTATGTCAATATCCTTCATTATTCTCAATTGAGGTTAATATAATACAATAAAATCTTCCATATTGTATCTAATGAGTTATGTTTGACTGTCGATGTTCTATTTTCATACCATTCATGGTTAGTGGTTAAAAGTATTGGCATTCTGTATGTTAGTTTTAATACGAATGTTTAAGTTATGTTTCAAACTTTTCATATGAGGAATTAATTGGACTTAGTAAGTGACGGGTGGAGCCCGCTATAGCTCCTCAATACATCGGTAGGTCTCATGAGACAAACTAGTGTCTTGGCACAAGGCCTTGACAAAATCTTATTTATAGTCTTGGCACGAGGCCTTGGATATGTGGTTATGATAGTCTGGCATTATGCATTCCATCATTATAAAAGTGGTTATTGATATTGCATGTGATTATTCGACTAGTAGAATATCTATGTGATTAATTAAATGACATCATTTCATTTTATCTTTTCCATATTATGCTGATGTTCAAGTATAAAAGGCTTTTGTTTTAGTTATACATTGCCTTAAGTGTTTGTGATTATCTAAGAATGCTTCTGCTGTATTATTATCCTCACTGAGCATCTGATCTCACCCCTTTCAATGTTTTATTTTTCCAAGGATGTGAAGAAGTAATTTAGGAATGACCTGCATGGATAGTATGAGGGGATATGAAGACAATATGTTGTTGTAGTTTTTTAACCTTATGATGTAATATAAGACTTATGAATAAATCTTGTGTTTCCAAGACTACTAAACTAATCGGTCTTTCGATACTTGAGCCTTTGTGATCATGCCAATGATATTTAATAATGCACCGACTCTGGGTAACTGGGGTCGGGGCGTTACAGTTGGTATTAGAGGAAGTTTAATACAAACCTTGGGATCCAGATTTAGATAAATTCTGATTAGATCACATAGCCCTAAGATAGACTTTGAGGATTAGTATAGAATAACTTCCTAGAATTTTGGTATTGTAGTGATTTTATGAGTTTTCCGAGCCATACATCTCTGTCTGGATACGAGTCGGTAGAGGAGGCTCTGGCACAGATGTACCTAGGGGTAAAACATGAAAACATCGATTTGAGCTAGACTCGAACGGGAAGTGGTGCATGACAACGGGCCTTGCTGCACTCTTGGTTACGACACTCCTGGGGGATATGATTAGGATAATTTACATTTTCTTTACAAACCGATTTGAAGTATTATATATAAGATGAGAGTAAATGACCTTGATTAATCCTAATGTGTTTCAAATTGAGAATATGGTGACATGTTAATCTCTAAATTATTTTACGACTACTGTTACTCACACAATGATTTCTGGTTTTAGTCCATGGCTAGATTCCAAGGAAGTCATAGTGACATTGAGAATGATGTACAAGGTGGGAACGGTGGTGGCAACAAGAAACAAAATGGACTGTTGATAGGCGTAAAAGATATCGTCTTCATGCCAAATCAATTTTCCAAAAATATGATAAAAAATATATATATTAACCAATTCCCAGACTCAACAAAGAAGAGAAAGGCGATGAATGATAAGAGCTCCAGCAGTGGAGACCATGGAGAAAGGAATCCTCAATTTCCATCATGTAGGAAATGTGGAAGGAGACACCCAAGAAAGTGTCTCAATGGGATAAAGAAATAATTTACGTGCGTGAAGGAGGGACATAAAGTGAAGAATTGATGAAGAAAAATGATGAGTACTATGGAAGAAGATAAAAATGTTCCCAAGAATCCATTTACAGTCATTTTCCGTAAATGTAGAGGACCTGTCCATTACCTGAGCAAATTCCCTATTCTATAGGATATTTTCTTGGTCAAAGAAGATTCTATGTGGAAATAAATGGTTGGTGAAATGTTTAAAAAGTATTAGTGCTCCTTGTTGATGGGTTTACTTTGGAATAATTTTCTCTTGTATTTGTAACCCTACAGTTTTCCATGTGAGAATGATATTTGAGGAAGAATTATCTTTTCTATTGTGGATATAGTTTTAAATAACCATTTGGTTTTATATGATCATTGGGTTTGTGTTAATTACAAGTAATTATAATTTGGGATGAAAATGAAAGGTACGAGATAACCTTTGTGGTTAAATTATGTTATGGTTATTGTGCAGAATTTATTTCATTTTGGTAATGTTATAAAATATTGTTTTTGAAAAAGGACAACACGCAGACCGTGTGACAACTCGTCACGTCGGACAAAGCTGTGGGAATCGAACCCACAACCAATCTATGATTGGGATTTGTTGCCTACCACTGGACTACGTGAAGTCCCTGGTTAATGTGACTAATTATTTTTTGTTAAATGATTTTATTGATCAATAATAATTTGATTTGGGATATTATTTCTTATCAAGTGAATACCCTTTGTATAGGAAAATTATTTGGTGATTAAGTGATAAATGTTATTTTGGAAGATGTTCACTTTGTTGGAGACACTATATGCCCAGGAAAAATAGAATAGTATGAGATGTTATTTGAGGAGTAATGGTAGATTTTTATCTATGTTTTTATTATGTATTTATAGTGATTTAGGTTATTTATGGAAATGATTAACCTATAACAGAGAATATGTGATTAAGTTAATTAATATTATATGTGTGACTTTAAGAGTAGTTGATGTCATTTGGAGATACAATTTAACATGGAAGACTGCATAACCAAATTCTTCTATGTTTTGTGTTTCAATATTAGTTTGGATTACATTGAAGGATTTTATGGACAATTATTTACTGAATGGTATTTATTTATCATTGTGATATTGTTGGTTTAATTTTAGAAATTAAGATTAGTGTTTCTTTAATGGAATATCCTTTTGGGGGATCATCAGATCTTATAGTAACCATTTTGGTTTTGATCAATCTCTAAAGATAAGGTAAATATATAGTTTATCCTTCGTGGATCATGTGATTCTATAAGAAGTTTATTCTATCTCTTCCAGTGTGACCAAGTCTTCTTGAATACTCATCGTTTAAAAATGAGTTAGTAGTAGGAATTTATTAAAGAATGAAACTTTACAAAAAAAATAATTATATCTCTTTATGTTCTTAGTCAATCTCAGAAATTAATTCCTCATCATTATGTAATGTATCTTAAAAATGATTATAAAAATGTTGTCCGTTTACTTTTCCTATTGGGAAACTAATGACCGTTTGTCCCATCACAATTTTATGGTTATCTTATTGTTAAATTTCCCCTGATCATGTTTTCTATCCCTCTACATCACAAATTGAAACATAGTTTATCATCCATATCCTTGTTTTTCAACATGGAATCCTAGTATAGGTTATCTCGGGTGACCTTTGTACTTCTCTTTCTTTTTTTAAAGTGATAGTTTTATTGACTCTTTTTCCGATGTGGGACTTTCCATTATATTATCAAGCCCAATTTTAAAAATTACGAGGACACAATTTATTGATGGAGGGGAGAATGTAAAATCCCAAGTTTCCACGATACACTTCTCGCTGAATAATATAGTAGTGTGTGTTGTACGCAACTTCAAGTTCTAACACACACGACAACTAATAAAACTAGCCGTTATGAATATTAATACCCACTTTTTGAAATTTTATACATTTTATCATTCAAAATGGACTTCATTTTTGGATTCAGAATATCAAAATTAGCCTAGGGTGAAATTTTGGCACTTTTGGGATAACTTTCATATTTTGATGAATAGTGAAAATTACTAAATTTTAATTAAAAACAACGTTTTTAATCGAAATAATTAATAGTGGTAAATTTTAAATTTGAATGGTTTTAAATTATATATATAATATATTTTTACTATTTAATACAAATTTGGTCATTGGATATAATTTCACATTTAAACCACACATAAACAAGTGTCAATCTTTTGATAATTATTCTCTTAAAAAGACGCTATTTGTTTTGACAACGGGAATTAATTTTTAAATTAATTAATGCAACTAATATGTTTTTTAATTTTGTAAAATAGAAATCATTTTTGAATTCATAATATCAAATATAGCTTAGGCCTAATTTTTGGTATTTTTCTGGAAACTTTCAATTTTTGATGAATAGTGAAAAAAACACTGATTTATAGTTTAAACCCGAATTTTTTATTTAAATAATTTTTTATTTTATTTAAATATAATTAAGGTAAAAATAGATACATAATAAATATATAAGTTAAATATAATTATTTGGAGTTAGTTTAGAATAATTTTAGATATATAAAAAATTTTATTTAACTTTTCACCGTCTTTTACCCAACTCCTAGGAGAAATTTAAAATTCACATAAAACTTAATTTTACCGCTTCTGTGAGTGGAATTTCGAAAATCTGAGAGACACGGTTAATATCAAGGAGTAAAATGTGGTTCAATGAGATGAAAATATTGTTTTGGTGAATAGTAACTTTTTACTTTTATTTACTACGGTTAAAAGTAAATAGGGTAATTAAGGGTAAAAATGATATTAATATAACCCTAACACATTTCCCAATTCTATTGGACAAGTGTATCTCGACCAAAAACAACCTTAGGAATAAAATATTATCATTTAGGTCCACTTGGATTAGATTAGGACATTTATTATTATTTAATTCAAAGAAGAGTTAAAAGAGTTAAAATCAATGTTTATTTACTAAAACATTTTTAATATAGGGTTATACATAAGATAAATTCCATTGAAATAATTCATTAGAAAGATAAATAGATTTCCTACATTATGATATTTTATTTATAATTTTTATACATTAAATAATATAATTTATTTATAACACAATAGTGATGCAGTAATTACCTAATTATTGTAATATGAAAATAATTGATATTATAAATATCAAAATAAATGTAATTTGAGACTTTTTATGAATTACAGTAATTTTATAGGTTAATATTACATATTAGGATTGGTTATATAAATAATTTTCGAAGTAATAATGCTGTTATGAAATTATCAAAAACAAGATACCCAATAGTGTCAAAATTGACATAAAAGAGTTTTTAAAAAAAATATTATATTATTAATTGATATTCAATTTTTAAAAAGCTACGGTTCAGCCAATAGACTTATATAATGATAGGTGTATCATTAATGGACCACTTGGGGGTCTTCTGGATGTATATAGTATGTTTATTAAATATATAATATAAAAATACAAAGTGACATGGTAAGTTTCAAACTAATTAACTAAGAGTTAAAACTAAAAGATAAGGTTAATATAATGACCCAAACCTGTCTAAATTCTATAGGTTGAGTGGTTTTAGACCTATCCCCACATTAACCTTTAAATAATTTACTTTGGATCCATTAGAAACCGAATATGAATTTATTATAAAATAATATTTCTAGCTTTTCCAAAGGTGCCCCTCACCCCTCTTATAAAAGGGCACTCTCCCTTCTCACTAATTCACACATTCAAAGCCTTTTGGCTCATTCAAAACCTGCCCAAGTACTCTCTAAACTTCCATCACTTAAAACTAGTGGCCATAGTTCGATCAGAAAGCCAACCTATGGAGCCCTTTTGATCAAATAAAAAAAACAACCCGAAGAAGAGGTAATGTATTCACCACCCTCTTTCAAGTTCCTTTCTTTTTCAACTTTTTCATTCTTTGTTATTTACATTATAAAATAATAACTCCAGTATCTTCTATATAATATGATGTTATTATAAATATGGAACAAAAAAATTCATCATTCTATCCATCCCTTGAATGACATGTCACCATACGTGCGTACGTACGACCTACCGTCTCCACGTTGTGGGGTAATTGTTATTCAATATATTATTATTTAGATGGGTATAATAATGATATATAATTCATTTAAATAATAAATATAGCGTGATAAAGATTCTTTCTATATGATATACCATCCAATTATATATTATTTTAATATCTAAAGAATGATATCGTCGCTCGTGCGTACGTACGGACTACCGTCTCCACGAACGCGATGAGATTCATTCCCCATCATATCCATTTGAGTCTAATTCTCATTTAATGATTAAAAATAATGTTCAAGTAATTGAAATCATTTTGTATATTAATAATTTAAAACCTATCCATAACAAACATGGATTACGTAACAATGAATATAAAGGAAAACGAGTAAGTTAACACCCAAAATGACGATAATACTAAGATATTATTAACAAATTAATGTTAAAAGATCATATATGATATCATATTAATGTAAATTATTCTTGGATAATTAAATAACAATTATTTCACCATTATAGAGGAGGTTAACCTACCGTCGACCAAGGAAAAAGTATAAAGTAAGTGGTTTCTTATCTCACTTTTAATTCCGTGATATTTCCATTGTTCGCCACTTATTTAATGCATGTGGTGTGTGTAATGCCCTTGATTGTATTCATTGTGTAATATAATTTAATTTATGGATATCTACATAATCATTGTATGATCCTTCTTTCATGGGTATATGTTTCGTAAATTACCATATCGATAAGGTAATTTGAAATTTCAATTTCCACTCATTCGGCTTTACGCATACTTCATTGATTATTTTACTCCAAGATTATGTGTGGAATCACTAATAATTTGATTATGTCATAAATTCCACTCCAATTTATGTGGATATACTTTTGATACACATAATTACTCCATTGATAAGTTCTCAAGTCATCGGTATGAACTTGATAAGAGTAATTTTTACTCAATCTCGATTTGTTGAGTTAAAAATCCAATTCAATGGTGTTGTTTTACAAGAATATGTGTGAATTTACTTTGATTGTTTTACAATGAATATCCAATCATATTTAGTGTATTTATATTTTTCACACATAATTATGTCGTTGATTTATCCTTAACATGAGGATACGACCTTTATGAGAGATTTCACGTCAATTTACATTCCATTGAGACTCCTTTGTTGTTTTACACCAAATAACTTTTATATGGTGTATATAATGTACTTTGACATATTATATCATGAATACCTTTATTCTCATGATATTAAAAAGTTTTTATTACATCAATTATTTGTATTCAAGTGTCTCTTTTTTGGTTAGAGACTCTAACAAAAATATCATTTTAAAACGTTTTAAAGATTTATTATTCTAAATCTTTCTCATTAATGTCCATATTTTAAAAATGTTTTTAAGGATTTATATAAATGGAAATTAAAGTTTTAAAATTAAAATTCCTTTTAAAAGTTTCAAAGTGGTATGGGACACTTTGATTCAAAAAAATCTATTTTAAATGGCTTCTTGACAAATAGTGTGAATTTTAAATGTTTTCACGAAAAAGGGGGATATTTCTCTCAATAGTTTGATGATTATTTTAATCTATGTCAATATCCTTCATTGTTATCAATTGAGGTTAATATAATACAATACAATCTTCCATATTGTATCGAATGAGTTATGTTTGACAGTGGATGTTCTATTTTTATACCATTCATGGTTAGTGGTTAAAAGTATTGACATTATGTATGCTAGTTTTAATATTAATGTTTATGTTATTATTCAAACTTTTCATATGAGAAATGAATTGAACTTAGTAAGTGACGGGTGGAGCCCGCTATAGATCCTCGATGCATCGGTTGGTCTCATGAGACAAACTAGTGTTTTTGCACAAGGAATTGACAAAATCTTATTTGTAGTCTTGGCACGAGGCCTTGGATATGTGGTTATGGCAGTCTGGAATTATGAATTCCATCATTATGAAAGTGGTTATTGATATTTCATGTGATTATTTGACTAGTATAATATCCAAGTGATTAATTAAATGGCATCATTTCATTTTATCTTTTCCATATTATGCTGATGTTCAAGTTTAAAAGGCTTTTGTTTTAGTTATACATTGCCTTAAGTGTTTATTGTTATCTATGAACGCTTCTACTATATTGTTATACTTACTAAGAATCTGAGCTCACCCCTTTCAATGTTTTATTTTTCCCAGGATGTGAAGAAGTAATTTATGAATGACCCGGAGAGATATTATGAGGGGATATGAAGACAAGATGTTGTTGTAGTTTTTTTTAACCTTATGATGTAATGTAAGACTTATGAATATATCTTGTGTTTCCAAGACTACTAAACTAATCAGTCTTTCGAGACTTGATCCTTTGTGATCATGCCAATGATATGTAATAATGCACCGACTCTAGGTAACTGGGGTCGGGGCGTTACAAGCAAACACGAGCTTCTTCTTTTGGTATACTCATCATTAAATGTAATATTTAATTCATACTCCTTTATTATTAGATATAATATGGCCTTAAATTTATTTTGTTAATATATAAACTATTTATGTCTTGAAACATTACCATTAGTCAAGGTTATTTCTCCATGCAAATGAGAAAGTGTGATACATAAATCCGTATAGAGAAGCACATGATTCTTATTTTCAATTGAATGGTTGTTTTGTATCTATAATTATGTGTTGAATGTAACTATAACATATAGTAATGAAAGCTTTTTTGAGTATTTAAAACACAAATAATAGTTTATTAATACAAGAATCATTGTAATTATATAATAAACATAAAATTTAAGACTCTAATACCCAATATTTGCAAGAAAATTCTTTTTATTGTTACACAAAAGTAGTTTTCAAGTACATTCCAAATATGGTATTTATATACCTTAGAGATAAATACCTTAATTATTATTGACAAATTCGGTTATTTAGATTTGGAAAAATAAACATTTTGAAATAAATGTAATCCATAAAGTTTCCAGAATTAGTTCAACTATAGAACATGAACTATTCCAAGGAGAAGTTAAGGGTAAATTATTATACTTCATGAAATTCATTCAATAATTGTATGGAATATAAAAGTAAAGTATGACATATTCATGGTTTAAATATATGAGTCACATTAGGCCCCAAAATTCAATCATATATAAAAATTTCATTCATGAATCATTGTAAATGTATAATGGATTTATTCCTAAAATGAAATTTCATTACACACTATAGAGTTATTTTATTAGTAAGGAAGATTGATGTTGGGTCATACATGAAAAAATTGATCATTAAAAAGTGTAATAGAGAAATTACTAAATGCGCATTTATTGATACACATTATATTCATGGTGTTGGTAATAGGAGGATCGGTGAAAGAATCATATGCATGATAAAATCATCTGTTATCGTTTTGAGATATGATTTTTACAAACCCGACTAGATACCTTGGTAACATGATAACTGAGTTTTATCTTACAAGTCCTGAATGGAATTCCTGATCCCCATGGGTTGGTGACCAGCACCTGGCATCATATAATAATAAAGAGTCAACAAATTTTCCACAAAATAGTGGAAGATAAATGATTACATGTTATTGTTCTCAACACTCTAATGGGTGAAAGTACCAGAAACAATAGGTATAAAAAAACCAAAAGTAGTAAATCATCAACATACTAAGTATATAACAAGATGAAAACTCAAACATCCCATGAAACACGTGGATACCATCTTCACTATTCACCAACATTTACACTCCATGGTCTAATGGATCATCAACATCCACCACCTCTAAGTGGCACTTTCCCTTTGCTCGGAATGGGAAAAATAATGTTTACAATTGCATGAGGAAAAGTTACAACATTAGATATAAATCCTAGTGGGGTCTCACTGTGTGGTCCATAATCAATACAACAACAATTTACCAATTATTATATCAATTTAAATAAAACAAGGCATGGAATCACATTTTCACATTTTAATCCAAAATAATATTTCATTCAAATAGATGACTGGTAAATCAAAAACATTCAAATTGATTTAAATGAATATTTTATATAAAACAATTTAAATAAATTATTTAGGATGAATACAAAAGGTCAAAATATAAATTTAATGTATATCAAATCAAACCAATCATAGAAAATAACCATGTAAAAAAGCCCAATGATAAGTCAGTTTATCAGGTAATAAGATCCTGACACATCTCATAATGATCAAGACTATAGTTTGGTGCACACAAAAAAAACACCCCCAAAGGTGCACCCATCAAGGGTATTCAACACACCAATAGAGGAACCCATCGTAGTCAGTCATGCCATAGTAAGTTTAGTAACAGTTATCACCATCAATCCATTTATTGGGAGTTAAGGACATATAATTCTTATCCCAATCACCACTAACTACCTAGGATAAAATGTTCTTAAAAACTATAAATCAAATTGGAAATTAATCATTTTAAAACATTTTAAAATATAATTTTCCAATTTCATTTTTAGCATGCCTTTCCAATTTCAATACAAAATCATAGGTTTTTATTGTACCATTCCATTTCAAATAACTTTTCAATTTAATCAATTTTCATATGATTAAAAACAACTTTTTTTATCAAAATTATTTCTGAATAAAGAAATTATTTTTCATAAATCTACCCCACAATTTTAATTCCATTTAAATTGGTATTTTTATCCATTTCCATTCCCATTTTAATTCAAAGATAGAATAATAAAAAATAAGGGGTTTTAAATCATTGAAAAACTTAATTCAATTTAATCACGCAATTCAAGGTTTCAATCATAGTGAAAATAATTATAGAACCACATACCTTGAAATCAAATATCTTGAAATCAACACCTATAATGGGACTCACTGATGAATAATAATGTTAGAGAAGAACTAAAAACACAACATATAATCAATATGTAATAAAATAGAGTTTATATCCATCCATTATAGTATGATCCAAAAAACTATAAGGATGAGAGAAAGAGATAAAATATGAAACTATATGAGAGGGGCCCACTTACCCAAATGAGATAAATCTAGATCTACACTGGTTTGATCGACCAATGAAAGGATTTTTAAAGGATAAAATTACATCTTGGGGGTCTCCAAGGAAGAATAAATCTTCTTTGGACAGAATGGGTTGATTAGGTACCTAAAATGGGGGGTTTAAAAATTTTAAACTATTTTTCAAAACAAAATAATCATGTGTATATGGTTATATGGAGGGGGTTCACAATTAGGGGAAATAATGTACTAGTTGTGTGCCCCTACTGTTTAGGGAACATGGTTTCTCCTTGGTGGGTGCATGGTTTGGGAAACTATGAAAAAACCACACATTAGTAACTATCTAGGGGTGCATAGGTTGCACCAGGGGGAAATATTTTGGCCAAACCATGCACCAAACATGCACAACCCAAAAAGTTTCAAATAATTTCCAAAATCTCATGGAATGACTCAAAAAATACCTCACATAAAGTAGGTGAAAATAATGGCCAAAAAATACCTAAACAAAGGTAGATAGTTGTTAAAACCTCCCCAATATAAATTTTTTCCCTAGAAAACATGTCAAGAAGTTTATATATCAAATGATGATGCCACTTCTCTCTCATTAGTTCGTCATGATCCCACATCTCATGAGAATTAGAACCATGCGGCTATAATACATGGAACCAAGGTAAAATCCTCCCAATAAGTAACACTATATTAGAGTAAACTATCATGACTGTATGCTCAGTCATATTTAAAAGTGAAAAAATATAAAGATCCTCAAAACTAATGACATGATATGGGTCTGAATGATAATTCTGATGTAGTGATACCTGGAAAAAATTATGTATCAATATCAACTATGGTTGAAATAATAAATGTTAATACATGTAACCTTCATAATTAATGAATTAAAAAGGTCCTATAAAATGAGGATAAATCTTCCCATAACTCTAAATCCATTAATGAACCAAAAAGGGTGAAACTATCATGAACACTTAGTCAGCACATGAGAACTCTTAGAGTCACCATTGATGGGGATGATAATATTTTTATCAATTCCCTACCATCACCATTATATAAAAAATAAACTAAATAATTTATATTTTCTCTTAAACTATGCTCAGTCCAATAAAAGAACATTCACCAATCTCTGACCAAAATAGTAGACATGGAATCCCGCCTTTTTAATACATAACTTTTCATTACATTTTACATACAACGGATCTTTAAAGTCTAGTGTCTTGGAAACCAGGAACAATAAAACTTGAATAAAACATAAAAAATTCTTCTAAACCACTTTTAGGGATTCATAATAGGTTCATCCTACATACAACTTCTGCATATCATATCCTGGAGACCTTCATCAAAGGAAAGGGTGAGCAGAAGGCCCAGTAAGGGTAAACAAGGGAATCATTTTACTTGTGTTAACAATAAGAACATGAATAACAATATAAAGACATGAGAAATAGAAGTATAGGAATATCATAATTAAAAGAACATTAATCATAAATTGAATATCAGGATTAAATATATCATTTATAAATTTATGAACACATCACCATGGTCCATCCCCAAGGTGTCATAAAAATTACCAAGGTTATTCACCAAGGTATAGTGAAACTTGTCATCTATAGAGATTAATTATTTACCCAATACATTGGAGTGATATCAAGGTGCACCCTTAATATGACTTTATTTTCATGTAATATACATATATCACAATTAAACATTTCATAAATAACCCATAGAGGATAGAAGAAATGGGTTTCATTTCAGAATCGTGACGTTTTAAAAGTTCTTAAAAATTAGATCATTATATCGTTTATAACCCATGGAAAGGGAGTGAGGGTTATATGTATGTAAATTCAAGAATAAGATATATAATTTTTAAATATTTATGAACACCCATATAAAGGAAATAGGTCTGGGTATTCACATAAATAAACAAGAGAATTTTTTGAGAGAATGAGATAGAAATTTTGAGACGAAATTTCTGCAACATAATGCCTATATAACATGGTTTTAAAAAACATTGAAAAGAGAGGTTAAAAAAGTCACACACTCATAAATAATTCATAAAAAAGTATGGTTATAGAATAAGATCATGTCATGGATATTTTAATGACATACCACATGAAAAATAAAAATGAAGGAAAAAAGAAGATGTGATTTATTTTACAAGAAATTTGGCAGCTTAATAGCATCACTTAACAATCCAGAAAACAAATTGATGTGAGAGGAAAGGGTCTCTAAAAAATTAGAAATGAAATGGATAGTAATGAGAACATATAAGAACATACCCTCATCATAATGAGATGGCAACTATAAGACACAACGTAATAAAAGTCATTCCATAAAAGAGGAGGGTGAAAGGATCCCTTACCTTGAAGAGTAACTACAAAAGCTTGATGGTCGGGACCTTAAGAGGCTTGAGGGAACCTTGGGAGGACTCCATGGAGATAAAAAGACAATAAATTAGTTGAGGAGGATTTGGAAATGAAATGAATGAGGGAATGTCTTGGTATTTATAGTAGAAGTGAGGGGACAAGTCATTATTGGCCAAGGGACACCTCATCGGTGGTATTGGAAAAACCATGGGCTTGCCCATGGTATTTTCCCATGGTATTGGACAATTGGGGAACGTCAAACATTATATTACTATTCATAAGTCGACAAGAATGATTACATAATTATTACATCCTTAATGATGACATTAAATACCCGAAACTAAAAACGGTATTTTCACTATTCACCGAAAATTCATTTTTTTTGGGAAAAATACCCAAAATTCAGCTTAACCAAATATCGACGCTCTGAATTCAAAAATGAAATCCATTTTATAAAAATAATTTTCTAAATATTTTTAATTTAATTTTTAAATAAAAATCACTATTCACCCGAAAAAACTAATACCTGACTAATAATTTCTGAAATAGTTATTTACCTATTTTATTGAATCACATTACTTAATCAAGGTTAATAAATTATATCAATACATTCTTAATTGAGGTTACTTAATCCATTTGGTCACATTACTAATCACAAGCATAAAATTGCTATTCATAATTTACTATTCACCAAAAATTAAGATGATCTTATTAGACTCTGAATATCTTATTGAACACTACTGTAGAAGATTATTTTTTTAAAATAATTACACATTATTAACTATTTAAGGTTTAAATAAATATTTTAAAATATCTTTTTTTTCTAAACATAAATAATATACATCCTATATTTATCCGGACATTTAAAAATTCACAAACTTCACCATAAGAAGGAATCACAATTTTAATTTATATCAAAGGATTACATAAGGCAACTAATGTCTCGTTACATAGCCCCTTATAAAACCAGCATAGGACCTAAGTGTAAGGTGTGCTAAGGTGATAGAATCTTTGGGCGACTTGGCCAACATTTTCCGAGTGGTGATTCCAATCAGCTTGAACTTCTCACGAAGGCGATTCTGTTCCAGCTTCACACGATGAAGTTTGGCTTGGGTTTGGTCCAGAGCAAAGCCCAGTGGTGCTACCTCCTTCCCAAGTTCCGTCAGATGGGATTCGATCGGCCCAAGACTACTGGATGGGGCCATCGAATCTTCTTTCTGTATTAACCAAGATCACTTGTATTTATAGAAAATAATTGTAACATTTAGTTTCCAATGGTCATATTGACCAACGGTCATATAACAGTCGAATCCCAATAGTCTCATTTTAATTATACTCATTTTATTAAATGAAATAGTTTTGATGAGTATAAAATAAAATAACACACAAAATTAAGAAACAAACATTTTTAAAAAGTTCGGGTCATTACATTAGATATTTTCAAGGCCGATCATGCAAGGGCTCAAAAGGAACCATCCAAATTGTGGATTAGTAACTCTTTTTAAAAAGTAACCAAAGAATTACCAAATGAATGTCTCAAGATCCACCAAAATAATTGAAAATACGTGAATCATTTCCTCATGAATTTGTGTTTTCCTTTATATTCGGACATTTGTATACTAATGGAATGATATAGTCAAACAAACCTGATATCCCATTAACTTTTAAATGCCTTTATACAAGTGAGAGGTAAAATTGAGAGTCTCTATTAGAGACTATAACAGATAGAACTATATAAAAATAAAAATTATTTTTCACATAGATATTTCCCAACTCCTCAGATTATTTTTTACCCTAAATAGTTAATAACTGAGCAGATTTGGTCACCAGATTGTTCATAACCCATATCGTATTCCTTCGTCAAGGGGTATAGGAAACCCCCACCACAAAGTTAGTACATATCTCATTACACTACCAAGTTGGAACTGGATGCTTATAAAGGAAAACCAAAGGTATGTGATGCTCATCTTTAAGCTTATGATTGGTATAAAAAATTGAAACAATGTCAGTGATGTCCTGTATCATACCTGGCCCCATGAATCATCATTGAATGTGATAATATCCTTCAGTTTCTATGAAACAACTGAAATACCATGTATATAGGCCACATGTACCTTTAGCATCACTTCTTGAATCTATAATTCACATTTGGAAATCATGTAATAGAGTTGGTGATTTCTCAAGATGTACAGAAAAATATCAGATAAACTACATGATCTTCCTCAGATAGATAGTAAACTAGGATTTCATCCAAAAAGACCACCAGGAATATATCAAGATACTTTTGGAATACTCTATTAAACAATTTAATAAGTACTATATGAACATTGGTTAGAACAAATTGTATTAAAAGATACTCATAATGGACATACCTACTCTATGAGGCTATCATTTGAATGCCAGACTCTTTTATTCTCAACTAATGACAACCAAATCGATGATCAATATTTGAGGAAAACTTTTACACTTTAAATGGTACAAAAATAATCAAGAAATTATAATTGACACTTTTTATTTTACTTAACCCAATTGTATTTTAGGTATTCAACATAGGGGTGAAGTTTTTTGTTAGCCATCTTCACAAAGTGGACTTGCACTGCCTAAGGTGACACACTCAGGAAAATAATTTATTTCTCTAACAAATAATCCAACTAAGTATTAAACTCTTTCAATTTATATAGTTCCATATGGTAAGAAGGAATAGATACCATTTGAGTAACATGAAATTAATCAATAGAAAAATCTACCTATATTATCAGAATAAAACTAGAGAAATTAGAAGGAATCACATCAAGAAACTCTATGAAAAATGGAGGGAGATCATCATTCAAATATTATTTATCTAGGTAAAACGTGAACACTAATATTACTTTCCCAAAATTGGGATAATAAGGCCCATATATACTCAACCTCAGGTCCAATTCTCTTATAATGATACCAAAACCCCATAGAGTACACAAAAGGAGACTCATCAAAGAAATCATTAAATTCCAACCTTATTGATAAAGATTTAATCCATCCTGATAATGAAATCAAGAGATTTAACTTTAGGAACCAAATAATCCTAGGAATGTTCAATCTTTAATAATGAGAAAACACAAGCAGGAAAATATGGATCTATCTGTCTATTCATTTAGAGGGGAGAAGTAATATCCATCACATATGATAAACGCTTAGTAAGAAGATTTGACAAGTTCACAATATGATTCGATATAAACAATTGATATGAACATGTATCAAATAAACTGGTTACTATTGCTGAATTAATAGTCATGGTACTTATCACTATCATTGGACTTATATTAGCTTCCTTTGGAGACTATTCCACTACATGAAGAAGCTTCGTTCCAGTTTCCTGTGGATGGAACCCCATAGTTCATGAAACATATAATTACAATGCATTACATTTAGGTGATAATGAGGCCTTTAAAATATTTGGAGTGGAAAATAATTATAATAATTTATTTTTTTTCCTGATTGACTATAAGAATTGTAGATCTTTGGAACCTCAATACCAACTTATCTCGAGTTCCCAACCTTGAAACTATAGAAGCAAGCCAATGGGTCTCTTCTAGAAATTGTAGGAGGTCTAGAGTATTCCTGCTATCCATAACCACCATGAAACTCATAAATATTCCTCTTTCTTCTAAATAACCTCATGGAACTTCCACTTGGAGAAAAATGAATTCCCATAAACCTAGAATTACTATCCAGGTCAAGCTCAACCATTAACACCCTATCCCACACATCAAAATATGAAGTGAGATTATGTAAGAAAAAATATTATTGGATATTAGTTAAAAGGACCACATTGATCTATTGATCATTAATCTTCTCATTTTATACAAAATCAAGTAAAAAAAACAAGTTTTGGATTGTTTTTTTCATACTACCTCATTGATCTGACAACCTCCTGGAGGTTGAAGAACTCCATAACCTAATCTAGTTGCATATTTTATAGATAAAATAGATTATTAAAAATAACTTTAATTTCATTCCACTCTAAGAATTTACAATTCTTCTCTCTCCCCATCATAACCCAAAATCTTTTTCTTGGACCTTCCATATTAAAAGTATAACATTTCCCCTTAATAGCTTCAGGCATTTCCAGAAAATTATAAAATAGATCTATATTGTTAAACTAATCCTCAGCCTCTTGGGGATCATTGATTCCTTGTAAATATTGTGGATTTTGGTGAAGAAACTATTGATAATGATTCTAAGATTCATCCCATTGAGATTCCACTATTTTATCATAAATGATAATGGGTATAGTTTCATATCCTAGATCTTGGAAAACACACAAAAAAAATTAAACAAGATTCTTATCTACAAGATGATTTGATTGATGTGCTTAAACATCAACTTCGTAATGGAGATTATTCAAACTTCTTCTTGAAGTAATGATGCTAAGAAATCATAAACAAAACAACACTGAAGAAATCAAAAAATTACTCTGATCAACAACACGAATAAGACCAATAAGAATATCAATTACATAAAATAAGAAATCAAGATTTATATTTCAACATACCCATATTAAAATTATGTAAAAGTATGTAATATGATCAAAAAGTTCCTCAAAGACACATTTACCCCAGCACCCATGGTGACTTAAGGCTCATTATGATGAGATCTGGCCCTAGAATCTCTCACAACTACCTCCTATGTCCCATGAAGATTTCTCAAAATTCATTTTGACATCGTGGAAGGATTCTTAATCAACAAATTTGATACCAATTTTTCATGAACCAGCCTGGTAACCTGCTACCTAGATACCTGATCCAGATCTGATAAGTCCTGAATGACGTTCCTGATCCCCATGGGTTGGTGACCAGCACCTGAAATTGTATGAGAATAAAGAGGTAATTTATTTTCCACAAAATAATAGAATACAAAAGATTACAAGTTAGTATTCTAAAAACTGCAATGAAATTATGTTCCAAAAATAGAAGATATAACAAAAACCAAATTAGTACATCATCAATGTACTCATAATCCAAAAAGATAGAAAATAAAACATCCTATAAAACAAGGGGATAAAATGTCAACTAATTACATAAATCAACAATCTATGTTCCAAAGGATCAAAAGAATCCACCACCTCCAAGAGGAACATTCCCTTTTCTCAGACCAAGCATAAGAATTTTTGCAAATACATGAAGGGAAACATAGGGTGTGAGTAATAAATCCCATTAGGGTCTCACCAAATTTTCTATAATCAATACCATAACAATTTACCATTCATGATATCAATTTAAATAGAATATGGAATAGAATTTAGTTTCCATATTTTAAACCAAAACACCTTTTCATTCAAATAGATGGATGGTATATCAAAACAACATTAAAATAGAATTAAATTAATTTTTTATATAAATAATATTTACATAATCATTTTTCATGTATAAAATAGTTCAACAAATCAATGAAATATATATAAAAGAAAATAACTCATAGAAAATAACCATATAAAAAATCAATGTAATAAGTCAGTTTATCATGTAATAGGATCATCACACATCTCATAATGATCATGAATCTAGCTAGGCCTGCACACACAAATAAACCCAAAAGTGGAAAACATCAAAGGAAGTATTCTCCCCAACAGGGGAACCAATCACATGAAGTCTTACTGATATATTTTAGTAATAGTTTTCATTTTTAACTCATTTATAGGGATTCAAGTTCCAAGAATTCCTATCCAAGTTACCACTAATTACCAATTATAACATGTTCTTCTATAAAACAATCAATAAAGTTTTAAAAAAATCATTTTAAGACATTTTAAAAGAAAATTTCCCAACTTTAGTTTTCAACAGGCATTTTCCATTTTCAAACCAATTCATAGGCTTTCACCCTTTCATTCCATTTCAATGAACTTATCCATTTAAGATATATTTTTGAGATCAACATAAATTCATTTCACAAAATTTATTTCCAGATAAATCCATCATTTTTCCTAAATCCACTCGATGATTTAAATTACATTGATATTGAGGGTTTTATGAATTTCCAAACCCATTTCAAATCAAATATTGAATCATAAATAATCCCTATTTTTAAATCATTCAAAAAATAATATAAATTTAATTAAGTTATTAAAGGTTTCAATTATACATAAAATAGTTATGGAACAATATACCATTGAACCAAATATCTATAAATCAACTCCTATAATGAGACTCACCAATGAAGAATAAAGGCGAAGAATATCTTCAAACACAACCTAGAGTCTAAATCCAAAAAAGGAGTATATATACATTCATTACATGATGATCCATAAAATCTATGGATTATAAATATTGAGATCAGATGACACAACATGAGAGGGGATCCACTTACCTGGAGGAGATCAATTGAGATCAAGGTCGCTTTGATCCATGGAGGAATGGGGTTTGAGGGGTCAAAATCACATATTTGGAGCCTCTAAGGAAGAATAAGTCATGCTATGTACAAATGGTTTGATTAAAAAGTTTAACCGAGTTGATTAGGAATTTAAAATTAATTTTCATAAATTAAAAAACATATATGCATGGTTAGTTAGAGGGGTGTATGGTTAGGGGAAACAACACACTAGCCGTGCACACCTACTATTTGAGGCACATAGTTTCTTCTAGGTGGGAACACTATTTGGGAAACCATGCACCAACTGTGCATTCCCCAAAATTTTTGGGTGAATGGTTTACATCGGGGGAGACGGTTTGGTAAAACCATGCACCAACCCTGCAAAGCCAAAAATGTCTCCATAAATATCTAAAATCTATTGGAATGACCAAAACAGAAGAACCAACTTAAAGGAGGTAAAAAAAAGTCAATAAATTCCTGAAATAAGTTAACATGATATCACATGCTTCAAAAATAACAGTGTTATCACATAACTAAATTCCATTAATAGTAAAAATTGGATGTCATATGAGTAATAGTATCAAATAAATTTACTATGTCATAATAACATGTTATTAGATGAGAATAGTTTTTAATGATAAATCACTAAACACAATTTCATCCAGAATGAAATGTGAATATATAGTAATTATACTAACATTTGAAAAGTATATTATAGATATACCTGAGATAGAAAAGGTATAGTTAATTTCAAGAATATATTTCTATAAAAGTGTTCAAAAATATATTCTACATAGTGGGAGAAAATTTAACTTGGGTTAAGTTAAGAATGGAGATTGATAATTAGTTTTCATAGTAAAAAGTTCCAAAATATATT
This sequence comes from Viscum album, assembly GCA_963277665.1. NCBI lineage: Eukaryota > Viridiplantae > Streptophyta > Magnoliopsida > Santalales > Viscaceae > Viscum > Viscum album. Next base: position 1,551,192,498 of record OY728126.1, read on the forward strand.
ATGGAAAAGGAATTTTCCAGAGAGACATATTTTATATGAAAGTTAAAACCATAGTGTCCATTTTTTTCACTATAGTGGGTGATACATTATTCATTGGGAATAATGAATCCTAAAAGTAATCAGTGAATGTAAAGATGATAAGATTGAAAATATTAACTTAAATAATTTATTCCATTGACAAAAATTGTGTCTCTTGGTATTTTCAATGTTCCACATATTGATACTGTGATGTGTATTCATGAGAAACTATAAATGGATGATCAATTTCAGTCCAATTTTCCACAATCAATAGATGAATGTTTTAAATGTAAATTTCTAGAGATAAGATTTTTTTTTCAATGAACAACATAATTAAGTAATTTTGAATTACACATTTCTTAATAAATTTATATGGTATTCATATTGGTAATTCAGTTTCAAGACCACCAATCATGGAAAGTGTCTACAAAAGAAACCAGAAATATATAATGACAATAAACAATTAAAATAATAAATTGAAGTTGTAGAGTTACATATATGGATTAATTATTTTATTATAGTCATAAAATATTTATTTTAAATGAATATATTATTTTTCTATATAATAGGTTAGCGGTAGAACCACTATTTTCCAAGTAAAATATGTTGATAATATAAGAAAACAATTATTAATCTTACAGTTAGATATGACTAAAATGAAAGTATCCCTCTAATTACTAACATAAAAAATTCCACCCCAGGAGTAGGTATCAAGATCTATTCCAGTAGATCTAAGAGTTTCTTTTTCCAAGTAAGAGTAGATATATTCAATAGGTATTGAGAAATGAATTTTGGAACATCTCAATAGAGAAATGTTACAAATTTCACATTGCATAAATCACTCCAAGAAGAGATGTTTGAGACAAGGAGTTTTTTAATGTTGTATGTAAAATTATATAAGTTACAACAATAGATTTATCACATATTCAATGTTATTTTCTAGATAAAATATTTCCAGCATATACTCTATAGTAGTTGAATATCAGATAAATCAAAGAAAACTCCATGTGTTTTGGTTAGAACTATTTAAATTTACTTGAGAAAGTATAAGGGATGTCTACCTGGTACATAGAGAGAAGGTACACTTGTTATAAGGGGATAAAAAATTATCTTACTTTGTAATAATATGATATAATATTATAGTTTGTTATGGTAATGATCTAGAGAAGATCATTATTTCTAGTTGTATCCAAATCTACAAATAATAGGCATGTTATGACTTCTGATACAAATAATTAATGTTAAAATATATAATGATAATTTCCATTTCATGGAATCACACATAGTAAATTAAGTATTATGATAATATAAATTATGATAAGATTAATATAAAAATACAATGAAATATTTCATATTTAAGGACTTTAAAAATGTTATAAGCTCATGGATATCATCTCGTGAGGACTCTTACACAAGGAGTTGAATTTATAGACAATAGAGTATCCACATAGTGGAAACAAGGAGGGACCAGTGAAAAAATCCACAACTCAGTAGAATCATGATCCTATGAAGTGAGAGTAAACAATGTTATTTGGAATGTTGGATCAAGTGAATGAGGGGGTGTTTAGAAAGTTGGTTCCCCATAATCTACTTGAACAGTACTTTTTGATTACCATATCATGTATATGGTGAGTTGTTCATTATTTATTGTTTCTATAATAGTGTTTATTTTTCTTTGTCCACTATTTACATGGTAATTTAAATATATTATTTTTATATCCACATGTTATAGATGTTCTTAGATATAATTAGAACTTTGAGATACTATAAAAACAATCTTTAAAACATATCCTATAATCTAGATACATCATATAAATTAGAAATAAATGATTTTGGAATATTAGGTGTTGGGAGTTCATATTAATTGATACCTAATATCAAGATGTTCTCACTTGGTAATTTTGATTGGAGGAGATTAAATTTAATGATACTCAAAATATATCACTAAATTTTCTGATTATCATTTGTTTTTCTTATCTACAAGATTGTTTATCGGTCTCCCAAAATGAGATCATTATCAATATATACCATTTGATCACATAATATGATTCAATATGAAAAACATTAAATATATGTTGTGGGGAGGAAAATTTCATAGGGCATATCATTAGTGGTATGAAATTGGTTGAATGGTCAAGATATAATATTTCAAATAAAAAAGTAAGAGACATCTCATGCCCAGTTTTCTAGGATGGAAGTACCATATTAAATTCATAGCCATGGCGTTTGAAGGTAAGTCTGTCTAGTAAAGAAAAATATAAATAATGTGAGAAATAATGATAAAAAATGTTTGAATCCTACCCCATGAGATATCAGGAGACAAAGAGGTTATATTACATGGCGTGTGTTCATATGAGGTTTTCATTTCTATGATTATATGTTTTCTCATTAGGGAAATTGATGGGTTGCAAAATCCCAATCCTATGTTGTGAATAGTACTTAATACTATTGATATAATAAACTATAGGGTGACATAAAAATATAATCATTATCTTATCAAATTCTAGTGAATTAGAGTTTTTGACATTGAGGTCCCCATAGTGGGGGCCAGGTATGGTATAAGTTTAAATGATCACATGAAATAAATAAATTAAATTATATAAAAATTTGAAGTAATATCTATTGAATTTATTTTCTTTATATATTCAAAATATATTTATTGAATATTAAGAAAAATATTTTCCAAATGAATATTATATATTTAATTCTCGAGTATCATTAAATATTTAAATGGGATAAATTGGTTGGGTTAATGACTCATATTTTATCATGTAACATAGTATAGTTATTGCAAATAATATAGGGAATATTTATAACATTTATAACATGTCAACTACATCATATGTAGAGATTTTGGTTTTATTTAAACAGTTTAATTTATAAAAGGACTAAACTATATTTTTTTAAATGAAACCCCCTTATGTTAGGAATTTGAATTGACTATTATTAAAAAAATTGAAAGCAAAAATGTCATCCCTCTCATATTCCAGAGAGAGAGAGAGACTCAGGCTTGGGGTATGTTAGTCCATGTTCTCCCACTTGGAATGAAGATTTAATGATCCCATGACCATTTCAACACTAAAATAACCTTTTATTCTCCATGATATAACTTAAATATTGAACATTGATGATCGAGTAATATTTTGGAGCATATGTGGATGATCATGTGGTAACTAAACTCATTTATAATGAGTAAAGATATCTGATGATGAGGAAAACATATTTCTAATAAAAATAATAAGAGGTAGAGTTTTTATTGTATTTTCCTTTTCTTAAATTATGTTACTTGAGATCCTCAACTATTAATCAAGCCACTACAATACTGGATATGATTCCATTCCATCAATCATAGTATAAAAATTTTATATATCCATATTTTTCAATTTTTTTCCACTGTACATGATACCAACATAGATGAACCCTTATAGTGGGATCATAGATGACTTGGATAACTAATTAAGTCATTAGATACAATGTAGACAGTTATAAATCATGGAATTCAATTAAAATATGGGGAAACCACCATAACCATTAAAATATAGTTTAAATTATTATATAAGATTCCAATGGGGAGTGTTCTTTCATATGTGTAGAGTTTCATTGATTTAGAAATTATAAGTGTGTATACCTTCAAAGGAGAGAATATATCATTGGTTAATGGGTGTGTCTTACCCTTAAATTCATAAATAAGCTACACAACATGATTTAAGCTATTCAGTTACTGGTTATGAATTTGTTCAAGCATGAAACCAATGTAGGGTTTACAAGGGATCATGGAAGTTTTTTTGGAACATGAATTATTAGTATATTATTGTTTATAATCTCGTAGGAGTATTTAATTTTCCATTTTGAAATAGTTCACTATAAAATTGTGATAACAACACATTAGTGGTGGCCTACTGGGTTTATACTCACACCCTATATAGGCATCTTGGTTCCCATGTATATTTCATGATTGGGGAACCTACGAAGAGAAAGGTCCTAGTGGGAGGTTATATAGAAGCTTATAGTTAGGATATAGATGTGGTCCCATAATGAACTCTAGATGACAATCATAACATATATTTATTTTATTTTATTTTTTTGGATACTTATAGTTCTTTACCTACCATATTTGGGGTTCATTTGTTTTTTTGTATAACCTAGAATGACAACTGTTACAACATCCTATTTATTGTAACTTCCACTATGATGTACAGTATTTCTATATATGTTGTTATATTATGGTGTATAGTCATGAATATTGAGGCTATAGTCTCCCCACCACACCTTTAAAACTATTCCACTATTTGAAAACCACTTTCATTTTGGGTGGAATGAATGAGTTCATGTGGAACTTCGGCTTAGACCAGGTGATTTAGGAACATGTGCTACAATTAAAATTAGAATTATACATATGTTTTCTCACCTCAATTGGAGATTACATCTTTACATGATTCCTTTTATTATTATAATTATAATTATTCTTTCATTTATTTATAGGGAATTATTTAAAAAACCTTTTCACTTTTTTATTATCATATAAAAATTTTCATCCTTCCCTAAAGGTAGAATTTACAACCTTCTTTGGCACTAAAAATGTTACAAAAATATTTTTCAAGGTCATCTATATCTCGAAGATAGTATGACATCATGTAGACTCTTTATAAACCTCATCAGATAAATATATTGTAAATATATTTCTATCACTTCTTTTCCAATTATTTAAATATTATTTTTCAAATATTAATATAGAAGAAAGTATTCCATAACCTTGATTTCATATGCTTGACGGAACATAATCATCCCCTTCTTCCAACCATAAAATTTTTTCCACTAGGAAACATAGGTTTAATCCTTGAATCCATGAGTTTAGAAAAATCAATACAATTTCTAATATTGAAAACCTATATTGAAACTTTAGCCATTGATGCCATGTATTGTTCCCCAGGATACCCAGAGAGGTGGAATGGGATGACATAATGTGATGGAAAAATTAATATTTTAACCTTAAAATTTTTATCTTTATTTTGGGATATTATTCCCACTTTTTATGGACACATGTTCAACCAATCACTATAGATGGAATATTAATTGAAAAAAATATATATATGAAAGTAAATTAATCCCAAAAAACATAGATTTTTTTTGGTTCACCACTATGATCTAGTACAAGGATAACACACATGACATTGTGCCGATGTTTGAGAATTTAAAAATATTCATGAGTTATGTGGATATAAGGTTTTTTATACGGTTATTCATGTATTGGATCACTTAATTTAATATATTTTAGGTTCATTCACACCTCACCCAAGGAAGACCACCTATTATTTAGTCCCACACACTACATTGTTGATGGATCTTCCAATCTTTATTGACAATTAGTTATCTTCAATGGAGAATGTATATGATGGTCTATCTCTTCCTTCTATGAGAATCTAATTACACCATGGGTCTTGATTTGATACTCTACTATTTTATTTCCAATTTTATATCTTTCTTAAATGATGGATTAGACCAACTCTATAATATAAGAGTTGAACCTGTTTCTTCCACACGATTATATCACTAACACAAATTCATTTGATCAACATAATTCCACACTTGGATTTTCCTATTTCACTCTATCCTCTTCTATAACATGATATATCAAGGGTAACCATCCCTTATTCCTTATATCTTTCACTATATTAACAAAATAAAACAAGTAAATTGAATCCTTTATGTATTTTTTTCTTCTAATTTTTCTAAAAGACTAGAAAAACTACATATACTCTTTGATCTCTAGAATACTAATCTGAGATCTTCATGTGAAAGTATGTTTCCAAAATTTATTTAATGAAACTATGAAATAAATTATTCACTATTTAGTCACCATGCTGACTATAAACTATAACTCACATACCAAAAACAATACCACATGAAGAACCATCACTTTATACTATCAAGTATATATAGCTCACAAACTGACCTTGTGGAAATGAATTATTTATGAAATAAATTTGAAAATACCACTACCATGAACTTTATGTTTATAGACTAATCACATAAAATAAACATAATGGAATAATCATCTGTGCAATAAAATTTTATAAAACATACTCCATATAACTATTCCTCATGTACACCCAACCTCACATATGTTTTTTCTATACTAAACTAAATATATTCTCTTTTCTCTGATTGATATTGAATGAATGGGTTTTCAATGTATTTATAGGAAATTAACTCCATGAAACTCACCAAACATTGGATATAATATTTAAACCTTTTGAAAATACCATCTGTATACTACTATATGAACCATGTAATCACATATTCTATAACTCAGCATGCTTAGTTACGATCAGAAACTACATACTCCCATTTTTTACCATATACTGCACTACCAAATATTATAAATTACATCATGTTTTTTTTAAAATATTTCTTACCATGTAATTTACGTTTCTGTCTTAGGGTGATGAAAAATCATCATTATTATCCTTCTTTATTATAATGGATGACCAAGTTCATCTCACTTGAGGATATTAGAAGTCAATCTCCCAATATAACTAATTATTTTTTTTAATTTTTTTTCTATATTTGTTTTATGAAAATAAATAAAGATGAGATAAGATAGTGAATGAAAAATAGAAATAAAGAATAAGATATAATCCAACAGAAGGAATGTTTTTTAAAGAAGAAAGGAAATTCTCTAAAAATAGTCATTTAATAGAAATATCCATTTTTTTGTTTAGGATTCACCAAATGAAAACACTCCATCATAAGTATGAAGACATTTTTTATACTTTAATTATGAATATATAGTACAATAAACAATATCTAAGTATAACAGACACCCACCTACTCGATCGAGGGAGAATGATTGTTGAAGAAATAATCTAAACAATAGTAAACCATAAAAAGTATTACACTCCCTGAAAATTATCCTCATATTAACCTAAATAAAATATTAAACACAAAATTTAGTTCAACATTGTATTAATCCCCTATGATATTCTTTTGATCGGTTACTTATAATCACAAGTACAAGAGATCATAGTATAAAGAGAGAGAGGGAGATAGTGAGAGAATGTAAGAACTTTATTAAAACATGCATACAAAGTTATATTAATGTGAAAACTAAAAACTATAGAAAAAAAAACTAAACTGTAGCTCTATCCATGTTTATTAGTTAATATATTGATTCACCTCACAATAGTATGGACTTTGATTTTATAGCCATTGAATCTTCTATGTTCCGACCGTGGAATCTCAAAATATCATCTTCAAATTCATAATATTTTATTCCCTTTGAATTTTGTAAATGTTTTATATTTTTATTTATGTGGATATATCAATGATTTTTTATAAAGGAGGGATTAGGCTTCTTCATATCTTTATATCCTTATACAAACCTCATCTATGTAGAAAGTCTAGTCTTTCTCATTTTGAATCACTATTTGGAATATGATAACCATGTTAATTGGTGATGGTTCGCCCAAATTCTTGCATATATGTCGACCACATGATTCAATACATTTTAAGTAATATTTTCATTCTTTCCTTCACCTATTAACCATAGGATCATTCATATCATCTTAGAAATGTTCACGATCCTTTTTAATCCTATAAATGACATTATCTATTTCTATTTTCCTTTCCAGAGAGGTCCTTTGAACCATGAATTGGGATCAAAACTGCGAAGTGGAATAAATTTATTGCATAATTTATTTATTATTCATTCTATGGTAAATATTCATCAAAATAGGTTTAACATGGACATTCCAATATTTATAATGTCAACTGTGGTGATTGTCAACCATTCTATGGTGGTGTCATGAAGGTGAGGTACTTGGTGTCCTGGAAATGTAAACATCACAGAAGAATCATGTCCAATAATAGAATTGTTGATGGAGGCATATTTTCATGGTTGTAGGATCACATGATTTAGGTATCAAATAGTGATAAGCTAATAGATGAATACAGAATAAGTGAGATAATGGTGGTAGAGTGATGATGGTGGTAGAAGTTCTATAAGAATCAAGGTCAATGTTAGTAGAGTTATATGAGAACTCCAACAGTAGAAATGATACATACAAACAGTTGATGGTGATAGGACAAAACTATTTTAGTGAGAAAAATGGTAGCTTATGACTATTTCATCTAGGTGGTACAACTTATATTGGAATCAATTCGATTGTAGTGAGGAAAAACAATAATATAATAAGATATTTCTACTGTAAGAAACTAGTGGTAACAATTGATGGCGGTGGTAGAAGAGGTAGAGAGGTGTAAATAGTCTTGGCTTTAGTAGTGACCAGAAGTAGGCTAGGGGTTGCATCCCAATGGTAAAATTCATTATTATCATGTAACCTTCACTACTGTTATATCAATTTCCTCCTATCTTAGAATTTGTTAAAAATAGCTCAATTTTTTTCCTATATTAAAAAATACTTTTTTAAATTTATTTAAATATGAAACGTTTATTTACTTTTATAAAAATTATTATTTATTTAATTATTTTACTTATAATTTAAAAACTTATTCCAAAATATTATTTACCCAAATAAGAATAAAAAATCAATAACATGGGATTATCAATAAAAAACCTTCAAATTCATTTTTTAAATTTAAATTTTTTCATGTAAAATTTTGAGAATAAAATAAACACACACATGAACTAATTTTTACCCTAAAGAATTTAATATCAAAATAAATTAGTGAGGAAGGCCATGATTACCAATATTCAAATTTCAAATAAATTAAATCAAACCACTATCATTGGGAAGATAAAATATTTTATTCCACAAAAAATATTAATCAAACATCTTCCTTTTCAAAGAAACTAATTCAATCATGTATTATTTTCTCTCCCATTGAAAATTGAGGAATCTTATACTTTTATTCATTCACATATAACAATCCATTATTATTAAGCATTCCATGTTGTGACATAACTTATAGTAAATTCATTTCTCTCATCACCCATGGTTACAATTTTGGACTAGATTTAAGCTCATGCCTTGCATACATAAAGCACTAATAAGTATGAAAATGACTATATTATATATTTTTAAAGACAAAAATCCCATTAAATCATGAGGAATTTTAAATTAATACACCAATGACTATGAGGCTCTGATTTGGTGGGTAATGATGTTTAAAAATTAAGTCTCAAAAGAGAATGTTTGTATCTAAATCATAATACCTGGTATTCAAAAAAAATATTTAAGGAAGTTTTACATTATTAAAGTCATTTCACCAAGATACAAAAAAAACATGTAATGGTCATGATACAATGAATAAAATGAATAATAAACATACTATTCAATTTTCAGTAATTTGTTCATTTTTATACATTTTAATTTTTTTTTTATCTATTTTAACTTTTTTTTGAAAAGTTTTCTTGGAAAAAATCTCACAGACACCACCTACTCCCATATTATAAAATAATCAGTCTGAAAATGGCAATTTTTCATTCTACAAAGTTAGAACCCATTTTTTAATTTTTATTTTTATTTTCTAATTTTTCCATGAGGGATGGAAATGGAATACAGTAAATGAGCATGAAACTTTATTAATATACAAAATATAATACCCACAGTTATCCATTTCAATGTAGTTCATCCCCTCCACTATGAATTCCCTCATCCCACACTTGAAAATTAAAATATCATAGTGAATAGATATAGTAGGGTATCAGTATATATAATTTTCTTATAATGAGGCTCATTCCTAATGAGGCCATTAATGACTTTTATGGTCTAAATAATGATTAATACATAAGGTGGTATTACATATTTGGGGTAAATCAAATAAAATGTCTCAATCATATCAAATGTGACTTTGTAAGATCATATAATTTACATGACTAAATGCATGTTCACGTACGTTTCATGAATTTAGATTCCTAAAGAAATATTCTCAATAATGAAATTATATATATTAGGCCAATAATTCATCTATGTAATTTAATATAAATTTTATGTAAATCACTCATGGCATGCATAACAATAAAAAATCAATCCTCCTAAATTTCAAAAATTTAAATCATGAAAATGAATGTGAAATAATATTTACATGAATCAATAGATTACCTCAAATAATGATACATAAAATTAAATAATATTCATCAAATTAATTATTCAACCCCCCAAAAATAATTAAATTCCATTAACTTAGTAAAAATTTATAACTTGTGTGGTGGGAGGGGGGGTGGTGGGTACAATAAAAAATTAATTATGAAATTTTTGATGACTTCCTCTTCAACCTTTAATTAAATATATAACGCCTACATAAGCCATGCTATATCAATGGAATGATACAGGGTATAGTTAGAATGTAATTATATTTGAACAAAATTAAAATATGATGAATCAGGGTAAAATTACTTCCCTTTAATGTATTAATCATTTATCTCTATTTACCTAAGAAAATGTACTTGGATCACTTCATTTACTCCCTCTTGTAAATTATAAACATTTTTGAGGAGTTTTATGTGTTCCTCATAAGGTGTATTTTTTTCATCATATTCCTTAAAATATTTCCATGTGTTTGTTAAATCTTTAAAATTTAAACAAGTAGTGGTGATTCTCAATTAAATCATAATAAAATTATATGATAACAAGTTTAAGATCTTAACATCTCCCTGTGTTGGTTAAAATTCAATTTGATCTTCTCTAAAAAACCCACATAGAGTTGAGTGGAATTATACGGAGATAGGTAGTCATAATCCACCGACCATTCTTCAAAATCCACCTCTTGGGGGGTTTCTTCTTCCATAGAAAAAGAGAAATAAAAAGGTTTTGATTATTTTTTTGGTGACAATTTAATATTATTTCAATTCTAGACATTCATATTCATCCAAAAAATTCATCAAAATCTTACTGATCTCTCTTGAGTGTATTAGAAGACCAGTCTTCTCCATGAATCTTCTCTAGTAATGGTTTAATGAGGGGGAATAGATTTTCAAGTATTTCCTTCTTGGAATTCTTAGATTATATTTTTTGAAAAATGAGTGGGGCTATTTTCTCCACCATAGTTACAATTCTAGTGGAGATTTCAGCTTTAGTTGTTATATATTAGTCTCTTAGTTTGTATGAACATATTCAGTGTACCATTCCATTTTTTCCCTAGGTTATGCATTGTGTCCCTAAATTTTTTCAATAATACTCTTATATCATTATGAAAATCTATTCCTTTTGTTTCACATGTGAGTAACCGAGGCATATAGAATAATTTTAAGTTGAATTTATCATGGGTTTTCAAGAAAATAAAGAAATACATTTGCAATGTATAAACAAAAATATTGAGATAAATAACTATTATAATCATTGGAAAAAACACCATGTTTAGACGTATATTTTATAGGGTTGTTTAAATGTTATAATATTTTCCTCGTGAAGTTTAGTTGGTGAATAGGATATTCTCACTTGAGTATATTTGCAGTTGGTCACACAATATACCTTATTAAATTTTTTATATTTTTTATTTCATTTTTTTGAACACAAAGAAATATGAGATTAGAATCTGAATGAAAAACTAATATAAAAATGTATATATATTGAAATAGAATAACTACAGATTATAAAATAATGGAAATTACATGGAGGGAGTCATCTAATGAGAACCTTCATTGTACATTTTAATATTCACTTAATTAAAATACTCTATAATATGTGTGAACTCTTTTTTCTTCCCAAGTTGTGAATATATATTGTGCTCAACACTTTCCAAGTATTCCACACACCCATCTACTATATTGAGGGAGAATGGTTGTAGTGTTAGTAAGTTAACACCTAAAAACTTACATCAAGTATTACACTCACTGGAAATCATATACTCATATTTTAATAAAAAATATATTAAAAAAATACTTGGGTTTAATATTGAAATACTCCCATGAGATATCCCTCAGGCTATTCAGTCATCATCATGAGCATAAAAGATCAAAATAGAGAGGGAAAGAGAGCGGGTGAGAGATATAATCGAAGAATATTATTAAAACATGCATAATAAATAACATTGAATAGAAAACTAAAAACCACTATATAAATGAAACTAAACAAAAACTCTGACCAGGTTTCTCACTAAGAGGGAAATTTACATCATTGTAATATAATGTATAAATTTATAGGTTTCATATCCTCTATATTCCACACATTTAATTTTAAATTTTACTTTTTTAAATCTCAAAATTTTCTTCTCCTCTAATTACATCAATTATTTCTCTTTAAATTTATGTGGATATCTATTTTTTTGTTTTATTTTAGAGATATGCATTTGGTTTGTTCAAATAATCAAAAAATTCGTCAAACCTCATATATATGGAAAATATTGTCTTTATCATTATGAATATTTACTTGTAATATCATAATAATGTGCATGGGTGATGGTTCCTTTGACTTATTACTTACATATTGTCCAAATGTTTCATTACATTTTTACTTTGAATTTTAAACTTTCCTTACCATGTTAGCCATGTGGAGTTGATTATGGTGTACCTAAATTCTTGAACCTATTTTTTCCAATACATGATATACTCTCTAGTTTTCTCCTCACCTGAGTGCTCTTGCTAACTATGGATTAGATCAATATGGTAGAGTGGAAGGTGTTTCATAAAAAATTATGTTCTTACTAATTCATGGTTTCATCTTCTCTAAAATATGTCCACCATGGATATTAGAATATTTATAAGGCCAAGCATTGTGATTCATGGCCTTATAATGGTGTTGGAAAGAGGCCAAGGTGCTTGGTGATTAAAATATGGAAGTAGAAGCATTTCTTATGGTATTAATATAAATAGAAGCACATTTTCATAGTGGAAAGATTTCATGGTAGAAGGATAGAATAATGGAAGTCCTTTAGAAGAAGGAACTGAAATATAAATCATGCTAGTCGAGTGATGGTGGTGGTAGAAATTTTGGAAGAATCAGGGTTGATCATAGTAGAGCAACCTAACCACTCCAATGGTAGTATAACTCCATGGAAACAATTGTGAGTCATAGGACATAATCGTAATAGGAAAACCAATGGTATAATGTTATGGAAGCTTTTTTTCTATAGAAATTCTGGTGGAATCAAGCCTATTGTAGCAAGGTAGAACCTTGATGGTTGAAGAGTGTGATAGTTGAAGGAACTGGAGGACACAACCGGTGGTGAATGTAGTAGAGGTTAGGAGATGGTGAGAGGGATCTGCAATAATAGTGAGCGAAGTAGGATGGTGGAAGAAACCTATCAGAATAATTCCTCATCATCATTTTACCTTCATAGTGGTTGGATTGAGCTCTTCCTCCCTTCGGTAGTGTAGGAAATAGTTTATTTATTTCCCTATAATAAAAATGACTTTATAAAAATTCATCAATGATAAAACATTTTTTCAATTTTATGAAAATTATTATATATTTAGTTAATTTATTTCTATTACAAAAAATTATTCAAAAAAATTATTAACTGAAAAAAGAATACAAAAATGAATAATTTTGGAATTATTAATTAAAATTAAATAATTTTTTTTTAAATTTTAATATTTTACTTTTAAAATTTATGATATTTAGTACTCCAAAATCATGATGGGAAAAACATTACCACCTTATGACTATGTTGAATATCATTGAATAGTGATTTCACTTATATTGGTTTTGTCCTTAACCTTGCGAGTGATGTAATCGAACGTGTGAGAGGAATTCCTCTCTTTCCGTGAACTTCACTATAATCAAGACACAAACTCTACTATTAGTTATGCATACTTGAATTCACTGGCCATATTCTTGACAATGAATAAGGCCTCCTTTACCATGAAAACATCACAGAACATCAGAAATCCTAATTTTTTTCATGGTGAAATTTTTTGAAAACGCTATGAAAAAATACCAATTTTCTTAATAATGTTTTCATAAATGAAATATCATAACTTTAGTTGGTCCAACATTATTTATTTTAAATTTAAGGATTTTTAAACATCCCAAAGCCTCAAAATTTGTGTAGAACGCATCATTTGAACATCAAAATAAGAAACATTACAACTTTAAAAAATTCAACCGTATTTACCTCTTCTAAATAAATAGGATTTTGCAATATAGATGAACGGACCATGAATTAACCCTATATACAAATTTCTTCATCTTGAATGATTCTTCATGCCCCAACTAGGTCCTTGATATATAAATATATCAATTTATCTCTATGTATTTTCTCTACCAGTACTGACCGTGAGCCTCTTCATCAGATCCTCAATTGGTATACACACATCACTAGGTCAACAATTTCTCTTCCTACATAGACGAAATTGTTAACAAACCGAACACATAATATCTTAGTTAGAAAAGAGTAGGAGGATTTAGGTAACCAACTCTATTTGATATTATCAAATATTAATGATCCGTTTTGTGAATAAAATTATGGTGAATAAAATCTAATGAATAAGTGTTAAAAGTAACCAAAGAGACATCTCTCCTTAATTCTTCCACATTTTGGTTATCAAAAATAGTATCAAAGTCGATTACAGTTGTATTTTCTTAGATCTAAATTAGTTTTACACATGGTTGAGTAAAAAATATTTGAGGGATAAATATAGAATGTTTCTTATATTTTATATTCAATAAAATAAGGATATTATATTTTAGGATATTCCTATGTTAAACCTAGTGATATGGTAGTTTCTTCTATTATACCACACGATTTGTTTCTATCATATTTTATGATATACATATGATCTGAAACAATGTATGTATGTATTTTTCAACATCTTCTCAACTGGTTTGTTTTAGTTATGAATGATTATGATGATTTATTTTATGGAAATAAATTGAAATTGATTATTTTAAATATCAAAATGATCATAAGAAAATGGGAGTATGTTATTATAATTTATGATTCATGCCAATAGTTTTTAGCTAATGATCAAATATTTTCATTTAATATAGTGAGATTATATAAGTGTTGATATCCACCTATTAGTGGTAATGTGATACTTAAAATCCATATCAAAATCTCTCTTCCTACCTGATCAAAATTTGTCTTTGTAAAGATGGTGCTAACACTCATTTGGTGTTTGGGTGTCCTCCTATTATGAAACATGATCCTGATTGTTGATTTACCGCCTATGGAGGTGAGAATAATTTGGTAGTCACTCAGTGATCCCAATCAATAATAATCCATCTTGTTTGACAGAGATGGATCCTATAGTTCCTAATATATTATTGGGATAATGAATATTTAAAGATAGTAACATAAATAAATAATTGTACATTGATAATAGTATTAGTTATCATATTTTTCTATGATCATATTATGATCCACCATAATCCATCAGTTGTAGTAGATCTGCTTTCACTAATGAATCCACATTTTTTTATTATAAACATATATATCATAATATTTTTGAGGAAATATCATAGAATGTGATATGGTGTAAATGATTGTCATCCACTAGAAAATAGGGCATTATAATATATGATATCATAATTCAGTTTTTCTTAGCCATAGTATAAAACTATAGTATATCATAATGTATGATGAATTACACCCCCAATGATGTATTTTGGTCCATATGATAATATAATGACGATATACAAGGCTATTATTGAAATAAGGGTTTCTTAAAAATTGGGAATCAAGTTGTTTTTATCATATAATGTTTATCTTAAAAGAGGATTGACATATAAAAAATATTCATTTAACTCAATATGTAAGTGTCACTCCCATTGATTCCAAAGGGAATGTCGATGTATAAGCATCTTCTTATAAATAATTTAATTTTTTACATGAGTTATGAAATTTCATATAGTTTCAAATAAAACATAAAATAAAGGTCATTTACTTCACAGTTTAAAGGAAAAATCTTCTTCCCTATTACCTTTACTTATAAATTACAAATTATGAGTGATTATTCTCTATTTTCAAGCATAAAATAATATATAATCAAAATAATGAAAATTTAATATATTTCCTCAAATTTCTTATATTATATAATTTTTTATAAAGGATATGTGTTATACATTGTAAATATGATATTTTTATGCCAAAATAAAATATGAAAGGTTTATATTTATATCACATATCTAAAAAATTAGTGAAATTTTTATTTATTTTTTTATTCTTTTAAATATTTATATTTATAAATTATTTATGAAATATGAATATTATGTATTCATTTATTTATGTGTAAAATTACTTCTTATAAATGTTCATACCATGTATTAAATTATAGGTACAATAATATAAGATTTAGTTTTTATCTTCGATAACTTCAAATTGAAATTAATGTTATTTTCACAACATTAATTACAATAAAAAGTTTCTACATATTGCATTTTAGATTTATGAAAAATTATAAATTCTCTAGAGTAAAGTATCTATAAGAAGACTTTGGGTCAAAGTTCCCACTAGCTTAGGGGATTATTATTTATTGTATACTGGTAGGGTTTGGCTATTTTTTTCTCCAAGATTACTCACGTAGATATTATCAATCACATATAATTCTAAACATTTAAATTAAATATTCATGTACCATATATATATATATATTTCATTTGGTTATGTGTGAATATTTTTAATTTCTATTTTTAGTAAATTAACAAAAAATTTGGTTGTGTAAACAGTTACATAATAATATAGTGTGAAAATAATTATTTTGTGACTGTATTATGGAAACCAAAACAAATTCATTAGAAGAATGCATAAAAAATTGAGTAAAACATGATATAGTAAAGAATTCATTAGTTGAAACAGTTATTTATTTAATATTTTTTTAATGTATATTAAATTAGTGATACTTTAAAAAAAAAGATCTCAAATACTAATTATGAGAATTCTTCAAAAAGGGAACATATAAAAACCTTCATCACTCACTATGAGTGTCCCTAATAGTTACATTACCATTTATTATCATACATAATTAAATAAAGTAATATGGTAATAGAGACTTTACCCATGATGCTTGAATTGTGTGGAATTATTTCCGACTCTATGACTCTCTTATAGATTTAAGATATTTTCATGTAACCTTATTAAATCCTAGTATGATATTGTATACCACCATGATAATGATTTAATGAAACACATGTTTCAATGTTAGAATCTATATATATTATTGGTTCTTCATATTTATATTATTAGTTAGTGATTAAATAGTTTAAATAAGTATAGTTGGGGGCTCTGGAACTTATCTCTATCCAAGAAGGCAGTAGGTGTTATTGTGTTGAGATTGGGCCACCGAGAGGGGCTTATTGTGTATCTCTATGCATAGAATCATAACCCATATAGTTATATGCCACATAATGGGACACACCATACCTCTTTAGGTTATGGGACAAGGACCATTGTGGTACTTTTTTATGTTCATGTATCCATAACCATTTCCAATCAGTTTAAAGTCATGTTGTGCGGAATTCAAGTTGAAAATATTCTAGAAATGATTTGTTTTAGAAAAAAACATTAGCAGCCCATTTTGGTTTGTCATATTTTCTAAAAAGTGTAAATGTTATTTAATATATATATATATTTAATAATTATTGAATTATAGGCAACATGGTCCATGATAATGGACTGTATAGTTTTTTGGGAAATATGGACCAATGAGTAAAGGTGATATGACTCACTCTCAATATAGACTAATCACGATATGGTGGTTGGTTGGAACCATGGAGAGACATCCTATATAATTTGATTAATAGGAATCAAATGCCTTGTATATATAATTACATGTTTTAAGGTCATATGATTAGACCGTATCATTCATTATAACATCATGTGCTAAGGAAATTTTTATTATAAAAGGGGTGACAATATATGATTGAATGGGGATTATGAATGGGAGACCCACAGATTCCTAACCTGGTTGGTGACTTTGGTTTAGGCTGGGAGGATTGAGGATTCACCTAATAGGAGGCCTACATATCTGTCTACTCATTATCAATATATAGTTGTAAAAAGAAAGATGACATGGAACATGAGGGATATGACCCCATGAGAAGTTGGTCTGGGCATACACATGGGATACCTTTATAGGGATAACCAGGTTAATGTCTTAGGTGAGGGAATAGAGAGTATGGGACTAGAAATAATTAGAGGTCTAAATATCTATATAATATATTCCAATTGTTTTTTTTGGAAAATTAGTGATGACTATACTGATGTGGAATATGGACCCACGATAAATAGATTGGTTCTTATGCATAATCTTTCCTCATATAGATATCCCTAGATTATTGATGAGTGATGGTGATGAAATCATTAATGGGAACATGGATGGGTTTTAAACCTATGGTGGAGGCCTTAATTTTCAGTGATCACTGGGTGTACTTGGTTGGGTGACTTAGTACTTTGAAAGCTAGAATGAGCATCATGATCCAATGGAGGTTTCATCGAGATCATTTTGAAAGGGGTGCACATTATAAAATGGATACATGATTATTATCACCCAAATGAACATATTATTTGGGTAGGAATGACTGAGATAGAACTATTTTTATAGGAATATATGTTCTAAGGGGTTAACACTGATATTGAATCTCTGAACATCTATCTCAACAAAAAGTGGATAAGGTTTCACTGGAGTGAGCTTTTTTGGGGATTTGACCTTGGTTAAAGAATGAAAAGATGGTAATATGGATGGATGAAACCCTTTTAAATAACTTTAGTGGGTTACAATATACTATGTAATCCATCTTATTCATATCTAAGTTACTTCCAAAAGTGTTCAAGGAAATATTAAATACTTCAAGACCCAATAGAAATTTGAAGATGGTGGGGAGCACCCCAAAAGTCTCCCATTATTTATTTATAAGAAATGTGCTATGAAAAGGGCACATAGTCTATGGAGGGAATGATAAAAAGGCTATTAATGTAGGGAGGTCAAGAAATATCCTTGAAAAGTGAGTTCAAGATTGAACCACTGTAAAGGTATCCCACTAATCAGCACTTGTGAATGGAGTATCACCTATAAGTCCAATAGATGAGACCTTACAAATTATTCTCACGAATGGGACACATAAGGGTTATTATAGAGGAGTATCATGAATAATCCTAATGGGAGTGTCTTATAGAGGAACCTTACAGAGCAACCCTCATAATGGAATCTTGTATAGGAGCTTCATGGGGAGTCTCATTGATGAGATTCATAGAGTTACCCTCATAGAGGGTCCTAGAAGAGAGGAATTGTGGGAAAGCCTTCATAAAGGGACCTCAAATTCCCAAATTTTTTGATTCCATTCGTTTTTCTTTGGATTAGGAATTACCTAGAGAATCAATTTTGGGTAATTACTTCATTAAAAGGGTGATTCACTTTTTTATAGAAGTGGAGAATTCAATCAAAATGGGGATATGTTCTTCTTTTTTCCATCCAAAATTCTTTTAAAGTCCTAAACATACATTTCCAAAAATATTTCCTTCTCAAAATAGATGTTCAGGGTATTTATAGGATCCATTAAATTACTGAATTCCCAAAATGGGAAGTCATGTGAGGACTGCATGACCATGAAGTGGGAGTAGGCCATGAAGGTGGTTTTAGATCACAAACCATATCTATCAACCCATAAAGTAATCATATGATGGGAATTAAATTTCTACCTTTCCATAATGTATGAATTTATTTTGTGACTTTTTAAATAAGTTTTTTATGTTATTCACCTCACCATAATAGACTAATAAATTCTAAAAATTCACTTTGTGGTTGTTTAAAACTCATCGGCTCATCACCATATAAAATTGGAGTTCATGAACTATGGGGAAACACTATAAACTAATGAAATACCCAAAAATTTATGTACATTTATTTTTTTAATTAAATATCTTTTAGGATGTAATATATAATTTTATAGGCCTCAGAAAACTCCCCTATTAGAATGGGGTCTAATCGGTATTAAGTGGGGCCAATTCTAGAGATGTAGGCTATCACATGTAGAAGTTATGTAGTTCATACATTGATTCCACCAATATATGTAAACATGGAGACTTTTGTTTTTTTCACATTTCATGGATGGAAATTTATAGTTTCATCATGAATAGTCTATTTTGAAAAGCATTTATCATATATAACTATTCATGAACAAGATTCGACCTTTGACCTCTCATAAATGACCACTTGCATAAGGATGATAGGTTCTACATGAATGTGAACTTCCATGTATTACCATGCCATAATGTGTAATTAATTTCCATTAAAAATGTGGTTATCAAAAATTGATTGTGTAAATAACCTCTTGTGTGGGTGTTTCTTTTCACATAATTTCTTATTATATCATTTATCCAGCATGTAGATCACATTATTCTTATGTATTGAAGGTTGTATGTGGGAGGTACACAATTCACCATACATGTGGGTTCTATATAGAGGTCCATACTTTCCCAATTTTTCCTATTTTATTATATTATGAATTTTTAATCCCCACTATCATTCCTTTTGGAAGAGAATATAGATTTGGGATCTTCTCATATTATCAATTTGATTAGTGTGGTTGAAATAAAGGCTAATATTACCGGTAATTCTAGGGTTGATGCTTGATATCATTTCATTCTGCAGAATGAATTTCTAATGAATTTTCCCAAAGTAGAGATTCAAGACAAATTTATATATTATAGATACATATATAGAACTTTAGTCTTAATGAGGATGCCTCGATCCCATTTCTAATCATAACAGGTAATTGAATTGGTTCACATCATCCCTAGAACAATCAAGGAAAATGTCTCTACAGAAGTTCAATCAATTTTAAAGTCACGTCAAAGAATTTTATATATCCTTGATAAATCTCCCTTAAAACCATAAAAACATGAATAGATTTATCATACTATTTCATTGATCTACAAAATTTTATTAAACATCTCACTAAATAATCATATTAGAGGGATGGAGTTTGAAGTGTGATCTATTCCCTAAAAGTATCTTTTCTAACGAATGGGTCAGAGACTTTTGGGTACATCAAAGTTTTATAGAATTCATTGGGATTCTGTAGAAATTTGATCTATATTAGTTTTTGGGAGCACAAATTTTTTGATATATCAGACAATTAGACTTATTACATAACTATGTACACATTGTTTTTTAGGAACCAACAATTTTTATCTACCACAATGTTATGTAAAGATTAGTAATTACGACATCCAACACTAGGGGGAACCCTAATCCTTGAGGGGACATTAGATGAATTTATTCCCATATCTAATTTTTGGTATGATATGGAACAAAACCATCCCATCATGAGGAATATATAAAATATACATAGAGAGGATACCTCCATATCTGTTATATTATACCATTGGTTGTATATATAGATATCATCATTAATCATAGATAATTATGATTGATAGTTACATAAACTCTATAGGGGTACATAGTACAACAAAATTTTCTTGTCATCTTATGATTTGTGTAGTTCCAAACTATGTTTATAAATGAGTGGATTTTCTATGATGGGTATTCTTGATCAAGAATTTTATTTATCACCTTGGTGATAGAAGCATTTCTAGAATGAAGACTAGAAATCTACATGGTGGTGCCTGTTATTTATCATATCAATAAAATACTTGGACATAAGATAGAGGGGAGGACCACATATGAAATCGGTGGGATATTCGAGTTCGTATAGAGTTGGTTAAAAAATTATTTCTAATGCTATGAATATAAAAACACCATATAAACTATTCATTTGGAATGTCACCCATGAATCATAAATATTTTCAGTATTCATCCAACTTTTTTGACCACTAGTGAGGTTAAAGACATGAATAGGGATCATCAACACTTCATCTTCATTTCTCATGGGTCACTTTATAGAATTGTTTTCGATAATTTTACTGGTATACACATTGAAGATTAATTTATTATTTCATTCTAGGATGGAGACCTAGTTTTTGAAGTGGATAAGTAGATCATCTGGAATCCTTTTTCTCTTTATAGGATTGAAATTTTTTCTAGATATTCATAGTGGGTATCTTTGCTTCTACTTACCATAATATTTAGTAACTAAATCATTTTTTCATCCACTATATTTAGGTCATACTGAAAAATAAGATACAAATACAGATGTTTCTCTAACATCCACCAGTTCTCATATTAGTCTTTCAAGGAGTTATTCCATGGTGTTGTAAGAGTATCACCTAGATTGAATTTTGGTATAACTAGTTTAACAAGTAAATAGCCCACTAGATTCACAATTCATATCACCAGAGATTAATTTGGAGAATATCTTTTAATCTGAGTGTTCTTTTTAAAAAATTCCCCAGGAATCATGGGGAGTCCTCATCTTTAATTCCTATTTGGTTTGAAAGTATTGCAGATATAGTAATAGGAATTTAGGACATTGGTTATATCACGAGGTCTGATATTTCTATGTCTAATGTTGTATAATTACTATTAGTGAATACTATTATTAAATATTTCCTTAAAACCAATCCGTGATAAATAAATGAAGACTCTTACGTAGAAATATCTCCAATAAAATTAGGTTCCACTAAAAAATAACTAAATTTGGAATCCAATACCCATGGAAATGGATGAAAAATTATGAAGTCCTGAAGTTGCTACCAAAAAATGGGTGGTGAGGAAGTTGGATTATTTCTAGGCCTATGATATTATCCTAAAAAATATATTAGAGTATATTTGAGATAAGGAATAGTGTTTTTACATATCATTTATGGATTGGGTGAAGGCAAGTTTGACTGCTAAAACCCTCATGTTGTCATTTGATAGGAATTTTCCATCCAGAAGAAATTGGAGGTCTCGAAAAGAGAACTCCACTCATTTAATGTAAAAACAATCACGGAGAGTATATGGAGTGGGATACCAAGAGAGATGAATCTATTTATCATTTTAAATCACAACATTATGATTTTAGGGATGATTAATCGATGGATATTTAATGATATGAGTCTCACATTTCAATGGAGAAAATAAAGTTGTTAGAGGTGATCGCCAGGAATAGGAACTTGAATCCAAGTAAATGATAATTTTCCACACATATTGATACACACCTATCACAAATGGGTAAATTGAAATTTATTCCCTAGGAAAAATGTTTTTTCATGGGTAACCTTATGTTATATCATAGAAATACTTTCACAAAAATAGATTTTAAATTATTGATTATTTAAATAAAAGGGGATTTTTAATTTTAGATTTTGAGATTAATCTGAACAGTGAATTAAAAAAGATTAAAGTAAGATGATGAGAATAAAGATTAGGTCAATGTTGGGTTTCCAATTTCAATTCAATAATATTCCCTAAAATTATTTTACTCGTCTCTTTAAAAAATGATAACTGTAGGAATCTTCATTTGATTCAGCAAACAACATTGATTGAAGGTTATTATGCAGTCTATTTTAATAGTGATTACTTCTTGATCAACCTACATTCTTATGTGTGTGACAGGTTAATAAACCACCCATAAACTACCAAGGAAAACCCCAATTGAGTACTGCTATTCCTAAAAAATCTGAGTGTAAATCACAAACCTAACACACATCCCAATGACTTATAGATTCTCACCTTTTAATAATAAATACTCCTCAATGACAATCCAACAACACGAGAGCTTCAATTATATTATGTAAGATTTTATTTCAAATGAAACTGTAGCATATTACATATAGATTTATTCAATAATGTGATTAAAAACCATATTCATTAATTTTATATATTAAAATTTATGAAAGAAACTTTAATTTTTAATTTATTATGTTATAATTATCTAATGGGAGTTTTTGATATTGTTTAGAAGTAGTTTATTTTGGATGAATAGTGAAAAATATTGATTTTACAAGGAAATGTCACTTTTATGTAATTATAATGATATAAGAATAACATGAAATTTTATGAATAATTTTTTTATAACAAATATATAATTATTAAGTAATATAATTTATATAAAAATATAATCCTTACCATATAAATACATTCTTAACATTTTGGAAATCTAAGTAATGTTTTTGTTCAAATACAACTACTTTTTGTTCTTCTATATCAATAAAGTATTTAAAAGGTTCCATTGGCTTTTGGTTTAGTTTCAAAGACAAAAAAATATCCTTTGATTTATCATAATAAAATTAATTCCATTATAATCAACATTATAATTCATTTTTCAGTAAGCTAATTTTTGTGCTTAAAACAATCATTTTTCCTAAAATGGGTTTCATTATATTTTACAAACATATATTAAAAGTTAATTTTACCACTTCTAGAAATATATTCTTTGAAACTAGATTCCATATTTGGAATTATCAAAATTAATATTCAGTACTAATTTCAACTTAAGTTTTTTCAACAGTTAATAATAACCAGGGTTAAAATTAGTCACTTTAGTTATGGGTAAAATGAGTTAAAAGGGTTAAATTATATGGATAAGTGTCCAAGATAAAAAACCAACACTTGAGTAAATATATATTTTTTTGTTTTTTACCATAACATTATCTTATTCAAATATATTAGAACATGGATGCAATTTACAAGAGTAAGACATATATTATCCAATAATATTTCAAGTATTTATACTTTTTCCCGCCACCTTACTTATAAAAAAGAACCATCTCTCCTCCCCTATCCACACTACATCATCCAAATGTATTAACCAATCCCCACCCAAATATCTTCCCAACATACTTCTTCACATTATATAAGTATTTTAATCACCAAAATACCATTTTTTGAAGGATTATAGTATAATAAAATGGGGGAAACCAAAAAAAGTAGTAGATGTTCTTACTAAGATATTAAATGAAACTTTTTTCGTAAACTACCAAAAAATATTTAGTTTCCCTATTAAAATAATTATGTCAGTATATAAACCATTCTAAGTTGTTTTTATATTAATGGTACCTTCATTTTCCCCCTCATTTCCATCTGATAGAAAATGATAACATCACTCATGCGTATATATAACCTACTCTATATATATAAGAGTGTAATTAATTTTTCTTCATCGCCTTACTTGTATGGTTATAAATATGGGTATATAATTATATATTCTATTTTGAACAAAATTATGGTTCTATAAATATATTATATCATTAAAATTCTTTCCCTTATGTCTGTTTGAAAATGATAAAACCGCTCATGTGTACGCGTGGATTACCCCTTCAACGAAGTGATGGGATTTGTTATTTTATATTACCTCTTTCATGGATGATTATAAGATTCTATATAATGAATAAAAATTATATTAATGAAATTATTAAAATTGTTTTGGTGATTTTACCATTTTACAACAACTTTAACCATTAATAATATTTTGAAGTAATTTTAGAGAAATGAACCAAACACTCTTAAATTTTCAACTTAAGAAAGAACTATTTATTAAATAGATTTAAAATGATTATAAAAGAACTAAAAAATTAAATAAATATGAAAATGGTTTTTTGGAAAGTCTCTAATAAATTCTAATTCTAAATATAGGAGGATCAGACCCATATGATTAAGCAGAGACTAAAAGAATGAGATTTATCTTGCAATATAATTTTATTTCTAGACTATCTTTTATTAGAATTAATTTGGGGAAAATAATATTATAATAATATCTTAAACTAATTATATATTATTATAATTTTTTATTAGGTTTTACATTTTTATATTCCATTTCTTCCCTTATTTAATCAATATTCAATAGGTGAGTTACTTGTAAGTGACTTTCTTCTATAAAAAATATGTTATAAAGTTTTTTTCCAACTCTTTTCCTTCCATGTCAATGTTCTTTTAAATATTTTAATAATATAATTCTTTAAAACAAAAAAATTATTTGAATTATTTTACAACCATATTTCACTGTATTATAACATTTTAAAAATAATCATTAAATTATATTCTTAACAAGGTACTTTTGTTATTTTTACTGAACATGTGAAATGATTTTTTTTAACTTTTATCACACAAACATACATTTACACGGTTATGAAAAATGTTTACATTGAAGATTACTTTATAATTCTCCATGGAAATTTTCAAAGAAAATATGTTTCTCAATATTCTTGGAATTACTATTTAAAATGTTATCAACATAAAGAGGTATTATTTTCTTAAGGAAAAGGAAATAATTTTGAAATTGATTTATAAATTCATTATTACACAATCATACAAGGAAATAATTTTTCATGTTTCTCTTATATCTTCCATTATATTTCTAAAAGTTTTGGTTTTACATTAAGAAATTCATTTATGTTGAATTAATGATCTTTTTTTATCCTTTACTGATTTATAGTTTTGTATTCATAAACTTCTGTATGACCACATTACATATCACTTTCCATCATTTAATTGTAAATTATTTGATCATCCACATCCATATTTTAAGTATCATGAATTTATTCAACATTATTTCAACCACTTAGATATTGTCTTAATCATATACCATTTCTTTATATAGTATCAATTGATGGATATTTATTATGAAATTTATTTAATGGAGTAGGGAACTATTCCAAATTCTTTATTAAATATTGATTTATAAGGAATTATGAGAATTAATTGTATTTATAATTAAATATATGAGAAAGGAATGTGGAATGAATGTGAATGGTGTGGCCCAAACATAGATTGACCCTCTATGCATCAATATGTTCCATTAGGAAAAACAGCTTGCAAGACATATTTTATCAATATTTGGTTTAATGCTTTCTATTTAATTAGAATGTGTTTTTAAATTCCTTGATAGTAATATTAATGATATCTTATATGAACCTTTATGGTAAGATTATGAATGTCAAGATTTATGAATTTCATTTATTGAGAATTTAGTTTCCACTATCAATGTGATTTTTATATCAATATTTTCCATGGATGTACATTGAAATGAAGTTATTTATTTAATAGAATGTGGTTTGACTATCCAATATATCATATTGATTATTCCTTATAATTTACTTGACCATATTACACTAATCTGTTTCTTAGATCTAGATCACTATAAGGTATGAATAATTCCTGCATATAAGCCAAAGGCTGCCGACTTATAGTGAGGGCCTAGGGTGTGATAGTGGGGAGACTATAAACTCATATAAGAGTAAGGGAAAAAACAAAAATGGATAGATAACATCCATATAAGTAAAAAATAGAGTGAATAAAGAATAAATAACTTAAACATGAGGATGTTATAATGATAAATGGAATAAACTAATGGCCCAAATTTCCATGTCATACATACAACATTGAACACCAAATAGGATGGCTATACATATACCAAAGAAATTAAAATTATACACAATAAAATTAAAAAGATGTACTTATATTTATTAAATGAAATAAAAACCCATGCTCGATAAAAATTTCTGATCCATCCTACATGATTGATTTTGAGCCTTAGTCCAAACCTGTGCCTGCAACCTTGTGAACATCTACAAAGGTACCCCTGTGCATTAGTGGCCTGAACAGGGTGTGAGTACAAATTATTGTAGGGAACCACCAACAATATCTCATACATATCCATTTATTTTCATTGTATGTAAATGAGTTCTAATCACGAGGATAATAATAATAATAGCAATAATAATAATAATAAAAATAATAATAATATTAACCACTTGAAATAAAATTAAAGAAAAAGTCTTGAAAAGTATGCTCAAGGAATGTTTTCATCTTATCATTGAAATAATTGGTATAATATCCCCTCATGTATATATATATATATATGTATGAGTAAGGAGACAAGTAACATGAATCAAACCACATCCATGTAACGTCTCAGACTCAAATTCCACTCAACAGGTCCCTGAGCCATGTGGGTCACATGGCCTCAAGTGCATCTCCCAAAATTCCAAAGGTTGTCTACTAGTAGTGAGGGACTAGTGAGTCATTGGGGAGACTTATACCTCAATACCAAAGTCTAATACAACATAATAACAATACAAGTAGCATAAACAGCAAACCATACAGTCAGAAGTAACAATAAAAGACTAATAAATGACAACATCATAATATATCTCATATAAAAAATGATGTGGCATGTCATATATCTCTAATAAATAACACAAAATAGGAATACAGAATATTTACAATCCATATAAAAAATAACAAAAATGAAAAAAATTATTCATGTATCATTACATGCCCCATATTGGTTCAATGATCCCTTGTTCTTAAGAATCGATTAAGTGCCTAATAGAGCTCACTTTACCTTATCATTACTTGTAATCATATACTCTTTTTGGGTAAAAAAGTTGACCTAAAAAATGTGTTAGATATAATTCTTGTTTGAAACCTCCTGATGTTTATTCAAATCAGTTAGTGACTATATGTTATAGATAATGTGTAATAAGTAAAGTAGTAAGAAAAAATGTTCTCAAAATTAAACATCATTTATTTGTAGGTTATCATTTAAAATCCATTTCAATTAATAAAAAATAATTTAACAATTAAATTTCATTTAATTTTATAATTCTTCATATGAGACGCCATGCCAACATCCCCTGTATAGTAATAAGCACAACAGATGACTCAATAGGCCATCTGAATGATATATGTCAAGGTTGAATACAAGATTGTGTAATGTATTGGAATATGCTAGATAAGAGTCATTTAATTTATAATTCAATTCATACCCTGATCCCTTCCTTGACATTCCTAATTTGGAATTCAAGTGTCTCTCTAGGTGAAACTTCAACCAACACCCAACAAGACCATCCCTAGAAAACCTCTCAGGAACCTATAATCGCTCTAGATGAGGTACGAAATCCCATCCAATATAATCAGTCCTCGATGCTTCTCAATGGAATCCCACATATCTAATGTAGAATAAATAGTCAAATTTCCCTTGAGTCCTTATATAGAATTCTCATTAGAATCCATGTCTCACTCGGAATATAATTCTTGCCTCAATGAGTCCATCCCTTACATTCAACATTTGGATCCATGTATCACCCATGGCTTAAATAAGATTCATGGAAATTTAGTTCGTTTGTGGCATTCTAATTTGAATCATTATATCACCCAATTATAATAACCATTTAATAAATTCAATAATAATTTATTCAATTCATTCCAAATTCTAAGGTCAAAACCAAGATCATTAAATACGAATCACACATTAAGAGGTGTTCAAAGTCATTGGATGACATCACGGGGCTTGGCCTTTCCAACTACTCACGTGGGGAGATCAAAGTATAAGGAAAATATGGTTATGAAAACTATGACAAGGCATAAGCATCAAATAACTCACATGACTATTTTTAACAAAAATAGATTTACAAGATTAACAAGATATCACATGGACTAGTTAGTATATAACTCACATGGTAAAGGACAGAAAAGGAAAACAAGATAAATAAATGAATGAAATATTAAGGAAAAGGGGCCAAGTCATCCATCCCATACCATTAACCCATATAATTAACAATTCAATTCATAATCTAATTAATCAATTTTATTTACATTTTGATTCACAAGCAACATCCCATAAAAGGGGTAAAAGGAATTCCTCATGGTCATACATGGGTCTATCTATCAACAGGTCCATTTAAATAAACACCTAAGTGGTGATTTAGATTTAATGTATACAACCTATAAAAATCATTCATAATCCACTTTAAACAAGTATTCGATATGTATAAATTCTAGGAATAAATTTCAATTTAGAAGATGCCTAGAAATTAGTTTTGTGGAGCCATATCTTATATAAATTGCTTTAATTTCAGAAAAATTATAGATACAAACTACCTCAGGTAAATTCTTGATAGCTCATCTAGTATCAGGCTTTGATTCGGCCCATATTAGGAGATATTTAAAGAACAGATAAAGAATGAGAAATTATGTCATATGATCCAAAATCCCAAAAGTGAAACTAATAGCCGTAAAAACCAAGAATGACTAAAGAGGAATTTAGATCAATCAATTTGAGATTAATTGAAACAAATTACACTCAAATCTGATCTTGGATGTGATAGATCTATAAAAAATACCCAAGGCTCCAAGTATGAGCTCTCAATGTATGATATTCATTTCCTGGGGATGAAACCACAATTTAGGTTTAAATTAAAATTACAATTTAATTAAAATTATTAAAATTCACTAAAACAAGTGGGTCACATGGTTTAGGTGCATAGTTTGTAAAAACGTGCACAGACTCTGCATGAATTCCTATATCCTTGGGGCATAGTTCATGATTTACCGACGTGGTTTAATAACCATGTGAAATGCTTTCAAAGATCAACTATCAATATATATAACTACCTTAGACTTGGCTATAAGGACATAGAGCCCAACCC
This sequence comes from Viscum album, assembly GCA_963277665.1. Classification (NCBI taxonomy): domain Eukaryota; kingdom Viridiplantae; phylum Streptophyta; class Magnoliopsida; order Santalales; family Viscaceae; genus Viscum; species Viscum album. The sequence goes on from OY728126.1 coordinate 1,551,222,666, forward strand.
AAACGGTTTTCTCTAATAGTGCGACCTTCTCCTTTCACCGAAAACAGGGGTTTTGGGTTACGAATGATCCCTAAACACCCCAAGCCCTCCATCACCCTAACATATAGCTAAAAAATGAAACAAATTAATCCTTTATACCAAGAATTTACAGAAAACAAATAATTTATATATTAAGAAAGATCTGGGTTTTTAAAAACATCCCTATTAAATCAATTCATCCATAAATTTCTCTTATAAGGGCAGTGAAGCATGATATGTGAATAAATCCTGCCACTGTGATCGTAAATCGACCTCATCCTTGAAGGTCTTATCATATTATTGGTTGTTCTGCCATTGAACCCATATAAAGGAACTAATAAAACATTGATAAACTTCAATCTACGATCCACAATTCGTATAAGATACTCCACAAAGGACACATCTTCTAGTAACTCAACCACCGGAGGCTAAAAATCATGATATGGGTATGAATTGTAACTTTGTAGATGAGAAACTTGTAATATATCATGCATGGAACAATATATATGAGATAACTACAACCAATAGGCTACCAACCAAACTCTCTCCAGAATCTCAAATGGACCAACGTAACTTGAGAAAATCATACCTTCTCTCATGATACTCTTTTGTCCCAACCTTGGGGAAACACTTATGAAAACCTGATCCCCAACCTAGAACTCTAGATTTCATCTAATATGGTCAACATATGATTTATGATGAGGCTGAGCAATAACCACTTTCTTTAGAATCAACTACACTTTCTATGTGTTCCCCTAGACAAGGCAAGGTCCCAACATAGCCACCTCTCCTACCTCTAACCAACACAGGGGTAATCAGCCTGACCCTCCATACAAAGCCTCATTTAGAGTCCTATGAATAGTAGAATGTATGATATTATTTTAGGTAAATTAAACTAGGGTTTTATTCCTATCCCAAGAGCCCCCTAAATCTAGGACACATGATCACAACATGTCCCCAAGAACCTAAATCATGCGCTCTAATTGGTCATCTGTTCAGTGGTGGATTTTCATGCTCAGAAGAACATGTAAACCCATTAAATTCATTATCCCATTATAGAATTGAGAATTAAAATGTGTTTCCCTATCTGGAATGATAGTATGCATGAACCCATTAGGTTTAACTATCTAACGGATGTAAAATCTTTAAAACTCGTCAACCCTGAAGGTCTCCTTGATCAGAAAGAAATTATAATCCTCCATGACCCTAACAATAAATAACCAAACTACATCCTTAACTTATGGTGAAATAATTCAACATTTCTCAAAATTCATCATGATTTCATTCCATTTCCACTCAGGAATAGGCAGTTGTTATAAAAGTCCAGCTGGTAAATGGTGTTCCCCCTTCACCTGCTGACAGGTAGAACACCTCATAAAATAACCAGATACATCCCTTTTCATAACCATCCAGTAATCATGTTAATGTATATGTCAAAAAATCTTGGTGACCCATGGGTGAACTTTCCATGTTGGAGCATGAAAATCCCACATCATCTCCACACACATGTTTGAATGGACCCTTACACGACCATGTACTCACAATATCTCATCATTTACAACCATCCAAGTTGGAGGACGGTCCTCCCCTTCCACACTCTCCTATAGAACTAGGGCTTTAGAGTCCAATATTTTCCTAATAAAAATCAAATTATGAAGGGTAGAGATAATAGTCAAGGATGAAAGAATGTTTTACCATTGACCGTTCTGCACCTCCTAGTGCATCTCAGAGAACAAATCCATGAGATGCCACTCACTACTGGCTTGCTGCACTGCCTGTATATGAGTCATGTTGCTTTGTTCATTGTCCACTGTATTGCCTTTACTTGGTGTGTAGGAAATTAAAAAAATCAATAGACTGAATGTATTCCAACCATCTTTTCTACCTAATATTTAGATCAGGTCAGGTAAAAATACAAGTGAGAATTTTGTGGTCCATAAATGCCATAAAATGTTCTTGCTGTAAATATTGTCTCTAAAAATGGAGTTCATGAACTACTACAACTAACTCAATGTTGTGAGTCAAGTAGTTCTTCTCGTGTATCCACTTCTACCAAGACCTGTACACCGTGACTCTATCACTCTATATATAAACTACTATTAGACTGACAACTGATTCTCCATAGTATAGAGTTTAACTCATACTAGGATCTGGAGAAATCACTATCGCTGTTGAAGTCAATATCCCTTTCAGCTTTAGAAAGGCTATCTCGCAATAATCTGTCCATACATACTTCAAAACCTACTTAGTCATGTTTTCAATGGCGATACTAAGCATGATAAGTCTTGTATGAAACTTCTGTAGTAACCATCCATCCTTAAGAAACTACGCATCTCAAATTCATTCTTGGGACGCTCCTAGGGAACTACAACCCTCACCTTCTCTGGGTCAAATAAAACTCCTATTTCTAAGATGATGTAACCCAAGAAGTTAATTTGATCCATCTAAAAGTGGAACTTTGTGAGCTTAGCATACAACGTATGCTCTCTTAGTGTAATCAAAATGATCTCCAAATTTTTGAAATGGAAATGTTGATTATGAGAATACACCATGTTATCATCCATGAAAACCACCACAAATGAGTCCAGATAAGGATGGGAGAATCTATTCACCAGTTCCATGAAGACCACTGGAATTCCTGTGAGACTGAATGGCATAAACAAATACTTATATAGACCATATATATTCTCCGAATGTCTGTTCTAGGTATGTCTTATGGTCTAACATGCACCTAATGATAATCGAGTCTCAAATAAATCTTTGAGAAGTCCCAATATCCTTAGAGATAGTTGAAGAGATCAACTATCTGTAGTAGAGGATGCTAATTATTAACTGTTGGTCAGTTCAATTTCTGATAATGCATGAATAGACTAAGGGAACTATACACCTATTTTTACAAAAAAGGATCAGTAAACCCCATAGAGACTCATAATTCTGGATATCATCCCACCTAGACCATGATGATCGGGTCTATCTTGGCTTTCCTATACATCCCATTAACATTTGTGAATGTTCTATATTTCCTCTTGTGATGTAAATCTCACACATTGGTTTTTTTAGTCAATGAAATCAGTAATTGGAACCAAACATTTCATCCTAAGAATGATATCAAAACCCATCACCTCAAGGATATAGAGGTCCCATACGATGTTCCACCCACCAACCTCAAGGGGGGACTCCTTGCACTGACACACATCTTCCATTCATATTAACAATGACATGTCTATCATTATCACACCTACAAATGTGTAAACATAGAGCCTAAGGCTCTCCATAATGGGTACCAATATATAGGTATGTGAAGCTCTTGTATCAAAAATGGTATAAGATAAAATAGATGCTACTAGAGTATTACCTCTACCAGTAGAAGGTCTAATATCCTAATCCTATTGGGTCTATTGTACTAAATATGCCTAGACTATACCATGACCATGTGACATTTCATGGATACTCTGAGCCGATCCACCATTTTTTCATTGTATGTCTATGGTCTTACGACCATGACCATGACCACTACCTTGGCCAGATCTCCTAGTGGTACCCTAGCTCCCTAACTTGTAATATGTTCTTAACCTTGCTCTAGAATGTGGATTCAGTGTAGACCCTCTCTCAAAAGCTACTTGATGAAATGGTATACCAAGCCGTTTAATATGACCCATCTTACCGCAAGATCAACACTCCATTAGGTCCCTAATACACTGTGGACTCATATGTCCCATCCTCCAATAGTGGTTTCACCTCGTCTGGATACCATAAGGTGTGGTTTGACTACTAATATCACCACTTGTATTCTACAGACAATGCTTCATACCACCAATCAATGCAATCCCAGATCAAGGTGCTAAACCACCCTAGCTCACATCCCCAACCCCTCTCAGGTTATGCTATGTGATAAGTGCCTTATTCACTATTTTAGGAACATTAGTATGCTAAAATACATTCAATCATGATCAGATTTCATACCTAATACAATCCTCAAATCACATAGATCATTAAATCTCATCACCCATCTGGATAGGTGTAAAGCACATGAGATTAGTAAAATGGTCCGAGTAATCCATCACTCATATTTCACCCTAATCCATATGAAATTACTTCTAGGCTCTGTCATCCCTCAACAACTTAGGAATGAAATAATTTTATAGGGATATATAAAACTCCCTCTAGGATATCTCTTTATGAAGATCTATTTTCATTATAAAAATCCACAACCTCTTGGTGGAAGCACACAACATTTACGTAGGGAGATTTACCATCCTCCCTAGAAGAGTCTCTAAGTGATCAAAGATAGAAAACATGGACTGAAGACATGAATATGATGCATGTGGTATTCCATCCCCTAAAAATATGGGTGCATTATATTACTAAAACCCATGAATCAACCCTACCATAGTCAGGGAAGGTCATGGTGCTCCCTAAACGATCTACATGAAATGCATGAACTAATCACATAACTATGACTCAACATTGGAGTCTGTGAAAAAACATGGCTCCATGACATGAGAAAATGGAGGATCTACTGGTATCCCATGTCCTACCACCCCCAAGAGTATGATCATCACCACCCTCCTGGTGTACCACTCAAGGTTATCATGGTGGCATGACTCTACAATGCCAAATTCACTCCTCAGTTCATGATAATTATCAAAGTTTTCTGATCAACGCACAACTATTTTTGAAAGATACGAAAAATACATCGTCTATAAGAACACACCCCTCTTCCTACTCCATGAGTTAGGTCTGGGTGATGTATATATCAGTTATAAGCACGAGACACTACCAAATCCCACTACTAAGGTCGGGTCTGGTCAAGTTCTCTTCTATAAAAAAATCAACTCTACATTTCATTTTACTTGAATTCACACATTCATGTTCATTTTCCATCTCACTTGAATTAATTTCTATTAAACGTTTGAATTCTTGACCATTTCACATTTATATCTCAATACTATATAATGTTGCACCATGGTCTACCGAATTCTGATCCATGAGGGCCCATACACCCTAAGGACCAGTGAGTGGCATCCATCCATTTCATATAACAACACATCCCAATATACAAATCATAATTTCTGGCGTATATATTATGTTATCCATCACAACAACATGAAATATGTAATGGTCCCTAAATAGCATTGAAAAATACATGGCATGGGGGTTTTATTATGTTCTTAATATGATTTATGAGATGGAATACCCTCATATAAATGGGATGAAACCAAAATATAACACATAATCATATCAATAATAACTGATAAAATGAGGCATGGCACCCAATGGTGGAACAAAATCAATTGTAATAGTAAAAATATAGAAAAAAGCAGTTCAATTTGTGGTAAACTGGTCTTTTTCTATATGCGGGTAAGATACGAACGAGAAAAAATCATTACCAAAATCATATTATTTTATATACCTTTCTGTTATCACACAATAGTAAATCAAACACCAAAATACCTACTCTAATACGACATTGTAACGCCCCAGACTTGAATGCCACTGAATGGTGCCCCGATCCTGGTGGGTCACATGGCCTTAAGAACATCTCCCCGAATGCCAGAGGCTACCAACTAGCAACAAGGTACTAGGTGATTCAGTGGGGAGACTATTCCCTCAATACTAGAGTGGAGCATTGTGGAATGACAATATAATTAGTATAAATAGTAAACCATATAATAACAAGTAACAATGGATGACTGATAAATGACAACAATAGAATATGTCTCATATACAAAATGGTGATACATGTCAAATGTATCTAATAAAGAATCATAAAAATGAATAGAAGGTAGATATAAAATACATATAATAAATGTATAAAATTTAAAAAACTATCTTTAACAACTAGGGCCCTGTTGATAGCACAAACACCCTGCCTTAATAAGGCCATTGGATCCTAGCCTACCAGGTACCCTTAGTTTCCCCACACACACATGGTCCCCACCCTGGGGTCTACCAACATTCCTAAATGGGTCATCTAACTAATTAAATCCCCTACATGCCAACACACTTCCTTTCCAGTGTGCTTTTTCCTCACTCACACATGCCCTGTGAAACTTTATAGATGGTCACCCATCATGTCTCTACTCTAGGACCATCATGATTAACTTTGGAGTTCTAATATGGTAGGATATTGAAAAGGAATGTGCACCTTTTTGACATGAGTAATATCATTTAGTCATTTAACCCTTTTTATTATTCTGGGGTGTTATATTCACCCCCCCTTTAGAGAACAATGTACTCGTTGTGGGACCTAAATCTCAACCAAGGAAGTGTGCCGCACTTTTTTATGGGTTCTTCCTCTAATACCAAATGTAACAACTGGGACCCACTAAGATCAAAAACACCCCGCCTTAACATGGATATCTTGTACTATCCTACAAGGTACACCCAGTTTTCCCATAGACACTTGACCCCCACCCTAGGCCCCCATGTTCCTGAACGGTTCATGTGACTAATGACTGTCCGCACTGGCCAACATATGTTATTTCTGGTGTTCTTTGACCTCAATCACACACAACCTAGGAAACACCACTGAAGGTAACCCATCATGATCCCTAGTATATGCTAATAACTCTTAACTGTGGAGTTCTAATCATGTAGGCCCTTGAAAATAAAGGTGTATCTTGTTGGCACGAGTCATATCATTTAGTCATTTAAACCTTTTTATCATTCTGGGGTGTTACAATATCCCCATATCATCAGAAGACTCATATTGGTCTCATTCTTCCCTTCTCTTAAGAAACAATCAAGTACCTAAAGGAGGGAACTTTCCATTATCATTATCTATGATCATATAAGCTGTTTGGGTTCAAAAAGTTTACCCATAAAGGGTGTGATATATAATACCCATAGGAAACCACCCGAGGTCCATGCTAATCGGTTAGTGAATATATATATTATAGGCATCACTCTAAAAGTAAAACAGTAAGTGAGGAATTACTGAATAGTAAGCATCCTTTATGTGATGGTACTCATTTCATAACCATTTCATTTAATCAACATCATTTAAAAATTTAATTTAATTAATTTTAATGTGTCTGGAGATCTAGTAAAATCCCAAAATCCCCATTATAGTCATAATCATAGTAGATGCATCAACATGTCATCTAAAATATATAAGTCAAGATAGAATCCAAGCATATACTTTGTCTTGGAAGACATGTCATAAGAGTCATTTCATTTATAATTCAATATTGAACTTGTTCCTGCCTTTGATATTCCTATGTTTTAATTTAAGTGTTGCTCCATGTTAAACTTCAACCAACACCATACAATCTCATCCCAGGAAAACCTCTACAGAACCCGATATCTCTCTCGGCGAGGTATAACTTCCTAGCCAATTGATTTTATCCCCAACACACCTCAATTGATGCCTGAGTATCACCTATGGCATAAATTTTCAAATTCCCCTTGATTCCAAGCATGTAATTCTCATAAGAATCCGTGTATCACTCGACATATAAGTCTATAATCAATGAGTTCATCCAAGGAATCCATCATTTGGATCTACATATCTCCCACGGCTTAGGCATGGTTCAATTAAATCGAGTCCATTTGTGGAATTCTAATATGAATCCATGAATCACCCAATGCTCATAACCATTTTATCAATTCAAGAATCATTTATTAAAATCATTCAACATGCCAAGGTCAAACCTGGAGCATTAAATACCAATCAAACCTCAAGATGCATTCTAAGTCCTTGGACAACCTCATATGGATTGGTATGTCCAATTACTCATGTGGGAAGTTCAAATTATAGGGAAACACATTCATAAGAAAACTGTGGAACTTCATAAGAATAAAATTTCATACATGTACATATTTATCAAAACTAACTTCACAAGCTTAACAAGATAGGACATGGCCTAGTTAGCGTATAACTCACATGGGAAAGGCTAAGCAAGGAAATAAACCTTAATCAAGTAATGAAATATTGATTCCAAGGGGTCAAGACATCCATCCCATGACTTTAACACATGTCATTTATAATTTAATTTGTAAAAAAATAATCAATTTTATTTACAAATTAATTCCCAAGTGACGTCCCATATATGGGGTAAAAGGCATGCCTCGTAGGTATCGAAGTGTCAATCCATCAAAATGTTCCTTTAGAAAAACACCTAAGAGGTGATTTAGATTAAAGGTATACAAAGTATAACAAACATAAATAATTACCTTTAATTGAGTAGGCCATACCTATAAATTCTAGTATACAATTTCAATTTATGTGATGCCAAAAAATTGGTTGTGAGGAACACCGAAATATATAATTACCTTTAATTTCAGAAAAAGTAAAGAGACCACCTACCTTTGGTCTGTGCTTGATTGGTTATCCTGTATCAAACATTGATTCATCCCAGATTATTAAAATCTAATGAATAGATAAAGATTGAGAAATTAAGGCATTTGATCTTAAATCCAAATTGCGCAACCAATAACCAGGTGAATGAAGAATGACTAAAAATAAATTTATATCATACCATTGAAGATTCGTTGACATAGACGACACTCAAATATGATCTTGGACATGGGGGATCTCTAAAAAACTACCCTATGAACCAAGGGGGATCTACCAATGCATGAGTTGTTTTGAATGGGAGTGAAACCTGAATTTAGGTTTAAATTAGAATTAAAATTTAATTAAAATTATCAAAATTACCAAAAATAGTAGGGTCTAATGGTTTAGGACCGCAGTTTGGAAAATAATTTACCAACTCTACACAACTTCTTATATCCATGGGGCATGTCTCAAGGTTGAATCATAGAGTTTACTAACCATGAAAAAACTGTGTGAAGAGAGACAATAAAAATTTTAAAAAAATGAAGACCTAGCCACATGACTGTGATTCCAAATCCCAATGGTTTTCACTGACCTTATGGCCTCCTCTTTTTCAGGCAAAACATAGGTTTTAGGGTACATACCATCCTCAGATACCCCCGATCCATGCATTACCCTAATAAGAATCCATAAAAGGCTATAATTACGTATTTAAACTTGGAATTGATGAAAATGGAATCAGTAACTCAAGACAGAATCAGGTTCTCAGAATCTAATCATTGGGATGGAAATCCAAAAATTCAGGACATACTATGAAAAAGATGTTGAGATGAATGTCATACCACTCTTTCAATGTATAGTTTAGTTGATCCTTGGGTCCATAATCCATATCGATGATACCTTCTTTTTCCAATGATAAAAATGTATCTGTTCAAGCTACTTCACCATAGGGGGATACATTTCATAGACTTAGGTTCACCCATACTAAACTCTAATCACTATAATGAAAGATTCCAGGTAATATGTGGACATACTGTAAATAAGGCACATAGTTTGATACTAAACCACTTATGATGCATGTAGTCGAGTCCAAGGTTGGATTCCTATCTCCCGACCCATTGGAAATCCCCAAATTAAGGCTTAGATGATCCATAAGAGGGATGATCCTTAAGATATATGAATACTCTCCAGATCCAAGATAACACTAATAATCCATTTAATAAATTGCTCAATATCCCCATTCTTAGATAGCTATAAGAATTATAGTGAGGGTGCATCCACATGATCCTATGGTGTATCCTAGGTATCACTAGAGGATATCAATGTCGATACTCAAGGATTTCAATAGCATCCAGAGTTCTGGGGTAATGAACCCACCCCTCAACATTTTGTAATCTTCTAGTTCTTAGAATATATGCATCTAGACATGACACTAGATATATTCATTCTCTAATAAACTTGTAATCCACCTCTACAAATCCCAAAAATTATGATGAAATATAGTAAAAAATGGGAATTCCATAAATGATAACCTCTACCCTGGTAGGGCACTTAGGTAAGATCTCAGGAAGTATGATTGAAAATCCCAATAATCAAGAAGGCACAATAGTAGAATCGCAAGAAATAATTATTAGAATTCAAATTATATAGCATTAAAACATATATAATCATAATATATATCCCATGAAGTAACTCTAGAAATCCCCCTCATAAAATGCATCACGTCATCCTCCTTAGACAAAAACCAGGAAGTACCTATGGCGATATTAGCTGCATCAACAATAACCATGGGAATACATTAATAAAAGAGTGAGGATAGAAAAACACCTAAACAACCACTACTACCATAGTCACCCAATCTTACATGTTTAGTACGAGTTTTAGGTGAAAATACTACCATATCTATCCATACAATGCCATAATATCTTGGGGACATCCAAACATTGGCGAACCCACTGAGTCCCCTAGTTCAGTTCTTAAGAGAGGCATCCTACTAAGGATCCTTGAGTTTTTGTTGTGAAATAGAGGAATCCCACTCGGGTTTCTCTATGTTTACAAATAAGTAATGGCATCCCTATTGGAATCCTAAAAAGTGGTAGGCAAGTGGAAGCGTCTAACATGGGATATTCTAGGCCTTATTATTATTGGAGGAATCCCTTAGAGGATCCATTACCTTAGTGATAGTCTCAATTTGAAGTATTTAGCTAGTGCATAGGGGTTGTTAGTGACCCCTAGCATTCATACATTAAATTACCAAATTAAATAATATTATTAATTAGTTCACTGAGGTAAATATAAATGGGGGAATCACCGTAAGGGGAAATCCCAAGCATAATCATACTATATAAATATGCATAAATACTACAGGGAAGGTCTGTTATACCACATACATTGAAGAATCTTTAACCATTTAAATTAAGTTCTCAACAGCTCCTTCCAAGATCACCCCTATCTGTGCTAAGCAACATTTTCTTCCATGTCCCTAGATAACACATGACATGTCAACATGGTACAAATCATTAATCAAGACATTAAAGAATTTAATATTAAATAAAACCCAAAGAGGCATACAGGAAATAACACATTGGATGCCAGTAGTTAGATTATAATTTTATAAACTATGAGAAAAAGGAATATTGAGTTCTCCATGAAACCAATTTCAGGTAAATCCCTAAAAAATTGAATTGAAACGTTTATTAAAATAAATTAATTTTTGTTAGAACACTATGAGAAGTTATAATAAAGGCATAACTCGTCAAAACAGTAGGCTTCCAATTGAAAGCAACCTCTTGGGTAGTCCTATTCCTAGGATGAGAAAAATTCATATAAATGGCATTTTTTCCACCATTATTAAGTTGAATCAGGATAAAAAGCCATAATTGGGAAACAAAAATTAAAATTTATGAGTTGAGGGGACCTAGGAAGCTCACTTAAGGAGTAATCATACCTTTAAATTCCTTAAATATCCATAAATCACCCCATTCATGGGGTTTTTAGAGTGGAAGGAGAGGAGTGATTTTCTTGAGTCATGTGAGGGAAAAAGGGGAAGGAATTATGGGGATTCACCCTTAAATATCATAAAGTAAAAGGGTCATTTTACCATTCTAAAGGGTCTCATAATTTGGATATATGATTTTCCAAACCATACATGAATTGTGCGGTTGTAATTGTGTTGAACCCTCCACCTCACATGGTTTTAGTGAACATTTTAAAAGGCAATATTCCAACCATGATATATGTTTGAAAAAATATATACCCCTTTCCTAGTCTCCCTTAGACTACATAATGGTTTCTCAAACTGTTCTCATGTACAAAATAGCCATCATGGTAAGGTTGCGTGGATAGCACTGACTGTGTACTAGTTGTATTCCATGATTTTAACCTCTCCAAAAGAACTAAATTAATCCCCTAAGCATTAAGATGATCTAAAAACCTCTAAATCATCTTACAAGAATTAATGATGTCTAAAAAAATTATTCAGATGCATTATATCACTTGAATTCCCATTCTGAATCTCTGACCACGATTTAACCTATCTAGTAACTGAAAATTCTATATCTTTTAGAAATTTCCTACATTGAAAAATATGGGACCTCAAAGCCTCCCCACCATAATATTTCTAATCTATTAGATGACTTGGTGGGAATCTGAATGAAATGAAAAACCTTCTTTTGTCAAAAATTATTTTTGAAAGGTGTCTCTACATTTCTGAATTCCCCACATAACTACAACTCCTCTTTTAGCATGAGATTCCTAACCTAGAAAAACTTATTCCAATTCTCATTACCATTTCTGCAACATCAAAAAATTTCTTACTCGATCTCATTTAATGTTATACTTGACTATCACATCATATCTTACATTAATTGACCTATGGCGTTCTCGTCTGTAGGTTTTTTACTGTCAATAGCCAATTATAATGCACGATACTTTTACTATTTCAATTTCCTACCAAAACATGAAACTAGAATCCTAAAAATGATATCAACATGATTTTCATCTCACTAAACCTAATTACACATGGGAATCCTACCCTTAGCCCTCGATCTGATTGAACTAAAAAATTAAATTTTATCAAGATCAACCTAGTCAAGATGGAATTTTCCTGAAATGATCCATACAAAATCTATTCTTCACCCATCTTATCACAATATAGTTCTTGATGTGGTTAAACAATAAAAAAATTCAATTATATGAATAAAAACATGTTGATTAGCCTTCAAATGAGTATTCTTATAAAATCTCAATTTTAGCAGACAACACGTCCCTAAGAACTAATATGATTCCTTTATCCCAAGGCATAACAATATCATTTTGATCCTACTCACATAATTCCATAACCAACTTCTAGTAAACCTCTTAGTAGAAGTATCCATTTTTCAAAACTATCACTATTTTATAACATAAGCATCAATAAAATACTCGATCTAACACCATTGTATTTTTGTATGATACTTTGATCTTAGTGACTGCCCTTGGACTTCACCCAAGTCCATATTATAATTTTTACTTGACATTTACCATGAAATCCAGTTATAATTTGATATATTTATTTAATGGAACACTATATTCAAAATGATCATCTAACAATAGGTCTCCCAATCCCAAGATACTTTTCAAATAAATTTCACCCAAGAAAAAATAACTTCCCACTCCCTATCTTAGGGGGATCCTTTACATTAATATAATGAAAAGAGAAACCATTCACTAAAGCCTACTCCCTATCCCTCTTGGGAATAATAAATGGAAAGTCATAGAACCCACTCATCCTGATCATTAATGTAAGTGTCACCCCAAATCATTCCAACTTCCCAAGAATAGATTCCATAATGACTCTTAAAAATTTAAAACAAAATGAGGTCCCCACCCTTAAATGGATAATGGTGTAAAATTCCCCATTCAACTTACTTTTAAAATTTTCCACGAGTGCACTTCCAAGGAATCATTCTTTCAAAAACAAAAGATACATAAGTTTCCTAGAGTGTTATTGATTCTCTCTCAGCATACTTGGGATAAGGTCAAGATATTGGGCATAATGACCTCTATCTATGAGTACATTATAATTACATCTATAGGGATGTACTCCTCCTCTATTACACATTCACATATAAACAGAATGCACTTGCCTTATCCAACACCTAACACCATGTACCCTGAAAATATATTTCCAGGTCCAACCACATGTCTACTTCCTCCAGAAACCCAATTTATTTTCAATGTATCCTCTACCATAGAGAGAAATTTCTCATTTAAGTCACATGTTATAGGAAAAAAGGATCTTCAAATTTCTTTTAAAACATTAAATCTCATCCCGCACACATCTTCTCACCACTCTATGATTTAAATTGCACCATATGTATCTGAAATTCAAAAAAATATCCTACACATCAGTTATAAAATCCCATTCAACCTAATTATGATCACTCATCTCATGCTCCCATGAATGAGGCTCAAAGGGGAGACTTGTAGAGGAGTATCATGGTGGATCCTCAAGGGGGAGTCTCATAAAGTAAACTTACACATGAACCCTCATGAATGATGACCACAAAAGAAACTCATGGGGGAGTCTTGTGGAGGATCCTAAGGAAGAACCATCATAAGGGGTCCTTAGAAAAAGGCAATGTGGAAAATCCTTTACAATGTTACCTTAGGGATTCCTATTTTTGTTATTTATATGTTTTTCCATTATCTTGGAAATTTATAATATATTCATTCACAAATTATTAAATCATTGAAAAGAGGATTCAGTTTTGGACCTAACAGGAAAAATGTTTCCAAATGGGTAGATTATATTATTTAGCTAGCCTAAATTACTTCAATTTCCTCTATGTACACCCATAAAATATATTCTTTTCAAAATTAAAGGTCTATATATTTTTATGAGTCATATAATTTCTTTTATCCTAAAATGGGAATCAATTTATGGAACCACATGGGGGGAGGGGAGAAATTTACACCTCATAATCAAATGAATATATTGTTCATGAAGTGGCCAGGTAGACATGTAGGGCCTCTTACTCACTTCCACAAACTCATAGAGTTCTTGAAGTCACTACATAGTTGTTTTAAACCCAACCCCTTATTACCAAATAAAACATGAGTTTGAGAATTTTAGTGAAACTCTACAAAATGCTAAAGTCTATATAGAAACATTTCCATTGTTTATCCTCACATTGACCTCCATTAAGATTCCATCAGACATTTCCTGGTCCATGAAAATCAATATGATGGATTTGTGTGAAGAGTTATCCACTCATATATCCAACAATAATATATGACATGATTGAAAATAATTTTCTACTAGATATGGTTTTTTTAATATTTATTTAATACCTTGAATAAGTCACGATGAAATATGGGTCCTGTATCACATAATGGATAAGATGTATTAGATCATCATTTATGAGGGGGTATATTTATTAAAATTCATTTATGAAAATTTATAAAAAATGATAGATTCCCATATAAATATCTTTTTTTAGATTGTGAAATGCACTATGGTTATCATTTTCAGATCCCTTGTTAGTATAATCTTTAAAAAAATTCTAGATTGAATCTTTGGTTGAAAAGATTTCTAATAGGAAATAATTCTTAGAATTATCATAATTTTAATATGAATTCTATTGAAATTACTTTCTCAAACACCGAATCATGGGTATTAGTTATAAAGTGTGTATTAACATGTTGTGACAATAAAAATAGACTTAACGCAAAATGAGAATTTAATAATAGAGAAATACATCATTAATTTGGAAATGGGGAAAGACTATCTGTATTAGTGGTTAGAAAATTTGATCTATGTATACCTAGTGGATTAGATATAATTTATCCTAATTATTTTCATTATCCTACAGTAAATATAAATTTTATTTTAAAACATTGTTTCTACTAAAAGAGACTTTCATTCATCATTAAGAATAAGTTTTATTGTGTATATATATATGGATTAATTATTTAATGGATTTGGTAATATGGTAAAAAAAATTATATATTATAGAAATGGATAATCTTTATTATAAGAGTCAGAATAATAAGGTCAACTTTGATTGTAATCCCACCCACATATGGAATTGTCACCATGGACATATAAATGAGAAAAATATACAATTAATCCTTAGATATGGATTGTTCAAATCCTTAGATTATGAATTGTTTAATAATTGAAAATATGGTTTATTACGTAAAATGACCAAACAACCTTTTAGTGAAAATTTTGAAAGGGATAGTGAACTATTTGATATTCTACCAAGCGATGTATATGATCTAATAAATACATATGATATTGGTGATTTTAGTCTCTTATGTGACTAGGAATATGACTCCAATGGGGGGGGGGGTGAATCACTAGAATTCTATTTAATATTTCTTTTCTTTAGAAATAAAGCTTTACAACTAATTATATATTCATTCTACTCTAATTTTAAACTCATGCTTAACCATATGAAAAGTTAAGAAAGATAAAATAAAAGGTACATATTTTTTAAAAGTTTTGATTACAATGTGGTTAAGAAATCATATCTATGCTCGAAATCACCTGATACATCGATTTTCTACTAAGGTCCATCGTAGATACAAATTTGGGTTAGTAAGAATCACTAATAACCCAAATAATGGTCAGAAGGAATCTCCCTTGACCCATGAATTTCTTATACAAGTTCCACCAGTTTATAGATTTATCACTTAAAATTTTCAACCGGAGAAAGATCTCATGAACCATTTAATTATTTAAATACTATAAAGGTATTCCTCTGATCATTTATATAATAAATTTTCTAGGTTCTACTCCAAAATTTCCATTACAATTTCTTTCTAGAACATCTTCTTCAGAAATTTTAGATATCCTCAAACATATTATTATAATATTCTTATAAAAAAATATCAATTCATAATATGTTTAGAAATATTGAAACAATTATTATAACCCCTTTATATACTGACAATTCCTCTAATAATCAAGTAAAAATTGTGTACTATGATTTTGAAAATACCTCTCAACTAAAACATTGTTTGACTTCCTTAAAAGCTCCTAATATGTTGATATTTAAAAGTCCTTATAAGTAATTCCTCAAAACACAAGTGCATTGAAAAGTTAAATCATTACTCAAATATCATTGAAAATTAAGAATAATCCTTAGTGAATGTTGATTCATTTAATATCTAGAACAACATCATATTGATCTTTAGAGTAAAAAACATGAAATAAAATCCATCATGTAATCTGGATTATTCCCAATAAAATAATCTATATAATAAATCCTATATATGGTAACTCTACATATAGTGTGATGAACATGTTTTCTTCATCATCTGTGGTTCATAAAAATCTATTTAATAACTCTCTATTCAATGATGTGAGTAGGTTCCCTCTATCTATTTGACTTCATAGAAGTATTTCTAATGATATTTAGACATTTCCTATATCTTATGGGATTTGAAAATATAAATATCCATTGTTTTATTTAAATTCTTTCTATGGATTTGTAAATGTCAGTTTTCGATGATATTTGTAAACATTTATCCAATGGAATGTGTAAAATTCTTTATCCAATGATCTTTCTAATACTCTATCCAACATACCTTGTAAAAGACTCCATATGATGATATTTTTTAAATAATATTCGATGGAATTTAACAATATCTATATATTAATCTTTAATTTTATTACAGTAGAAATGGATTTCTTTATCTGGAATAATTTTATAGACTTCTCTATCTAGTAATACTTTAATGATTTCTTCATTTGAACTATTCTTTAGCTAGAGTAAAAAATTATCTCTATGATCATTCTATGTCCAATGAACTCATTCTAGAAATTCCCAATCCTCTATCAAATGGATTAATTCCAACAACCATTATACTTATCCCTATAATCATTAATTGTAGCTTCACCACTTCATAGCTTTAATTTTTTATTACTAAAACACCAAATTTATAAATAAAAAATTATACATATATGGTAACTTAGACTTTGTGCAACATCAAAATTTGAAAAAACCCAACTAGAATAACTAATAGCTTCATGATTTTTGGAAGTATTAAGAAATAAGAAGTCATCATATTAATTTATATACGAACATTCCAATAATTTTCTTCTAAAAAAGGAATTCTAGAAATCGTAGTATCAAATGATTTATGCATATTTAATGGAATCTTAACCACATATTTTTTTGTTTAGAGAAAATATAAATACTTTAATAAAACCATAGGTTCATTAATATTTCCATTTATATTTGTTATCAACATTAAAATAACTACTTCTCAAAATTACCACCGAACTATTACCTTTCCCCAAGATAAGTATAATAACATGAAACTACCAAACAGGGAAATATTTTTGGGATAATTATATCCATTGGTGATAATATATTTTGTCTCCATGATATTGATAAAATACAGCTTAGAGATATCATATTTTGGAGATGTAACTTCTAGAAATATTATATCCCCTTTCTATAATAATACCACCTTCAAATTCATAAAAGTCATTGTATATAGTTACATTTATTCACCCATTTGACAACAGAATATAGATCAATGTGGGGGTAAACTCAAGAAAATACCCATGTTAGTAGTATAGGATGAACTTGTAGTTTCATCCTAAATTACTCTAATCCTTACCTTAGCATAACGGCGGTGAATATATTATCTATTTTATTATTTTTTGAAATATATTCAAGAAAGATATATTGACTATAAACTATTTCCATGATAAAATGATATTTATAATAAATTTATTTAGATATATAAAATGAAAAACTATTTTTAGAATGAATAAATTCAATTTTCTTATCCTAAAAATCCTCATTGGTATCTCAATATTAACCCAACAATATTAAAGATTCACATTCATCCATATCATTTGATTACATGATTGAGTAGACGAAACATATTTCAATTCATATGTACTCAATGTTATGGATATTTCTTGCATAATATACTAACAAACATATCTTTTCACTAAGAAAAATATTCCTCCAAATGTTTATCTTTGATCATCATAATCACAATCCTTTCCAAAATCCATAAACCATGGTAATCTAGACTTATTAATTTTCTTATACAACAAAATATAATTCAATGTTCCTCTAATATACCTCAAAACTGAATTTTTTGTAGTCACATGAGATTATTTAGGATCAATTTTATATCTATAACATAATATTTATATATAAATAATGACTTTCTAAGATATTGTTAGATAGATTAATCATAAGATCATATTTTGAATGTATTTTTGACTCCCTATTTAGCTGACTTCATCTTTTCTAATCTTTATGAAAACATTTATATTTTTATAATCTTATTTTGAATCTTTCATTCCAATATTCAATAATAAATATCTATAATATTTTCTAGTGAAATAAAGATATACATTTTAGTTTTCATGATCTATCCCATGAGAAATAAATTCATTTCCCAATCATTATCATCTCAAAGGACAACTTCATTTATTATGATAACTCCTCACATAGATGATCTTTATCACCGATAAATATCTTGTTATAAAAATTAACCATAATAATTATAGTTTCGGTATTATCTACCTTCATATAAGTATTTGTGTAAAAATTTTATCTAGAAAATATTATTGTTTGAAGATAGTTATAAATTTTAGAGTATTAACCTCTAGGAGCCCACTTCAACTCCCACATTAATTTTTTTTCACTAAACAACCTTTTATTTCATTATTTTCAAGAATGAATCTATTTTGTTTTCAAATATAAAATAATTCTTCGATTTCTCCATTTAATGCTGCTAGATTAAAATAAATCTAATATACTTTTTATCATTGATGATATGTATTTTCCAAGAACATTCTAGTACTTAATTTTCTTGCAATAGAGGTGAATGTTTCTTTAAAATCAATAAATTTTACATATTCACACCCTTTAAATAAGGCCTAAAATTATTTAATAAAACCACTCCCTTTTTATTCAACTTATTCTAGAACACTCATTTAGTACCTAGGACATTTTTATATTCTAGTATCATAAAATGTTACCAAGAATCATTCTTATTAATTTGATATAATTATTTTTTCATGGAATCCAAACACCATTTACGTAACAACCCGCGATTTTATGGAAAATATGATTTTAATTTCATTGATGTATTCTATTATACACCACAACATGTTTATCTTGTACTATATGCAACACCGTATTAGCTTGCAGTATACGCAACACTATTCTTGGATCATGTTACACACAATTTCAAGTTCATTTTATAATAGTAATTCTATGAAACATTGAGTGTGTGTATATATATATATATTCAATGTATAAATGAAATATGGTTGGATTCTGTTATGCGAAACAACGAAGGATTCGTGCACAACACACAACCCTGACTTGGCTTGCATTACACGCAATCGCGACTTTCCTCGATAGCGTGTGTTGTACGCAATATCAGGTTTCACTAAAAATGATATATGGTTATAATATTATTATGAAATAGCCGTTATGAATAGTATTAACTATATTTTGAATGTTATAACATTATTATTTCATCTTACACATTTTCTAGAACATGGTATAAGAACAAAATAAATTTTTCGAGTAAAATAAGTATTTTTAAAAAAATGCAGTTTTTCCACCTTTTGATTGCGCACCCACTTTAAATCTAGTTTCTTACATATTTATAAGTTCAATTTTACAAAATAAAATTATTATTTGGAATCAGGATATAAAATTTTACCTTGGATAAATTTTTCATATTATTCTGATAACTTTCACATTTTAGTGAATAGTAAACACACGCTATATTTTAATTAAAAACAACTTTTTTCATTATAATAACTTATTTGGTTAAATTATAATATTGAATGGTTTTAAAGTATAAATAGAATATATTTTTACCATTTAATATAATTTATGTCATTATCCTTGATTTCACATTGAATTCGTAGGTTAAATATATTCAATCTTTTGCAATGTTTTAAACAAAAACCCATTTTCTTTCGACAATGAGATTAATTTTAATTTAATTTATGCAACTTTTGTATATTGAATTTGGAAAAATTAATTCCATATTTGGAATCAGTGGGTCCAAATTATATTAATAGACTACTTTTTATTTTTGGCCTTTATGAATAGTAACAACGGTAAATTTTATTTACCATAGTAAAAGGTAAATTGGGTAATTAAGGGTAAATATAATGTTATAAAATTATCGTAATACTTGTATTAATACAATTGGATGATTATAATCTGTCCTTAGTCATATTTGGGTCTAAATGGAATCCATTAGGACCCACTTGGAGGTGATTAAGACCTTTAGTTTATTTTATTTAAAGGAAAGTGAAATATGTCTCACTCAACTTTAATAATTAAAGTATTTTTAATATAAGTTTATACAGAATATAATTTCGGTTATAAATAATCATTTGAAAGATAAAATGTTTTTCTTTGTCATGGTAATTTATTTGTAATTTTTAAGAGTTATTTAATTACCTTTTTATCTTATACATTAATGATGCAGAAATTATTTATTTAGTGAAAAATCAATAATATAGTTTTTATTGAAATAGTAATACATATCAAAAGGCCCAAAAATCTGCAAAAAAACTTATTATTAGTGTATATATAAACCATAATCATCCACTGGATGAATTTTTGACCATTTTAATCCTTATTAAGGTGATTATGACACTTATATTATTTTATTTTAAATGATGCCAAAGTTTCCACCTTCATAATTTAATAAGTACAACAATTTAAATATTGTGATTTTTAGATGATAAATTATACTAAAAGTATTATTGTTAAAGTTAATAGATTTATATTAATAATAGGATTTAATTTTAATTTTTATGCAACAAATAAGTATAATAAATAATTATACAAAAATGTTGTAGTAATTATTTTATTAAGAGATAAACCAAATAAATGGTTTTAAAAATAATAAAATAAATATTATATGAACTATTTAATGTGATCCACTAATTTTCTAGATACATATGACCTTTTTTTAATCTATTAAATCTTATATTTAGAACATATCTTCTGTATATAATTTATTTAAATTCAAATAAATGAATAGTGTCAAAATTGACACTATTGTTATTTTATAAAAATAACATATTATAAAATTGTTTATAAATCACAAAATTTTTTAAAAATTATAAATTTACATTTACATGGTCTAAAATGTTATAAATTATCCAATTATGGAAAATTCACAACAAATAAGTAATTATTTGTTATAATGTAAAATGTATAATGTTATTACCACAAAAAAAATAAAATTGATTTAATAAAGATAAATCAAGTTGATAATGTTTAAAATAAATTCCTAACAAGTCTAAATTTTATTGGTTGATGAGATTACAACCCTATATAATCTAATCTTTGGATATGAGTCATTTTGGATGTTTTTAAGTGGGGTTGGGATTTAATATAAACTAATATTTCTTGTATTTCCAAAGGTGCCCCTCTCCTCCCTTTTAAAAGGGCACCTCCTCCCTCTCCTCATCACACCAATTTGAGCCTTCAAGCTCTGCCAAAACCTTCCCATTTCACTTCCACACTTCCCTAGAAAAATCCTAGAGGTCCTGGTTTTCTTCAAAGACCAATTTTAGTGCCCTAAGAGGAGGTCTCAAAGAGGCGCTTCAAAGAAGAGGTAATGTCCGTTACCGATTCTTTCAACTTTATTTATTCTTCTACTTATTATTATTTAGTTGTTTCATTATGAAGTAATAACATCAGTATCAATAATATACTGACATGTTATTACATGTATGAAACAACCCTATTTCACCATTTATCCATCCTACGGAAAACGAAATCACCGCGCGTGCGTACGTACGGAATACCGTCTCCACGTCGTGGTGTAATCTATTTTCCACAACCACCTTACATGGTTGGGTATAATGGTGTAAATAATGACTATATATGATTATTGTAAAGTGATATTTATTCTGAAATAGTATAAATACACTCCAATATAATTCCATGGGAACGATATCATCGCTCGTACGTACGTACAGATTACCATCTCCACGACGCGATGAGATTCATTTTCCATGTTAAAAATTAAAGAATGATTATAAAGTTTATATAATAAGTAATAATTAAGTACATGAGATAATATTGACACTAGATTTATGTACATATATATACTTAATTCCATTCAATTCAATAATTAAACTAAAACAACGTTCATGCGTACGTACGACCTACCATCTCTTTGAACGGTGTATTTATTTCCATTTATTGATCTATTTTATATATGCATATTCTGAATATATATTATATATAAATAATGTTTTACATTCTGGATGAATGTAATAATAATCTATGTAATCATATAAATAATTACAAGTTAAAACACGAACGACAAATGAAACGATTTTACCCAAAACGCTACTTTAACATGAATTTACAAAAGAACGAGTAATATAAAGTCATAAGTGAACCATATATGATATAATAACAATTAATATAATTCTGTAATTAGTCAATGAAATTATTTAAATAATTATACAGGAGGTTTGGATACGTACGAAGCATATCAGACCTAAGGTAAGGGATAATTATTCCAATCACGTTCTTATCCGAGATTGTTTATTCGTATGTATTTACTGAGGTTATATTTATCATCCATGTCCATGTTTTATAAATTTTTTTTCATGTATGTTTAAAGTCATTTTTACCCATCTTTGACTTTTAATACATGGTATGAGTGGAATAATTCTTTTTTTTACCATATGAGGTACTTTTTGACTTTTCCGGCAAAAGTACGTGAAGAATGTTTTTTTAACTTATACGGCATGAAAGTATTTTTCACGGTTTTATAAAGACTTATTTTCATGAAGCTTCCTCCAAAATATTTCATTACTATTTTCAACAAAATCTATTTCTTTTAAAATTGCATGACGTTTTGTGAAAAGAAATTGATTTTGAAGAAGAAAGGATATTTTCCTCAAGAATTCATTTCAAGTGTTTTATCAAAACCATTTTTTTCATCTAAGATGACATTATTTCATATGTGTATGTTTCAAGTATCATGCCTCTATGATTTACATGGTTTCACTTTTCTTATGATGAAATGATATCCAAATTTTTTTGTATGGATTATGTTATGATGGGATTATGTTTATGAAACCCATTTTATTTATTGGGTTATTATGAATGATGTATGTTTATTTTGTGGCCCAAGTAAGAATGATTTAATTATGAGATGGGTGGGACCTATATCTCCCACCAATGCATTGGGTAAAGATTTATATCTCATGAGATAGACATGGATAGAATGATAAGTTAATCCGGTTCAGTGATACATGACTAGAATGAGGGGTGAACTCGATTCAGAATGGGACTTTTTCCACTAAGATGGTCTTGGCAGCAATGCCTTGGATACAATGGAAATCATTACATGTGCTTAATGGATGCCACAATTACATGTTTTATTCCCATTCTATTTTATCATGGTTTATGGTCCATTATGATCTATGCCTTATGTACTTCCATGTTCTATGTCGTTGCTCAAGATTTTGATGTTTAAACATTATGTTCATGTTTTTAAGTTCAAATGTATATGGTATGTTTTATTTTATCCATGCTTAGCCTTAATGAGCATTTGAGATCACCCTTTTTATGATTTATTTTCCCCCAGGCTTAAAATAAAGGTTTTAGGTAAGGAAACAAAAAGTGGAAGATCTTTATGGGAGATGTTGAAGATATTTCACCATGATTAGAAGATTACGTTCCAAGATTCCAAAGACACTAAACTATTACGGTCCTTGTGTGTCTGTTTTTGTTATGTATTAAGTATTCCGAAAAAGTAATGTATTGTACATGTACATCAAGATTTGGGTCTCTAAAATTTATTTTTAATAACTTATGATAGTGATCATTGGTCTATTTGAGAAATGAGTTATATTTGATTCCCTATCCTTATTTTACTTCTTTTCTAAACTGAAGTGTCAATTATTCAAATAATGATGGACATTTAAACATATTTTCTATCTTCTAGTATTAGATTTTTCATGTCCCTCATTTTCTCCCTCATATAATGAAACATTGTAATGTCATTTCTTTTAGTATTATAAGTTTCTTTCATTTTTCTATTCATTTTTTTGTATGGTTGAAAGATTTATTCTATTACAACTTTATAAGAAATGATTTATTCTTCTATTTATTTTAAATTATTTTCAATGACCTTAACATCATATGATTTCATATTTTTTTTTGATTTTTTATCCATAACTTGTATCTTCTTCCATTGGTTTTATACATTAATAAAATTCATTCATCATATCATTGAAAAAATTAATATAATTTTTTATTTTTTATCATCCCAAGTCAAGGAATTAAAAACACCTTGAAATATTTGATAGAAGGGAAATTTTACACGCACATTTAATAAATATTTTCTTCCACTTCTATTCACAGAAATCATTTTTTTAATATGAATGATGTACAAATTACATGCCTACAAAAATATGTATAACATTTATAATTTGATAGAATAGATCATCCCATTTGAACTTGACCTCAATTATTCCTCTATTCTACTATATTTTATTGTGGAGTATAATATAGAATTAATTTATGTGTAATTACATGCCCTGATAGATATAATTCAAACCAATTACATGTAAACTCCCTTCCATTTTCCATTTTCAATTTTATAATATATACACCACGTTCCTTATCAAACTAATTCCCAGATATTTTTGACCATTTACATAGCCTATGATTCTTATTTCATAAACGTCAATCAGTTCATACTTTTGAACCCATCACTAAAGGTTATGGAATATATATCACATTTGGTAGAAATATGTACCATTGGTCTACAAATATCAGAGCGATTATGTTCAAGAGGTTAAATTGACTGATTGTATACCGTTTAATGGATTTTTTTACAACAGTCCTTATAAAAAGGATTTAAAAATAATATATATTTTATTCCAAAGATTAGGAATATCTCTTTAAACTTCTTTCATATAGATTTTTCCAATATTTACTTGACCAATAAGGCCATGTATCTTATGCTATAAATCATTTTCATATTTAGTACTCGAATAGAAAGAGTTACTTAGATCTACAATTTGAAACAAATTTCCAATAGTTATGTATCCCATGGTAATAATATTAACATATTTGAACTATTTTATATTGCATGAATATATTTTGAATATAATTTCATTCCTATCATCCCATGATGGTTGCTTCTTAGTAAATTGTGTTTAATTTCATTGAAAAACAATACATCTTTGGATGTATACATTATTAATTCACATTTAGATGTTCCATCCACTTTGATTTTGAGAGAAAATTTATTTTCAATTATAATAACACCACCATCACGTTCTCTAGAGTTTTTAGGATTTTTGTGTCTCCATACATCTGTGAAGAGCACCAACTATTGATTATACAAGGGTCCCCCATTTTACTGTATTTTAATGAAGCCTTATCTAGTAATTTTTTTTCTCCAAATCACCATTTAAATTATCCAGTTTCATTGAAAATGAGTGGAATTTTTCTACTAATGTGACACCCATATATTTTATAATATATTTTAATTTATATAAAATGTAATTTATCGATAGATTGCTTTACACACAACTAGGAGTCTACATGAACTATGATATTCTAAATCATTATATTATATCCATTACATTGGTTGAAAGGAATAATAATTACAAAATTATGAAAATAAATATATAACTATTTTAAATAAATAAATTTCATTGAAAATTTTTAAATAAATAAGTACTCAAGTTTTAGTAAAAATAATTTATGATTTAGAAATGTGTGTTCTTAAAAATGTTTTCATGGAATTTTACACAAAAAAAATTAAAATTAATTTTTAATTTTTTAGACTTTTAATTTAAAAAAATTAACATAATTTTTTAAATAATATTGTTAATATTATATTAGGTTTAATTTTGATGATTTTTCCAAAAAGAATAATTTTTAATTGAATTGTAAAAAATACAGATTTTTGTAAAAGATGCTATTTCTTTTTTATGTAAAAATACTGATACATTTTTATTTGATATTAATGTAATATAATTATACTATAATTAAAAGTCTGATAATTAATTACATTATAGTCATCATTATAATTTATTTTGTTATATTTTATTTTTAGACTTAAGATCACATTTTTCTGAAAACGATTTTTATGCTTCCAATATTTTGTTCATAATAAATTAAATTAATATATATTAATTAACAATTTTAGTAAAATATATAAATTATATATTAAATAAAATATTTTAATAATCATTTAATGGTATTTAAAATGAAATTAATTTAAGTAAATTTTCTTTTATTATTAAAGATTCATTTATCTAATACGGGTTTTCATTGTGGGTTTCATGCTTTTTTAAAACTAAATTATATAACATATAGATTTTTTCTTGTAAAATGGTTTTAATATTTGGAATAACAAATAATATAATCTAATAGGTTCAAATTAAATTTCTTTCATAGTGAATAATAAAATTACTAAATGTTTTCACCATAATTTATATTAAAATGAGTTTGAAAGGGGGTCAGGGGGGATAAGCAAATAATTAAGTGTTTCATATCAACTGAAAACAATTTAATTATATTTTTAAAAGATATTTCAAACATATATTATCAATGTTTTTAATACCAGTCCATTTAGAGAAACATTCACATGAAGGTGACCTATTGTAATTGAAGTCTTCTATGAAATTCCATGTTTTTCCCTCTCCACACGTTTAAAATGGAACACCTCATCCAAAGTTATTCAATCCATTTAATCATTAAAGAATTAAAAATCCCTGAAAAAAATAATAACCACAATACTTCCCATTGTAAAATATGTTTCTATCCTTCTTTTAATTCCATTTCTTTATGGGAAAACTTGTAAGCTGAAGGATATCTCATAGTGAAGATTTATAAATCTCAACAAAATATATTTAAATTTTATTTATTCTTACAATTGATATAAAAACGGTTTATCATTAAAAACATTATGAATATAGTAATATATATATAATCAAATTATATTATGATCATTTCAAAACCATTTAGCACCTCTTCTCAGTTAAATGGGATATGAATGTATCACTCATGCATATATCTAGAATACAACCTCTACACAACGATGCAATTCATTTTTCCCACACCATCATTAATGGATGGTTATTATGATGAGATTAATGTTTATAAATTATATTTATGTAATAATTATCCATATAGAATTATAATATCATGTCTACCATCTTACCATATGATCCATTGTTAAACAATAATGTCACTCATGCGTATGTGTGGACTACCACCTCCAGAAAGTGATGTGAATTGTTTATCCTTTCATCTTTAATTAGTTTGTAATAAGGATAGATTTAATGAACATAAATGATATTTATGATATAATAATGGTTCTATAAAGGTGAAATATCAATCAAATTTCTTTTTTTTTTCATTCCATAAAAATGTGGAAACATCACTCATGTGTACATACAGATTACCATTTCTAAGAATTAATGTAATTCAGTCTTTATCAACACATAATATAAATGGTTATAAATTTGAATTTAATTATTATTATATATATATATATATATAAATATTAATATATTATATTTATAAAGTTCTTAATATTTGTGAGATAGAGGAACTATGATGAAATTTAATGGAAAAGAACGACCAAACTAAAACATATATGGAAAATGTAGTTGTTAACACCCAAAATGTTGACTTTAATAGATAATTTTTAATAAATGGGGGGTGAAATTTTATAATTATATCATATATGATATTATAAGTATTTATATGGATATTTTAATTAATTATAATAGACATTATTTTATTATACATGACAATATGGTGCTTATGAATGAATTTGGACATAAGGTAAGGGTTTCGTATCAATTTCTCCTCACTGAGATGGGTTTTACTGTTATGAACTGATTTTTTATTTACAAAGAGTATATAATTTAAAATAATATTTTTTTATACTCTAGTATTTACCTAATAGGATTTATAAAACCATATTATTTTTAAATATTACAGTGTATTTCTATTCAAAAAATTACTAAATCCATAATGGTTCTTCGTCTTAATTTTATTTCATTGAGACATGTTAGAATCTATACACATATTTAGGTTCATGTGGTGTGTATAACAATTTATTGAAATTTTATTCTATTATTCCTTATTAATTAAGGGTATATAAAATTAAAATTAAAATTATTTCACTTGTGGGTTTTTGATTCGAATGTTTCCAAATTTGTAAGGGATTATCATATGGAGTTATCTTCTTAGGGACATATGTTCTGTAATAAACCTATATTATTTTATGAGATGTACATACTTCCCCTTTGATATGTTTTATTATTAATATATTTATTTTCATGGTGATTAATTTTTCATTTAATGTTATTTATTTTATAGGGGTTATAAATCAAATTTTACCAAAGGAGTAAGTGTTTTATGTTACAATATTAATTTTATGGAGATTGTTTAAGATTAAATTTTATGATTTCAAAATTATACGAAAAATATATATGAAATATTAGTTATCATATTTTCTTATATGATTTTTTAGATTTTATGTTTTCGTTTCCTTTTCAAATCAACATTTACTAAAGAGACTAATTTTTATATTTAGAAAATCGACCTTGTTTTTCCCTTCTATCATGTTTTGTTATCTTAAATATCAATATTTTCTTTAAAATTTTTTCTATAATGGTTTTAATATTATAAAAATATTATTTAAATCATTTTTTCTATAATTTAATTTCCCTTACCAGGTCTAAAATGAAACTTATCATCAGTTTACAAATGTTGTACATTTGAATTTTTACAAAAAATGAAAAAGTATTTTTTGTTTTAGTATACACCACATGAATGAATTTACACATAATAATGAATAAAATTCTAATTTTATAATAATTTAGAATTTTAATTCCTTCATGTCATATAATAATTTCCTTTTAATATCTTGGATGTTTTTTTATTTTAATTAACTGAATTCTAAATGAAAGTGGTATTTTAAATAAGAAATGTTTTAGTGATATTTTAAATTTATTTTAATATATAACAAAATCCTTTGATGATGGTTATGATTTTATAGGGATATGATCTAGTTTTACTATATTTATTATTTCTATTGATGTTTTTTGTTTATGATGATGAAATTTTAATGAATTCCATTTTTTTTCATGGTTTAATCATTGATGTAATGATAAATGTTTTCATTATATTGTGAAACAATATGTATACTTTACATTATTTGATGGTTTGTTCCATTATAAACCAAGGACAAGTGGTTAATTTATTAACCAAGGATGGGTTGGTAAATTATATCCTAGTGATTTATTGGGTAATGAAGGTTATTTCATGAGATAATATAAACTATAATGAGGAGTAAACCTAGTTTAGTAAGGGAATTTTCTAGATAAGTTAGTCTTTGGAGTGAACCTGGAAAAAGGAAATTGTGGATTGGAGAGTGAATCCAATCCACTATGGTAATCTTGGAAGCAGTCCTTGACTTAAGAAATGATTTTCTATGATAATTATTTTTCCATAAACTTATGTAAAATGATAAGATATGTTATCATGGATCATGGTTAATTATTGGTGATTCCTCACTCTCATGTATTATAACTTTTGGTTGATACAAATTTATGTCATGTCTATTGATTTTGTTCTATGAATTGATGGTTATGATTTTCTGTTGTTAATATCATGTTCTCAGGAACTTATACTCATCTTATCCTAATTCAATGATATATATTATCGTTATTGTGCATATGACCTCACCCTTTCTTATGTTTTCATTTTCTATGTTTTAAAGAAATTTTTTAATTAAAATACATATATGAAGGGTTCTAGTTGTGAATATATAAATGAAAAATTATTTTAAAAATTTATATACTAGTTTTTCATGTAACCATGTTTCTAATGACACTAAACCTTTATAGTTATTCTAAGGATAATATTGAAATTTGATGAATATTCCACTAATAATATGTAATATTTAAGAATTAATAGATGGAATCTCTATAATTATTATCAGATTAAGTTGTTGAATCATTTTTAAACTAGGATTTTAAATATTTATTAGGAAATATTAGGATAATTTTAGGTATAGGATTACATCATAATGTTTTGGTACAAGAGATTTTGAGGGTTTTCTAACAATATATCCTTTCTAAGAACTTTATGTTGTTGTGGTTTTAATATAGATAAATTTAAAAATAATAACCCTAAAAAGAGTCAGTTAATTATTTCTCAACCATAATTATTATTCATGGTGAATGCACCCTTACTATGAATTTTTTTTAATATATAAGGGGATATGTTTAGGTTAACTCTAATTTTCATCATAAAACTGTATGAAAGATTTAGTTATACGAGTTCCATGTAACGTCCTAGATCTGGGGGCCACACAATGGGTGCCCCGAACCTGGTTGGTCACATGTCCTCAAGCGTATTTCCCCAAATTCCAGAGGTTGCTGACTAGCAGCGAGGGCCTAGGACTGATAGTGAGGAAACTATTCCCTCATTTGTCAATGTGTAGCACAATGAAAATAAATATAAACATAAAAAGTGGAAGCTGTAAACAGTATAGACCTAAAATGGGTGACATAACTGAAGTAAAAGATAACTAGAAGTCATATATATGATGATGAAATATGTCTCTAATTCTAAGAAAGCATCCAAAATAGGATACACTGCAATCTGATACAATACAACACAAGGTACAAAGTACAACAAAACAAAACCAAAGAAGTGCAATAGGAACACAGTAGCATCGCAAGCCTAAGATTGTTCCCATGCTCTCCTACTCCTCTAGAAAAATAATTTACCTTTGTAGGGACCCTTTCCCTTATCGACACCTACAGTAATATAATCTTTTTGGGCCTAAGACATGATCCAAATAGGGTGTGAGAAATAAATCTCAATAGGCAACCACCAAAAGCACTTGCCCAACTGTCAGGGAAAATGTAAAACCATAGTGTGCAATAATGAAATACAATAAACTTGGAAGTACTCAAAAGTAACTATTCCTACCAGTTACATTGCCATTTTAATAATTATTTCACAATTAAATATATTTTAATTCTGAGTTTTCCAAGACTCGGCCTCAACTGACAATCTCTTATACTAGTTCCAAAATATAAACCACAATAGGCTATCTAAAAATTAAAAGATAATAACGATACCAAGGCTATGCTTTAGCTTGGCAGGTACAACATAAGAAGTCACTACAATGAATATTAAAAGTAAACATTGTCCTCAGCCATGAAAACCCTTACCATTAGGCAAATAGAAACGAAACCCTCAAGTGACTGCCCTTAGGCATAATGAATATTTCTCTAAGGCATATGAGATATCACCGTCAGGAACAGAAGCTACTACCCTCAGGCATAAGAAACATTTCCCTCAGGCTAAATAGAACCTTTCTCTCAGGCTAAACAGAACCTTGCCCTGAGGCTAAACAGAACCTTTCCCTCAGGCATTCCAGAGGAAAAGCAAGTAACCGGGCTGATCCCAAAGCATAAGCAAGAAATATATATATTTATCCTCTCATGAAAACTCAAAACATTATATAATCATGGCATACCCACGGGTATCCTGGCCAAATGTCTAAACAAGGGAAACACAACCTCGGGGTGGTCCTGGATCAAAGTAACGATCCCAAACAGCAGTTTATACTTATTCATTAGATTACCGATAAAATTCTAGGTATCTCAATAGTCAACGTCTCAACCATAAAACACCTCGAACATGGGTGTGTGGCACAACGGTACACAAAAACAACTCAATAGTTGGAATTAAAAACATGAAAACCTACCTCGATCTCCTCTGATCGATATATGTTGAAAGGCACCTATAGAAAAAACCAATAATGACGTAGATCTGAGATAAAATATTACCCATTAAAATGGAAATATCTTCCCTTATATAAATAATAGGAAGGAATGGTTCAAGAAGAGGGAAGAACTTACTTGCGCGGTTCAAACAAGACAGACGGCAGAAGAATCAGAGTCCCGATGAGCGATCGGGAGCTCCTCCAAGTCTCGGCCTCCTCTCCCATTGCTCTTAGCGAGCCCTCTACCTCCTCTGCTGAATGAGGAGGCTACTACCCATTTTTTATGAAAAAAATAACTACATAGTGTGTACTATCAAGTACATGGTGTGTACTATTTTTTAACTATTCATCTGGCAGCTACTTTCCATTGCCTCACTATTCATCTACCAACTGATTACACATCATGTATTAATAAGTACATGGTGTATAGTTAGTTTTGTACACCCTTAATCATTGACAAGCCTACAAACCCTGTATTCTCATCCCACACAGCCAAATGTACACGGCGTGTGTACAAAATTACATGGCGTGTAGTATGTTTTTTATACACCCAAGCCTACACACCCTGTATTCTCATCCCACACAGCCACAATACATGCTGTGTGTACAAAAGTACATGGCGTGTACCCATCAATTTGGGATTTTCCCCATATTTCCCTTGTTTTCTCAAAAACACTAATGGAAAAGGAAAGAGGAAACCCATACATCAAGAATAAGAACCGAGTTCTTACAAACTTCCCCTCTTAAAGCAATTAATCCCCGAATTTCCCTTACAAGGGTAGTGAAGAGAAAGATGGGAAAAATTATGGCCACTAAGAACATACATCGGTCTCCAGATCCCAGGTTTCATCCTGCACTTGGCCATGCTGCCATAGCACCTGTACGAGAGGAACTGACTGGTTTGGAGAACCTTCGTGCTCCTATCAACAATACAAATCAGATGTTCTCCAAAGGATACATCAACCTTATGTTCAACCTCCTCAGTCTAAAAAACGTGAGACAAGTCTGAGTGACAACGATGGAGCTGAGATACATGGAAGACGTCATGCATGGCCCAATACCTCTGTGGTAACTGCGACCGATAGGCAACCAACCCGACTTTCTCCAGAATCTAAAATGGCCCTACATACCTCGGTGAAATTTTACCCTATCTCTTGATCTGCCTATGTCCCTACCTCGGTGAAACACACAAGAAAACTAAACCCCCGAACATGAACTCCAAGGGTCGTCTGCTTTGATCGACATAAGATTTCTGATGATACTGTGCAATATCCATCCAGTTCTGAATCATCTGGACCTGCTCTGAGGTCTCCTACACAAGACATGGTCCTAGTGAATCTTCCTCACCTGCCTCCAACCAGAAAAAGGATTATCTTCATGGAATACTATATAAATCCTCATAGGTTTCCATCTCAATAGTTTCCTGAAAACTATTATTGTAGGAAAACTCGACCAGGGGTATGTTCTTTTCCCAAGATCCCCTGAAGTACAAGACACATGCATGCAACATTTCCTCTAGCATCTATATTGTACACTCTGAATGGCCATTAGTCTAAGGGTGGTAAGCTGTGCTCAGAATCACCTATGTACCCAGTTCCCTCTGAAACCTTTTCTAGAAACAAGACGTAAAACTGGAATCTTTATCTGAAACAAAAGAATGAGGGACACCATGAAGATGTACTACCTATCAGATATACAATTTCTAAAGCTCATCAACACCAAAGGTCTCCTTGATCTGAAAAAAGTGAGATACCTTCGTATGTCTGTACACAACAAACCATACGACATCATTGCCTTGAGGTGACCTCGGCAACCCGGTCATGAAGTCCTTCGCGACATCATCCCATTTCCACTATGGAATGGGTAACTATTGTAATAGTCTGGCTGGCCTATGATGCTCCTCCATCATCTGTTGACAGGTGGAACATCTCATAACATAACTAGATACCTCTCTTTTCATACCCAGCCACCAATACTGATGTCGGAAGTCACTGTACATTTTGGTAACTCTAGAGTGCACTGCCCAAGCTGAGGCATGGAATTTCTGCATCAAATCCTCACCTATATCCCCTAGAACCCACACTCATCCATGGATATGTAGTACCTCTTCATCGCCTATCATCCAACCAGGAGGAGGGTCCTCACTTGCCACCGAATCCCGAAGAATTAGGCATTTTGAATATGATAACTGTCTCAAACTCACTCTATCCAGGATGGTAGAAATCACAGCTAAGGATCAAAGATATGTTCGCCCCTGACTATCATGCACCTCCAAATTTATCTTAGAGAACAAATCCATAAGCTACCAATCACCACTGGCCTCCTACACAGCATGTATCTGAGTCCTCCTACTCAGTGCATCATCTACTATGTTACCTTTACCAGGTTTATAGGCAAGCTCGAAGTCTAAGGACTGTAGGTATTCAACCAACCATCACTGTCTAAAATTCAAGTCATGATGGGTAAATATGTATTTAAGACTTTTCTGGTCCATAAACACCACAAACTGTTCTCCCAGGAGATAGTGTCTCCAACAACGTAATGCATGAACAACTGCAGCCAACTTGAGATCATGTGTTTGGTAATTCCTCTCATGTGGCCTCAACTGACGAGACCTGTATGCAACTACTTGATCGCCCTACATCAACACTTCTCTAAGCCCAATACATGATGCATCATAGTAAATTGTATAGCTCTTCCCTTTCTTTGGAAGTATCATGACTGGTGCTGATGTCAAACTTCCCTTTAGTTTCTAAAAGGTTGTCTCGCAAGCTTCTGAGAAAACAAACTTCATACCCTTCTTAGTCAAACCTGTCTACGGCGCTGCTAAGTGAAATAAGTCCTGTATAAAGCACCTGTAGTAACCATCCAGCACCAAGAAACTATGTATTTCAAACACGTTCTTAATATTCTCCCAGGAAACTACTTCTCTAACTTTCTATGGGTCTACTGCAACTCCTGCCTCTAAGATAATATGACCCAGGAAGTGAATCTGGTCCATCCAAAAGTGTCACTTTGAGAGATTAGCATATAACTAATGCTCCCCCAGTGCACTCATTATGATCTCAAGATGGGTGGAATGGCCATGTTGAGTGTGAGAGTACACCAAGATATCATCCATGAAGACTACCACAAAAGAATCCAGATATGGGTAGAACACACGATTTATCAGAGCCATGAAATCTTCTGGTGCATTTGTGAGTCCGAACGGCATGACCAAGTACTTATATAGACCATATCTTCTCTGAAAGGCTATAAGAGGTATGTCTGATGGTCTAACATGCAACTGATGATATCTAGATCTCAAGTCAATCTTCGAGAACACTCATGATCCTCAAAGATGATCAAAATGATCATCAACACTCAGTAATGGATATCAGTTCTTAACCGTCAATTGGTTCAGTTTCTGATAATCCAAACAGAGTCTGAGGGTACCATCTACCTTCTTAGCAAAAAGGACAGGTGAACCCCTGGGAGAAATACTGGGTTGGATAAAACCCTTGGCGTGTAACTCCTCTAACTACCTATTGAGCTCCTACAATTCTTACGTAGCCATCCTATAATGAGTAATGGATACCGATGCCGCTCTTGGCACAAGATAAATAGAGAATTCCGCC
The DNA here is from genome assembly GCA_963277665.1 of Viscum album. Classification (NCBI taxonomy): domain Eukaryota; kingdom Viridiplantae; phylum Streptophyta; class Magnoliopsida; order Santalales; family Viscaceae; genus Viscum; species Viscum album. The sequence continues at coordinate 1,551,258,390 of OY728126.1, forward strand.
TCTCGCTCTGGAGGTAGACCCAAAAATTTGTCTCAGAACACATACCTAAAATGATTAACCACTGGAGGGAAATCCTTCTGAGAACTTCCCTAGTCATCCAGATATAAACTCACAATCTGGGCTGTCACTCCACCTCGCCCACGATGCTTGGGTCTAGCTCAGATCACCTGGAAATCCCATTCACCCTTTTATAGAAACTCTCCACCCTCTCGTGACGTGAAACTCACCCTACGATGATAACAATCTACAAAGGCTTAGAAGTGTACCAAATAGTCCATCCCCATAATTAAATCATAGGCTATCATCTCTAAGACATAGAGGTCCCATAGAAAGTGACACCCACCAACCACTAGGGGGAACTCCTTGCATTGATGCAGACCTTCTGTTCTAATCCCCAACGGAGTTTCAAACGTCAAGATATCAGAAGAATAAGAAACACAGAGTCCAAGACTATCCACAATGGGCACAAATAGAAAGATATGCATATCACTAGTATCGAAAAGTACCGAAGATAAAATATAAGTAACTAGAATAGTACCTTGGATAGTGGAAGGTCTGGGATCCTACCCATTTTGGGTCTGTTGCACTGCATATGTCTGCCCAGTGTCGTGGCCCCATGACACAGCTTGGCTACCCTGAGCTGACCCTCCCTACTATCTCTGAGATCCTAGTGCCTGGATACCATGGCCACGACCACCACCACGGCCTGAATGTCCTGGCGTATTCCAATTCTCTAAATGGTAAGAAGCTACTGGCCCTGCTCCTGTACGCAGAGTCTGCATAGAACTTCTCTCACTAGTCACTGGTGGAAACACCCTACAAAAAACGCTGAATATGACACCTTTTACCGCAAGCTCGGCACTCCACTGGGTCACGTGAACACTGAGGTATCTTATGCCCCTCTTTACCACACTGGTAGCACACTATCGGGCCACCAGAAGAATTCTTCGGGTTAGTAATGCCCCCATGAGAGAAATCCATCTGCCTCATCCTCTTGCCGGTAGAAATAGTACCAGAGACTGGTGCCGAACCGCCCTGGTCTGCACCACTAGCTTCCCATAGGTTCCGCTCAGTAATCAACACCTAGTTTACAATAGCATGCACTATAGGCTACATGAAAACATTCACCAGCACCCAGATGACATATCGAAGACCATCCTCAAAGTGTCTAGCCCTCAAAATCTCATCACCCACCAGAATAGGTGAAAAATAATTTTTCTCAGTGAAGTGGGTAGAATACTCCATCACTAACATGGCGCCCTACGGCGGATTCATGAACTCTCGAGCTCAATTTTCCCTTAGAATCTCTAGAATGATAAAGTCATAGAAGACTCCCTGAAAATATTCCCACACCATGTCTCGGTGATGATCAGTCTGGGTGGTAACATCCCACCATCTCTTGGTGGAATCATGCAACATGTAAGTAAAAATCTTGACCCTCCTCCCAAGAGGAGTCTCCAGATTCTCGAAGATCATCTGCATAGAACCCAGCCATGACTCCGTAGACTGTGGTCCGCCATCCCCTGAAAACGTAGGCAGATGTTTCTACTAGAATATACATGTCAGCTCTGCCATAGATGTGGAAAATTGTGGTGATCCCTGAAGGGTTCGCATGAATCGAATGAAGTCTTCATGGAACAGCGCATCCGCACCTGCATCCGGTATAACAGATAGCACCACATCTGGAACTGCTGGATTATCCATCGGTAGCCCATGACCATCCATCTCTGGAGTATACTCGCCACCACTCTCTTAGAGAACATCCCATGGTAGTTTCAGCGACATGACTCTACAAGGTCAAACACACGCCTTAGTTTAATTTACTGTTGAGGTTTCTTTTGTTCGGTTAAGAGTGTCAATGAAAAGGGGAAAGATCCACAGGAACTGGCCAAAAATAGACTACACGATGTGTATAAGGTCCACACAGTGTGTACCATTAATCCCTTACATGGTTAAGTTCTGATGCTGGCCTGGGCATGTCTCAACCCTAAGTACACGACGTGTTACACCCGCACACGATGTGTACACCAGCCGGTTTCCCCAGCCACATGGCCAAGTCCACACGGTCTCTCACCAGTCCAGACTACATGGCATGTCTCATAGGTACACGATGTGTACTAGAAAGGTAACACTGACCCACGTTGTTAATTACACGGCCAGATTCCAGGATTTCACTACACGACATGTTTATAACTGACACGACGTGTATCACCTAATGTTTCTCAATCCGTGTTGTTAGTCACACAGGCATACACAGGGTCAACCCTACATGGCGTGTACAATCGGTACACGACATGTTTCCACAAAGACTTCCCATTCCCTTGTCTCTGCCCACATGGACTATAAAACAGTTATAGACTACACAACGTGTATAAGGTCTACATGGCGTGTACTTAAGAAAAATATTTTCTTCCTGAACATAAGAACACGTGGTGTGCTGTCAAAACTACATGGTGTGTATTCTAGGTTTTTTTGGATAGTAATCCTTAGAAACTACTTCAGATCCCATAAAAATAGTGAAATGTACACCATGGTGCCAAATTCTGATCCATGAGGGCCCATAATCCCTGAAAATAAAAGATTGGCATGTTATACATGTTATAAACTAGTTAAACAAGTCGATGATCCACCAAATTCCGGTCAATGAGGGCCCATAACACCTCAAGAATAAAAGTTTTTAATTCATTCAAACAAAACCTTATACAAAAAATACCCTATCAACAGTAGGTGTGTTTATAATGGTACCTATCACAACAACATGAATTTTCTAGAACAACATATATCACAATAACATGAAATTTCTAATGCAACTACATGGCATGGAAATTATGCATGACATGTGATTCTAACATGTGACTAAATGTTACATTGGATGGCATACCCTCAGCTCATCGAGTTGCAACTAAATAAAACCCAATTATATAAAAATATAAACAACACACCCCAAGTGAATCACCCAATGGTGAAATCTAATCAATTGTAATAATCATAAACAGAAAACCACAATTTAATTCAAGGAAATCCGGCCTTTACCTGTACATGGGGTAGCTACTCTTGGGAACAATTTATTACCGAATCCCTTAACAGTCTATCTCGTTCCGTTGTCGAAAAATAATAAAATAAACTAGAGAAAAGAAACCTAGGATACCACTTTGTAACGTCCCGAATCTGGGTTCCCCACAATGGGTGCACTGAACCCAATTGGTCACATGACCAGAAGCACATTTCCCCAAATGCCAAAGGATTCCAAATAGCAGCGAGGGCCTAGGACTGATAGTGGGGAAACTATGCCCTCATTTTTCAAAGTGTAGTGAAACAGAAATAAATAAAAACGTCCAAAAGTGGAAGAAATAAACAATATAGACCTGAAATGGACAACGGAGCTAAAGTAAAAGATAACCAGCAGTCAAATATATGATGATGCAATATGTATCTAATTCTAAGAAAGTATCCAAAACAGGATACAATATAATCTGATACAATACAGCACAAGGTACAAATAGATCAAAAAAAAACAAAGCAGTGCAACAAGAATGCAGAATCATCGCAAGCCTAAGCCTAGTCCCCTGGTCTCCTACCCATCTGCAATAATCATGTGCCTGTGTAGGGACCATTTCCATTATCGACACATGCAACAATATAATCAGTTTGGGCCCAAGACATGACCCCAACAGGGTGTGAGAAATAAATCCCAATAGGAAACCACCAAAGGTCCGTTCCCAACTGTCAGAGAAAATGTGCAATAACAGTGTCCAAAAATGAAATACAATAAAATAGGAAATACTCAAAAGTAACTATTTCTACCAGTTATATTGTCATTTTATTAATTATTTAACAATTCAATATAATTTAATTCTGATTTTTTCAAGACTCGGCCTCAACTAACAATCTCCTACACTAGTGCCACAACAAAAACCACAACAGGCTATCAAACAACTAAAGATAATAATGATACCAAGACTGTGCTTTATCTTGGCATGTACAACATAAGAAATCACCATAGTTAATATTCAAAGTAAACATTGTCCTCAGACATGCAAATCCTTACCCTTAGGCAAACATAAACTAAAACTCTCAGGTGACTGCCCTCAGTCATAATGAATATTGCCCTTAGGCATACGAGAAATCACCCTCATGCACAACAGCTACTTCCCTCTGGCATAAGAAACGTTTCCCTCAGGCTCAACAAAACCTTACCCTCAGGCTAAATAGAACCTTTCCCTTAGGCTAAATAGAACCTTGCCCTACGGATAAACAAAACCTTTACCTCAGGCATTCCAGAGGAGAAGCAGGTAACCGGGTCGAGCCCAAATCACAAGTAAGAAATTCATATATGTTTCCTCTTATGAAAACTCAAAACATGCTATAATCATAGCATACCCACAGGTATCCTGGACAAATGGCTAAACAAGGGAAACAGACACTCGGGGTGGCCCAAGATCAAAGAAATGATTCCAAAAAATAGTTTATAATTATTCATTAGATTACCTATGCCATTCTAGGTATCTCAATAGTCAAAGTCTCATCCATACGACACCGCAGACATGGTCTCATGGCACAAAGGTTCACAAAAACAACTCAACAATTGGAATTAAATACAAGACCACCTACCTCGATCTCCGGTGATCGATATATGTGAAAGGCGCCTCCCGAAACAACCAAGAATGACATATATTTAAGATAAAATATTAACCGTTCAAACCTAAATAATGTCCCTTAGGGAAATAATTGGACATAAAGGTTCAAGAAGAGGGAAGACCTTACCCGCACGGTTTAAACGAGATCGATGGTGGAAGAATCGGTGTCTTGATGAGTGATCGAGAGCTCCTCCAAGTATTGACCTCCTCTCCCACTACTCCTGGTGATACCTCTACCTCCTCTACCGAATGGGGAGGCTACTGACTATTTTTAATGAAAAAAATAACTACACGGTGTGCACTATCAAGTAAACGATGTGTACTATTTTTTAATTGTTCATTTGGACGCTACTTTCCAATGCCTCATGATTCATCTACTGACTGATTACATGGATTTTAGATAGTTTTTACACCCTTAATCATAGAGAAGACTACATACCCTGTATTATCATCCCACATAGCCAAAAGTACACGACATGTGTACAAAAGTACATGGCATGTAGTTAGTTATTTTACACCCAAGCCTACACACCCTATATTCTCATTTCACACAGCCAAAGTACACGACGTGTGTAAAAAAGTACATAGAATGTACCCATCAATTTGGTATTTTCCCCACATTTCCCTTGTTTTCTCAAAAACACTAAATAAAAATGAAAGAAGAAACCCATACCTCAAGATCAAGAACTGGGTTCTTACATTCCATGTATAAACCTGGGTAAACCTAAGGATTCATAGTTTGAAAATAAGATATTCTAGTTTAGACATCCTACAAATGATTTTTAAGAATTATATGATTACTCATTACTAATCCTCACACTGTTATTTTGCGTTTATTTCATGGATGGAAGTATGAGGAATCATGTTAACACTGAATGTGATGGGAGAAGTAAAACATTTTATTCATGAGGAACCAAATGAGATGGAATATAGAGTGTAAATTATTGTTATTGTGACTAACTATTTATCTTGTCATATGACTAAAATCCTAAACATAGGTTAGTTTCTTAATGTACCAAATAAGAGAAAAATGGAGTTTCGTGATGATCATGGTGGAATAAAGATTCAACTTTCTACATGTGAAGAATGTGGGAAGAGACACCTCAGTAAATATCTCTAAGTAATGAGATTATGTTTTAGTTGTGGAAATAAAGGACATATAACAAGTAATTTATATGGTAAAATAAAAATTTTGGTTAACCCAACCGATGTGAAAAATGGTTTCTATAAGGTTTCAGTTGAAGATAAATTTTTTATCTTGAAAAATACATGAATTATGGAAATACATGTCCTATTGGTAAATCTAAAGATTATTATCAATAGGGTTGTATGAGTAAAGGTTTTACTATTGATATTAGGGTGATTAATAATAACATTTGAAATGTATGACTTATTTGAAATCTATTAATTTTGTTGAGAAGCATGATAAATTGAGTTTTACGAATATTAAGACATGATTCATACATCATATTATATAATGAATATATTAACGAATAATATAAAAATAATAGTTAATGGTTTATGAAGGAAGTGGAATGATTGAAGTCTTTATGTATTGAAATTTTAGAATGATGTTATTGAAGTATTTAATAATTTAAATTGTATGAATAAGAAACATGAAACATATAAGGATTATTCTGTAGTGGTTTTTATTTAAGTATTTTAAATCATATGTTGAATAAAACTAATAACAAAGAAAATTACTATGGTAGTAAGGTAATATTTTTTTAAATGCATGATTCAGGGATTGAAAACCCCTAATTCATGCTTGAGGTTGAGATTATAAGTTATAGTTAGGATAAAGAGATGATTTATTTTGATAATTCAAAATGGTTAGTATTGGTGACTTTGATATTAAATAGTGGTTTAAGGAAAAATTGATTTGGGTTATTCTTGATGAATTTTAAATATGTTTTTGGAATTATGGAATATATTTAATAGTAATTTATTTTATTTTAATTATAAATATAGATTTATGTTTTGGAATCATATATGTTTTCATCAAGGTTTTATGGTGATTTAGTTTATTAGCTTCTTTTAGGAGAATATATGTTAATGGTATTAACAAGTTTATCATGTGACATTAAAGGCTATGTTATTTTTTTGGGGATTAATGTTAACTTAATTTTGGAACTTTTCTGACATTTTCTATTTTTTTGGGTTTTGAATTTGATGAGACATTTTTTTTGGAATATTCCTAAGTATAACTATTTATATAATGGTTTATATTTAAATTTTAGGGTAAATTTTTAGGTTTTGGAGATTATTTTAGTAATTTATAATATGATGATTTATCTATATTGGATAATTATTGAAAACCATTTTTTGGTAAATATTTAGAGACAAATGGAATGACTTTTCCATTCTTTTATGGATCATATGATTGTTAAAAGGTATTTTTAGTTAGTTTGGCATGAAAAATTTTTATTGTTCGAATATGGGTGAATGAAGTGAAATGTAATTAAAAACATAACAAAAAGATGAAATTATGTTTATGATTTTTATTAAATCAAGTAAGTATATTTTCTCAAATTCCATGGTAGAATAATTCCTAAACTCTAGGAATAATGATCTCAAAAGTAAATTTTTTTTACTGTTTATAATTTTTTTAAAATTTGATGGTCATTTTAATCCCACACGGATTTATGGTTTGGTGTTCCTTATCTTTCTTATAAAATATTTCTATATCACAATATATTATTTTCTAGAAATTATCTCTCTCCACAATGTCCATATTTTCACTTCAAATTTTTTTATCCTTATATGGGAATACGATTATGGGTTATTTAGGTAACCTTAATGTTTATTAATTACTCTTTATAAAAATCCATGATTTTAATACTTAGATATTAAAATTTTATATATGAATATATATTACATTACACAATCTCAATGTTGAGGATAATAAAGTTATAGTGACATCATAAATGTTGACCCATAAACAAATGGTCCACAATTGTTCTACGCTATCTAACACTCTTTTATTCTTAACTAGAACCCTTTTTAGACTTATTATACATAATACCTTTCTTCATATCATAGGGAATGGGAAAATATTAAAGGGTGATATGAGATTATCATTAAGGATAAATAAAGGATATATCAATATAAAATGTGTATATAGTTATGAGAACATGAGAATAACTTATATAAAACATACCACACATATCGATGATCATAAACATGAGTAATGAAATGAGTTTTGGAATTTAATAATATATAAATCATAATATAATAACGGAACATGTTTAGTGAGAGCATAACATTGCATAAAAAATAGATTTGATCCATATACATAATCATATACAATCTTATGTCAAGGATTCACCCCACGAAATTATTAATACATTACACTTGGAATAACCACCCATGTACCTTATTTGAGCTTGGGATAACAACCCATTGATCCTCATTTGGGCTTGGTATAAACTAACATGTGCAATTTTTGAATCTTGGGATAACCTTCCATGTACCCTCTTCTGGGCTTTAGATAACCACCCACGTACTATTTGATCTCATATAATAGTAACCATTACCCAATATATTGAAGGGAGATATATGTCCCACCCAACACATTATAAATATCACACATACATGTTCAAAAATTTTATAAAACATTTATCATTTTAAAACCAATGAAAATAAATGGATTTTATAACCAATTAACCATTTCCTCAAAGTATAACCTTTGGAAAAAAAACTATGTTTCATAATCATTTTATCATGGTATAACCCATGGAATAAAAATGGGTTTCATAAAAATATTTCTATAAAAAACATAAACCATCTAGAGAAAGATAAATAAGAGTATCATTGGTTTATATCCCCATTAAATTGTAAGTAACCCCAAAGGATGTTGTCTTAGATGGAAAATGATTTGGGAGGCAATATCACATAGAACATTTCTTGAGGAAAATATGCATTATTTGAAAATAATTTATTTAAAAATAAATATTCATAAGATATTTTGGAAACAGTTTTATTTGAAAATAACCTTGAAAACATATAATTTAATTTTCAAATAAAATAATGGTTATGAAGGTGTAATATTATGTTTATGAAGTACACATTAAAACAAGTATTCCATTCAAAATTTTAGTAAAATAGAAACAAGAATTGTCTAGAAAATGAAGAGAATATTCCCTTCAAAATATTTTGAAAAATGTAAAACATGTGAAATGCCATATATTTATACGAGATGAAAACATAGGGAATAATTGGATTTTTTTTTACCAAATGGGTAAAATATTGATTAGGGATCCAAAATTGAATTTTGAAGGATGGAATGCCTTGAAATTATGGTTTTATATGTGTAATGGATATTAGATTGTATACGAAGGTCTTAGGATAATATCGAGGGTTTGGGTCACAAATTCAGTGTTTTTGGAAAAGTGAAATAGAGGGAACTTGGTTGTAGCATTTTTAGTGTTAACTGTGCATTTAAATTTTGTTGTCTAGTTTATAGAGGCACATGGGTTGGGGTGAGTATGCAACAGGATAAGAAAAACAATATGTGTGTCTGAAATTTATTGAAGAAAATTCATATTGCTATCATAGGGTCTGTTAAATTGTGTGTCATGCCCATGAGGTGGGGTTGGTTCTTAGATAGTTCCAACTGCATGGTTGGCACATTTGAAAAAATGTGTAGACAAACTATGTATCCCTTTAAAAAATGATACATTACCCCTTTTCTGCTATGTGAATTAAGAGGGAATCTCACATTTCTCTTCCTTATCCTCTCCCATGTACTCACATTCATCTCATCTACTTCCCTTGGGTGATTATCCCTAATTTTTTGTCTATTTTGATCTCCTTTAGGTGATTTGGAAAATTTTATGAAATTATTTTAATTTTTTGGCCTCTATTGTGTTATTTTTATTACTCTTATAAGCTATGATTCTCCATTTAGGGATTTCTGTCTTGATTCCATCGATTTATAGTATAATTAGATATCGATGTTGGGGTTTTCACTCTTCCTTAAAGAAGGTTAACCTGATAGCCCATATGCACTTCACAGCTTGTTGTTTAATTGAGCCATGTCACCATGGTGAATTTTTAATGCATAAATAATTTTAATTAAAATTGATAAATATTTATTTTGATTCCATTTCTTAGGGATTTTACTCCATATGAGGTAGGTGGTGTATGGTTTTTGTTGGTGTGCGTAAGGTCTCAATTTCAGTGCGATAAGTTCGACCAGTGTGCTTTTGAGATCTATGAAATTTTATAATTAATTTTTTTTTTTCATTTTTAAGATTTTTTATGTATTTTTTAAATTTATTATAATATTTTCAAAATTAATTAATTCTAATTATTTGTGGGAGAGTTCCAGTACAACTTAGTTGAACTTGGAAAATCCATATAAGTAGTTGTTGGCCATTGGAAAATAGATGGGATGTTTCATAAAGTTAGGTGGTCTATCGTAGCTACCCCTTTAGTATTTTATGAATTCTTATGGTACCATATCAATTCAAGAGATCATCCTTGAGAGTTAAATACCCCTCGTATAAATTTATTACAATGAATTATTTAATTAAATGAAATATGTAAATGGTGTTGGATGAATGGATGATTTCACTAACAACCCTAGTTTTCTAGCTTCATCCCATGACTTGAGGATAGGACTTTGATCAAGGATACCCTATGAGATGCATCCAATTTTCATTTATAGGATACCCAATGTGATTCCTTTCATATATACTAAACTAATGTACCCAAAGAGAGACGACTCTATTTACTTTGGACCTTAAGGATACTATTTAAGATGCCTCAACAGTGTTATGAATTAGGGAAACTTGTGGGTGCCCTGGTGATTGGACTATGCTAAGATAATACGTTATGGGTTTCAGTAGAGATGATTTTATGTTTCACCTTAGAATTCTACCCAAAATTTTAAGCCTCAAAGAAATAGATATATAGGTGGGTTAGGTTTTTGGCCACCCTCACTATTTATATTATTCCCTCACTAATTAACTAATGATGATTGATGATTACGAAAGATGATTCCTCATTGGTGGATGATGAGGCTGACACAATTAACTATTTGAAAGGGACTCCTAGATGTGCTTCTTGGGATCTGAATTTTGAGCCATAATATATTGTGATTGCTATAGGTACTTCTTGGAATATATATTTTGAGCCTTTCAATCATTATAAGGGATTCCCAGACTTCCTTCTTGGATTTAGATATTTAAGCTACATAATTTACTATTACATTATTAGATATTATCATGAGTACTTATAAGGACTTTTCATTTGAGCCATATGTGAACAAATATTAGACACGATGCTCCTTATCATCATTAGAACAGTTGGACGTTGCAATCCACACCATTTTTATACATAATTGATGTATGTTTATGCTCTCCTCAGTCAATTCCTAGGTTTCTCCCAAGGGTTGTGGTTCTATTTATATGAGTAGATACCAAACATGTAATTGGATCTAGAGATCATTCCTTGTAGATCATCTAAGGGTGATACCCTTAGAGATTATCAGAGATGTAATGTCATGATGGCCAATGGAACAAGAATTTTGAATAAAACCTTGAAATTGATTAAATGTGGATTAAGTAGTATGAAATCTATCCTAATTCCACATTTTTAATATTTTCCATTGACATATGGTGTCCATTTCTATAGTGATTTTAGGAGAGTATGGGTTAACCCAGGGTTATTTAATTTATCATCCTATGGTGAGATATATTTGTTAGAGACATTTCCAATATTGATCATAGAGGGTATTGACCATTGTTATTACAGACCCAGAGACTGACTTAATTATAAACTATTTTATTGGTTCAATATCCAAATCAATTCCATTTTCATAAGATGTATAGACAATTGATATTACAGACCCAAGGATCAACTTCTATTATTTATGTTATTTTCACTTTACTCATGTATATACATATTTATGTATATAAAAATATTTATGGGAATTTATATATATACAATGAAATATATATATATATACATGGGGACACATTACCCAGTTGATCTGGATTATGGAACCACGAATTACCTAGGGTTTAACATTATGTGTTTTATTTAATTTTCTAGTAGTGTCTCATTGAAGATGAGTAATTTCCTTTAGAATGTCTTTTATGACATGTTTGTTAGCAGATATAATTATTACTATCATTAACAAGATGAGTGGATCAATTATATATAAAACCCATAGTACTTTATATTTATGAGACCACGTTGGTGATTCCCTTAGGAATTTTGTACTCACACCGTTCTTGGGCTGCTGTTTTGCTGGGGGTATCTGTGTATATGTTAACTTGGTTGTAGGAAAAGGTAGCGATGTTTCCCAAGAATTATCAAGAAATATTTCTCAAATATGTATGTGAAGATTGGGTATGTGGTCTAGTTTGTAGTTAAGAGTAGATAAATGTACTTTATTTTAGTTTCTTTTATGTACTCCTTCTTGTTTGGTCAACCTAGTGGGCGAACAATGTTGAATGTATTCCATGGATGTTTAGGCCTTTATGAAATTTCATTTATTATTATAGAAAACTCCCCTTTCAGTCTACTTATTATTTTCCCCCAAAATTTATTTACTTACTTGGATGATATGTAGTTATTTATATTGTTTTTACTATGATATGAGAGAACAATATCTCTACAAAAACACCATAGGTCCTCACTATATGTCAGAAATCTTTAGTGTATGGAGAGGCACTCATAAGGAATTGTGGAAAACCAGATCATAATAGAACTTTAGGGGAATCTAGTTTAGGATGTTAAAAAGTGGAATCAACACCATGTTTCTATCATGGGACATATTGATTATGTCCCGAGAGATCAATTTAATTATACATGGCTTGAGTGGTACAATATCATGCTCAATGCCCTTTTCATAGGATATCCAGACAATTGATATTATGGACCGAAGGATTCACTGCTGTTGTTTATGTAATTTTCCCTATACTCATGTATATATATATATATTTGGGAATATACATATATATACGTATAAATATAAATATATATATATATGATGGAACATTACCCAATTGATTGGGATTTCAAACCCAAAGATTTAGTGTTGTTTTGTGTTTTTTATTTTATTTTCTATTAGAGTTGTGTCTCACCTAGGATGATCAATTTCCTTGAACATTTACTATATGAATTTTTTGTTAGTTTATTTCCTAAATCTATGATTATTATTATAAATATCTTGATGATTAGATCATTTTTTCCATACACTGTATATTAATAGCTATAAATGGGATGACATTAGTGGTTACCTATGATGTTTTTTACTCACACCATCAACCTTCCATTGCACTAGGTTACCTAAGTGGATGTTAACTTGGTTTAAGGAACAAGTAGGGTCGGGGACTAGGACCGATAAATAATGGTGGATCTGATATCTATATAGAGATCATGTATATTTTCAGGCTCATTGTTAGAAGCATATCCTTGTAATATATTTTAGTTTCTTTTATTTTGTCTTTCTTGTATGTTCGGCCTAGTGGGTGATTAGTGTTGTATGAGGGTATAGTCTCGTCACAGACATTCCCTAGTCCCTCACTACTAGTCAACAACCTCTATCATATGGGGAAGCACACTTGAGGCCTTTAGAAGAACCGACTCAGTGCACTAGCTTAGTGGAATATTGGTTGAGATGTCACAACATGGATAAAAATTTATTTAATAAATAATTTGAATAATGTTAAAAACATTTTTTAATTTTTCTTAGAATACAGGGTTTTGGAAAAAAATGGGTTTCCACTGATGAGAGAAATAAAGATGATTTTTCTTTAAATCATCATTTTGAACTCTTGAGTACATAAACATAGAAAAATTAAGGGAATTTGTTTTCTTTAGATATAACCATATTAAAATAAAATTCATGTTTTTATTTAGAGATAAATCATATGATTTCATAAATAGAAGAAAAATCATAAACAAACCCATTAAACGATGAGATTGAAACAAAAAACTCATACCACTTCAGTAAATCCGAATCACAATACCCATGAATTAAAATGATTAAATGAAACATATAATATAATTAGAATAATGATATTAATGATATAACATCACATATTGGTAGTATATACACAAAATATAATAATATAGGTGTATAAAATTACTTAGCTCTCTAATAAAGCAATTTGAGAGAAAACTATATTACCACATTGGTAACATTGAGCCATAATCCCCATAAAAGGGAGATCATAAAATGGATGTGTAAATCATCATAATTTTAAGGATAAGAATAAAAATTTATTTTTATAGGAAGTATATATACCATATAAAAGAAAAATGTGGTGAATATGACAGGTGTCCCATAGAAGTATAAACTGAGAGACAAATCCTTTACCATATGTATCATATTTATTTGTACAAGTACAAACCTCATTTATTATAAATATAATTTTATTATAAATATGTTAAATTAAAATACATACATACATACATATATATATATATATAATTCCATATATTATTTACTTATGACCTTTTATTACCCATTTGTTAACCATTCCATGTTAGAGCAGCATCTCAGGAAATAAATACTTTGTATTTTCAGGTATATTTTGATTTTTTATTTTTGATCCTCTTACATTGATAATTGTTCCATCACTTATATAATTATAAAACTGATATAAATATCATATATATTCATTACAAATATATTTATAGTGATTCATAAAAGTTATAGATAGAAAAGGAAATACATTTTTCATGGAGGTAGTAGGCTGGATGTACGTATGAACGTTGTTTCCATTTTCCAAACGAAAAAATGAAAGAAAGGTAAATAATATATTAAAATTACATAATTTTTTGTTATATATATATATATATTTAAATACATAATAGTTTCATTAAAACCATCCATATTACCTTCTATATAAATCATGAACAAATAACATCGCTTTGCCAAATGGGAGTCCCCGTACAGACAAGTGACCTTATTGTTTTTCCACAAAATAGAAAGTAAGATGTAATATGGGATGTTGTGATTCCAAAATAGTAATAAAATCACATATATCATACATAAAACATAAATCCACCATTATATCCATATTTAAAAGGTTTAAATGGAAAAATTAATGAAAATGGTTCTTGAGGCGGTAATCCTCCGTATACATGAATGAGGATTTCGTAACCCATTTAATGGAAGAGGATATGGTTTTAAGTTATTTAATTAACATAAAAATATATAATTTTATATAAGGAACCTATTTTATTATATAATAATGGTTTAATATTAATTTATAGAGGTTGATGATTAAGTAAAATAAAAACACTCATTGAAGAACTTTGCCTCCTCTTCAAGTAACCTCCTTACGTTTGCACCAAAAGACTTACTAGGATGAATATTTGGAATAAATAAGGATTTTATAATGATATGTAGGATTATTTAAGTGGTTTAGGTAGTTCCTTTCTTATAAAAATGTGTTTTGAATGTGTTTATATGAGAGGAGTGGGGTAGTCTTTTATATGTGAGGTGAGTGGCACACTTGTAATTTTTCAATATAAAAATGTGTTCCCACATTTTTCTCAGACCAATAGGATCCTAAATGGGAAATTCTAGAGAATAGACTATATAAGGTCTACATTATTCAATATAACATGTTTTTACACCTTTTTTATGATGTAAACCCTTATCTTTTTAGTTTAACCCCCATCAATCCTATTTTACCTAAACCACTTTAAATTAGTTTTACTATTTTTACTATTACTTATGGTAAAAAATTAATTTGAATAAGAAAAAAAATATAAATTATTCGGATTCCAAATATGAAATCCATTTTTTTAAATTTCATTAATGGAATTGGGAAATTTTAATTGAATATTATTATTATAAATGAGATAAGAAATCAAGTTTTCAATGAGAAAATGTTCAAATTTTAAAATGTTTTAATATAAAAATCAATATTAAAATGATTAAAATTGGCTAAATTTGTTTAATATAAATATATAATTTGACTAATATTTCTTTCAAATCCTTATTAATTAAATTTTAACTTTTTAAATATTTTAAAATAAATTAAAATTCTTAATAAAAACTAGAATTTTCAGTATTCATTAAAAATTATTCTTCTCAAAAAATTAAAAATATTAACCCTAATATAGGTTTGAAATGATTATTTAAAAAATGAACTTTATTTTTTAATTAAATTTTATAAAATAATCAATAATTATTTTTAATATAGGTTCACAGAAGACAATAAAACTTCTTTTTTAAAACATACAATTTTATGCATAAAATTATATTTATTCATATCTTTCATCTAGAATTCATATAAGATGAACGTTATATTTTTTTAATATAAAATATAAAAATATAAATTAAACCATTAACCAAAATTTTTTGGTATAATTATTAATGTATAATGCATTTAAAAATAATATTTTTTGAAAAAATATATCCTTTATTTTCAAAGAGTTTTGAATTTCATTTCTATTTTATTGGACACTAAAGAATTAATTTTATATAAATCTATTGACCATATGTTTTAATAATTTATTTAATATTATTAATACCCTCCATTAAAAATTCTAAGTGATTACAATCATTTTAAATAATAATATATTAATTTTATGTCACATTTTGTTTAAGATGGATAGCTAATCTCAGTTTTGCGTATAACAAAAATTAAAATTTGTGTTTCGTGTAACGAAAAATATTGAAAAGATTCTATAACAACCCTACTCTTTATTACAAACTTAAAAACTATTTATTAAATAAAAAAATTTACTTGATACAACATATAATATTGAGAGGTCTAGTGTATTTAGGGCATAAGAACATTTCATAAGAATTTAGAACATAAAACACAACATCCTTATTGAAAACTTCCTTTACGTGACCACTACATTCCCTCGAACTTAACATTGCATGGGATATCCTGAGGAAATTCATATGAAAAGGGTTAGCTATAAAACCCATTAGGGGAGTAAAAATTTATAACATGAAGAATAGAATACTTGTTAAGAAGTATACATATCAATGGAGCATAAAATAAACATGAACATAAAGGCATGATCATAACATGGAAATGTGGCATCAACATTTAGAATGATATTAGCATGAGACAAGGATCATTGGAAATTTAGAATGAGTAAAACCTCATTAAAACTAAATTATAATGGGTAAACCCTCATTTTACTTGACGTATCATACCCAATGCATTGTTGTGCTATTAGGTCACACCCTTCTTAATCATTTCATTTCTTGCATAAATGTTCCACATGGATCATATTACATGGATTCATTAAACATCGCCATTTATTCCATGATAAAGGAATGTGGAATGAAAACCTAAAACTCTATAATCAATAAGTAAATTTTAAAATAGGTGAATACCCTTGATAGAGAAATGGGAATAAAATTCACTACACAAAGTCATTTGCTTGGAAAATCACGGTGCACTTTTGACAACATAACGACATGACATAAGAATTCATAAAAGTTGTTGATGAGAGATAAATGGATTTATCATCATATTTACATGAAATTAAAAGTAAGGGGTTCATATAGAGACATGTCACAACATATTTAACTGATTTTATATTCATAATGTTAAAGAATTGGTTGGATGTAAATGACGAGAGATAAATCACTTATGGAATTTGGGTATGGTAACAGGTGTACATGGAATGAATTAATGAGAGATAATGGGGTCTATAATCATTAAAACATAAAGAGTAATGTATTATAGAGGTGTGAAATTATGCCCCAAAATTTTTAATTTAAAATAAAAGGGCGTAACAACATAAATCAATTTGGTCAAAAATGAGAAAGGAAGAAAATCCCTTACATGGAAGTGTGATCCCAAAGTCTTGGAAGAGGTTTTAGAGAGGATTATTGGGAGCTTGGGGCACCTTGGGAGGATAATAGAGAGAGTATTTAATAGTTTGGATGAGATCCAAAGTCTTTCAGTGAAGAGGAAGTGGAAGCTTGTGTGGGTTTATATAGGAAAAGAGAGGGAATTCCTTATTATTTAGGATTTGGCCACCACACATTAAACTAATCAAAACCAAAAACCAAAAAATGTTTTTTCCAAAATTGAGTGGAAATTTTTTTTATAATTCCAATGTCCAAACTTCTTAAATTATAAGTCTTTTTTATGTGGAGGTGAGTCACACTCTCAAGGAAAACAATTTAAAAAGTTAAAATGATTTATAAGTCTTAGAGGGTCTAGTATAGCTTTCTAAAATAAGTCAAACCAACCTAAAATAACATTATTTTAATCATAAAACAAATATTAGACGATAATATCATTTATAGTATTTTATTACTTCAATATTGGGTCATTATGATGTCATAAAACACGTTATATAATTAAACGACATTTAATTTTTACCCAAAAATTCAACTGTCTGAGAAAATTATTGAATAATAACTGTTGGATAAATTTGACATCATAATTCAATAAATTAGATTCATTTTATCTAAATAATTTTCTAAATATGTGAATTTAAAATTATAAAATAAAGACCGATATTTATAAAAAATTCATGGGTTTTGACAAAAATAACTTTCAAACCTTAATAAAAATCATAATTGTTTTCATAAAAATTATACAATCATTTATTTTTAATAAAAATAAATTTATTAATAATAATTTATTAAAATAATATATAATTCAAAAATCCATTAATTCATAAAAATAGATTTATTAATTGCATATTAACAAAAAATACTATTTGTCCTTTAAAAACTATTTACAAAGTAATAATAATAAAATGAATGTATATTCTTTATTATATATAAAAATAATGCACATAATCATATTGCTATGTTCTTGTTACATAACCTCTTATAACACCCACAAATGACATATGGGTAAGGTGTGCGATGGTGAAAAACTCTTGGGGTGGCTCAGACAACATTGTCCGGGTGGTAATCTCTATCAACTTCCACTTCTCCTGTAGGTGGTTCCGTTCGAGCTTAACATGTTGTAGCTCGTCTTGGGCATGGTAAAGAATGAATCCCAATGAAACCTAATCATTTTTGAGCTCCAAAAAATGGGCTTCATATGGAGAAATTATACAGGATAAGGCCATCATTTCCTTTGTCTGAGTTAATTGGATTTGTTAAATCCCTATATTTATACTAATGATTTGATTACTATTCAACAGCTATATTAGCAACAATCACAATTTTTAATGGTATTTTAAAATACAAAAACATAAAACCAAGGATGTGCATATGTTTTACATAACCATTTTACATAATAAGACATTAAATTTGATCATGTGGAATTTTCATTGATAGTTTTTTGGGTCGTTACAAACTCAATTTATTTGAAAGAAATATTTCTCTATAATATCAAGATGTTATATTATACCCCCATTAAAATGATTTTTTTGTCAAAATTTTTCACATTAGTATAAGAAAATCAGGATAATTATGCCTCATTAATTACTTAGGATCCCATATAAACTACTGAAGTTGGTACTTTCTGCACAAATATTTTCCAGGTGAGTAGTCTTATTTTTTTAACATTATCTATATAATCCAGAAACTCCACCAATTGTTCCTCATAAGAAACATCATGCTCTAGTGGTATATTAACGACTCAATGTTTCATCAATGTAATTATCTTATTATAATTATTCCTTATAGTTTCAAGTATGTTATTCACACTTTATGTCAAACAAATGTTTTCCAAAAATAATTCTTCTGTCACGACCCGTCCTTGGGGCCCGTGCCGTGACTACCCCAATCCCTCCTTCCATAGTCCAGGGGCTGGCGACTAGCACCAAAGGCGTAAATCCCCATAAGAAGGGAAGGAATCGCCTTTATGAAACATAAACACACACAACCAGAGTATAAGCGAAAGAAAACACTAAGTAAACACTATATAACAAAAGATGTTATGGAATGTAAAGGGGCCCAAAATACAAGCCCAACAGAAAAGTAAAAAGTACAGACAAAACAAAAGGATGGTGTCAAGCTGCTCCGGGATCATCCTCCGGAGTTCCTACCTGAAGTGTAGGTACAGATGGCCACCTCATCTCTCCACATCCACCTATCACCTCTCAGTACCTTCTCATCGTTAATTCCACCATCGGGTACCGTCTCATCGTAAAGTCCAACTTCGGGTATCGTCCAGCTCTACAAGCCTCAACCATGATTAGTGTTGTCCGTCATCAACATCCAACACAACGATGTGCAGGCATAACTCGTGTTGGGGTGAGTATAATGATACTCAATTGGGGCCTCGAGACCCTCAAGGTCTCACTAAAACCAACAAGGATAAACCATAAAGAAAGATCTCAATAGATAACCTTTACCTAGGTAAATGCCCATACATATTCCTATGTTATCAAGTAACCCATCTCAATCATGAGGTAAACACAAAGGTCATTAACTCAGCTCAAACCGGGATTTTCATTATCGAAACCACAACTGCTAGAGAAAATCATCCTCTGTCGAGTACAGTGGACCTATCACGACTTCGAGGCGCTACTCACAAAACTTAGACTGATGAGGTACTCCTCCTGTCGAGTACCACGTGTCAGCTACCAAATACCAGGCGCTCCTTCCACTGAGGGTCTTCTGCAAAATACCGGGCGCTCTCCCTAATATCCTACAGAGGTACTCCTCCGGTTGAGTACCATGTGTCTGCTGCAAACTACCAAGAACTCTGTCAAATGTGTGACTGCCGCCAAATACCGGGCGCTCCGTCCACTAGCCTAACCGAATCACTATGAGTCAAATCGGTCAAGCAGTCATCTGGTCTACAGCTACTGAGTCTCCGCACTCCGTAAGGTCATCTTCGGAAGGGTCTGATCAATGATCTACTATTCATTACATCCAAGTGTCACGAAGTCTCACATAGATGTATCACGAAGGACTGCCTCATCATAGGGGCCTCAATTCAACAGACGACACATCAATCGGATGCCCGATCAGTGAGTTACTGACATTTCCGTTCCAGGGGCCCGGTTAGATTTTGGGTACAATCCAACCTGGCCATACTCAAATTGCGTCCAAACCTCAGGTGACATATTCCAAAAGTACTATCTCATCAAGAGGAATCCAATAAAGTCGACGACATGTCAATCGGACGTCCAGAGCTCATGTTATAAACGTTTCCGCTCCGAGGGCCCGGTTGGTTTCGAGTTCAAACCATCCCAACCATACCCAAACTTTTCTGAAACCATGGGTGTAATATACCGAAATGACTGTCTTGATCCAAGGAATCCTACTCAACTTATGGTGTGTCGATCGAAGGTATGTATCTCATGATATGGCCGTTTAATCGAAATCTATCCGAAAATAGGGGGTTTGGGCCCGGTCCGACCCGGCCCCACACCCCCTGGGTTCGCCTGAACCGGGTTGACCCTACCCGAGTTTGGGCCAGGCCCGACATGTCTGGCATGGCGCGGCCCGGCCTGCGTGGCCCACGCGGTTGGCCACGTGGCTGGCCGACTAGGCTGGGGGCGGCGCCTAGTGGGGCTCGCCATAGCCGTTGATTGGGGGGTTACACCCCCTGGTTCTTCGAAACGGTTGGCGATGTTGGCTTCCCCTTAGTTAACCGCGGGACCCCTCCGGTCCCACCTCTTGATGGCACTGGCGGCTGGGACAGCCGGCAGCCTTTCTGGATCCGCTGCAGCCTTAGGCCGCAGCTTTATTCAACCGGCGTGGTGCGACAGTGCCGCGCCGCGCCGCCGTGGCCCGTCTCGGCCGCGGCCCCTGTAGATCCGGCGCGGCGCGACGATGCCGCACCCCTCCACCGTGGCCCGTTCCTGCCGCGGTCCGGCTCTACTCCTTGGGGCACGACAGTGTCGCGCCTTTGCGGCGACCCGGAAATCATGCGATGACGATCCTCTCGTGGTCAGCCTGATGCCGACCGGTTCTTCGTAGTCCACATCCATCGTCCACAAACGACAAAGGAGAGGGGAAGGGTCGGACCGTGTTCGTGCGGTCTGAGACCTTCCTCGTCATGATGGTATAATGCGGCGAAATAAAACTCAAGAATTGAAGAACAATGATGAACGACATTAAAACATAAACATAACAACCCCTACCTCATTAAACGACGTTAAATGATGGTGAGCCACAAAGATGGGAGTCGCGGAAGACAGGCATCATTCCGTCAAAGTCGGGAAGGAAGGAGCTGAGGGTGGTGTTGGTATTCTTCGTTCTTCGTTCTTTTTTGGAGGAAGAGGAAAACTCTCCATGTGTTGGGCGCTGTGCTTCGCTGCTCGCGTTCCGTCACTTGAAGAAGCCGTCGAGAACTCCTTCCCATAGACTCCTTTATATAGGAGTGGGAGGGTTCGTCGTTGGCATGCAAGTCATAAATGGAGGATTCATGACAGAGGGCTCTACCTAATTAATCTGCTGCAGTGGCACATTAAAATGGGGAGGAATTCAAAAAGGGGGTTATTGGCCTGGGTGGTCCCCATAAAAGAATATCCTCCAAATGGAGGATATTTTCTGGCAGGCCCCACCATTAATTAACTACAAAAAGGAAAGGGGTTGTCACGACCCGCCCTCGGGGTCCGTGCCGTGACTACCCCAAGCCCGCCTTCCATAGGCCAGGGGCTGGCGACTAGCACCAAGGCGTAAATCCCAGAAAAAGGGAAGGCATTGCCTTTGTAAAGTAAACAAACACCACAGAGTAAGCAAGCGGAAGTAAAACACTAAGTACAAAAAGAAGAGCTGAAAAGTAAAAAGGGGGCCGGAAATACAAGCCCAACTGTAAAGTACAACTCGAAAGGGAAAACAGCGACTGAAAAGTAAAGCTGCTACGCTGAGATGTCCACTGGAAATCCCACCTGAAGGGTGGGTACAGATAGCTCCTCTGCTCCTCGGGTCCCGCCGTCTGCTCCAAGTATGTCCCGCCCAGTGGTCTGCCTCTGGGTACCGCCACGTCATATAGTCCACCTCCAGGTACCGTCCAGTCCTCGAACACTCGGCCTCTGCCAGTACTGGCCGTCGTCTGCAACCAACACAACGAGGTGCGGGCATAGCCCGTGCAGGGGTGAGTATAACGATACTCAGTAGGGACCCTAAGACCCTCAAGGTCTCACTAAAACCAACAAGGATAACCACAAGAAGATCACAACAGATAAACTCTACTTATGTATATGCTCATACATATACCTAAGTTATCAAGTAACCCATCTCAGTCATGAGGAAACACAAGAATCATGAGATCAACGGATAACCACTACCCAGGTATATGCCCATACATATACCTAAGTTATCAAGTAACCCATCTCAATCATGAGGAAACACAAAGGTCAAAGTCTCAGCTCAAACCAGGATTTTCATTATCGAAACCGTAACTGCTGAAGAGCTCCGTCTCTAGAGTGTACAGTGGTCCTGTCACGACTCCGAGGTACTGCTCACTAACCTAAGACTGCTGAAGTACTCCTCCTGTCGAGTAATGCGGGCCAGCCACCCAAACACAGTAGTGCTTCCCGCCGAGGTATGTCACCCAAACACCGTAGTGCACACCCCCTAGTAGCCTGCTGAGGTACTCTCCGGACGAGCACCGCGGGTCTGCACTGTCACACAGGTAGTGCTCCGTCCGCCATGGGTCTGCACCTCAGAAAGTAGTGCTCCATCCACTGGGCTAGTCGACTCACTCCAAGTCGAGTCGATCAAGCAGTCGTCAGGTCTCAGCCAGCTACACGGTCTCCGTACATCGCACGCTCGTCACTGGGAGGGTCCGCTCCACGAGCTACAGGTCGATACTCCAAGTATCTCAAAGTCCCATGAAGAAGTATCTCAAAGGACCACCACGTCATAGGGGTCTCAACGCAACAGACGGCGCGTCAATCGGACGCCCGGTCTGTGAGTTATTAGCCCTTTCGTCCTAGGGGCCCGGTTGGTTTCGTGAGCAAACCAAACCCGGCCGTATCTCAAAAGTACCCCGAACTCTCATAGGGTAAACTCATAGGGACCGTTTCTAAACGTAACCACCAACGCCGCTGACGGTTCGTCAAACGGACGTTCTGTCTGAAAGATATAAGCTTTCCCGTTCCAGGGGCCCGGTTGGATTTCGGGTACAATCCAACCCGGCCGTACTCCGACTGTATCCAAAACTCGGGCGGAGTATGTCAAAAGTTCTGTCTCATCAAGAGGAAGTCAACGAAACAGACGGCGCGTCAATCGGACGCCCGGTCTGTGAGTTATTGGCCTTTTCGTCTCCGGGGCCCGGTTGGTTTTTAAGGAAAAACCAACCCGATCGTACTCCATCTGCGTCCAAACCTCATGCGGAGTATGCCAAAAGATCCGTCTCTCTAAGAGGAACACAACGCGGCTGACGACACGTCAATCGGACGTTCGTAGCTCAAGATATTAGCGTTTCCGCTCCGAAGGCCCGGTTGGTTTTGTGAACGAACCAACCCGGCCGAACTCAAATTAATCCGAAACCTTGAGTGCGATATACCGAAATGACCGTCTCGATCCAAGGATCGTGTTGCCGCAGACGGTTCGTCATTCGGAGGTCTGAGGCTCAAGTTATGAGCCAAAAACCACTTCTGGTTCGAAACGGGGGGGTCCGGGTCTGGGCCGACTCGGCCCGACCCCCCCCCCCCTGGCGGCGCGGTGGCCGGCGGCGGCGGCCGGCGGTGGCGGGCGGCGGCGACGGGCGGCGGCGGCGGGCGGCGGCGCGGCGGCGCGGCGGCGGTGGCGGCGGCGGCGGCGCCGGGCGCCGCACGAGGTGGTCACGCGGGGGGCAATCAAGCCCCCGCTGCTTTGTTAGGCGGCGCGGCCTTGTGCCGCGCCATTTGCAGGAAACGGCCCCCGCAAGTGGGGGCCGGCTGGAAACGAACCGGGGGGCTGTTGCCCCCCCCCCTCCTTTAAAGAACCTCCCCCCTCTTTAAGAGGGGGGTTTGTTGAACCGGCCGGGGGATTTAATTCCCCCGGTTTTATGTCATCCGGCCGGCTAGCAGGCCGGCCGGTTTTTACCAACGGGACCGGAAATTCCGGTCCCGCCTTCGACTTCCGACGCCGGCGGCCCGGCCGCCGGTCTCCTCTTCCGCCGCGGCCCGGAACCGGCCGCGGTCTTCTCGTCCCGCCGCGGCCCGGAACCGGCCGCGGTCTTCTCGTCCCGCCGCGGCCCGGAACCGGCCGCAGTGTTCGTCGTCCGGCGCGGTGCGACGACACCGCGCCCCTTTCGCCATGCCATGATTCTTTTCAACGCGGCGCGACGGCGTCGCGTTCTTGAAGATTTTTCCTTGACGTAGCGCGACGGCGTTGCGTAAAATAAACGAACAATCATCCGCGTGGTGCGACGGCACCACGCCACTTGCTTCCATCCGCAAAAATAAACAAGAACGATGGAGGGGGGTTCGGCCGTGTTCGTGCGGTCCGGCCCCCCCTCGCGTTAACAACAACACTTATATAAAATATTCAAAGCCTCACGTAGACATGCAATCCACGAGCAAGAAATGGAATAATTAAAGAATGAAACAACAACCCCTACCTTGGTATAAGTTTCGAAGATTGTTCTACGTTCCGCGGAAGACGACGTCGCGGAGGTCGGGCGTCGCGGTCGTCGATCGTCAAATTCGACGACGAAGAGGTGCGTCCGAAGAGGCACGTCGTTGGCGAATCCTTGTACGCCGACGAAGGTTGTCCGAGGAAGGTGTGGTGTTCTCTCTTGTTGACACCGAAGACGAAGAAGAGCGGAGCGGCGTTCTTCGTCGGAACTTGAGCGTTCTACGTCAAGTCTTGAGGAAAGTCAAACAAAAAGGAAACAACGAACTCAAGAACCCTTACCTCGATTGTCGCACGTTGACGGAGTCGTGGAATATCGGTGTCGATTCCTTTGACGTCGGAGGAAGAGTCGTTGTCGATGGCGTTCGACGCGGAAAAGATGATGCGGAAGAAGAACGTCACGTCGCGGATATGGCGTCGCGGAAAGACCGTGTTCTTCGGCGAAGAAGTTCTTCGTTGAAGAACGACGTTCTTCGCGTTCTTCGTTGAGTTTGAAGAAGAAGAAGAGGCTCTCCAAAAGCTCTCAAGGAGACAAACAACAACCCAAAATAAAATAAGGCAACTTCTTATTTTATTATTACAATACACATTAGAATTTCAAAAGTTTGAAATTCAAAAAGGTTAAACTCCCATAATTAATTAAGTAACTCAAGTTGACAACATTTAATGAAATGAGTTAAAGGGGAGGTTTTGAGAGAAAAAGAGGAGTTGGGGTTTGTGTGGACCCCACCTCACTTAATCCTCCCAAGGGAGGTTAAGTGGATGTGGGTCCCACTCCCAACTCCCTTTGGTAGGACTTAACTAGTTAAAAATAAAATTTGTTCTTCACAAATTCTATTTAACTTAAACTAGAAACCCAAAAACTAACTTTCATCCCGCAACAAACGCAACTCCCGAAAAGGACTCTTTAAGCGAATATCGGTGCTGCGAGTTCATCGGTGCCCTCGGATTTCAATTCCGAGCACCGGATCAAAAGTTAGGAATTCCCGCTCGTTCGTTCACTGAACGTACCCGAGCCAAACTTCGGAAATTAATTCCGGACACGCCGGGCCTCGGATTCAGGTGCCGTCAGAAACCGCGTTCTTGTAAAATTCTAAAGAAAATTAAGAAAAAAATTTCCCTTGAATTTTACGGGTCTTTACATTACTCCCACCTCAGGGCTTTACGTCCCCGTAAAGATACAACAAAAACTAGGGAAACAAAAGAGGGTACTGAGCACGCATCTGAGCCTCCCGCTCCCATGTGCTCTCCTGGAGATTCACGTGCCGCCATCTGTTGCGCACAAGAGGAATCGATCGCCCAAGTAGGACCCGCTCCTATCGATCCTCTATCTCCACCGGGACCTCTGTAAAAGTCGCCCCAACGTCAACGTCAAGCTCCCCATGATCAATGATGTGCGCCGGGTCGTGCACGTATCTCCTCAGCTGGGATACGTGGAAGACGTCGTGCACCCGGTGCAACTGAGGTGGTAGAGCCAGGCGATAAGCCACCTCACCATCCCTGCTGAGGACCTAGAAGGGTCCGATGAAGCGCGGAGATAACTTGTCGCCTCGGCCAAAACTCCGAATACCACGTCGAGGTGAGACCCGCAAGAAGACTTGGTCACCATCCTTGAACTCTAGTGGCCTCCGCCTCCTGTCAGCGTATGACTTCTGCCGGCTCTGTGTTGTCCTCATCCGCTCCTGGATGACATGGACCTCCTCTGACGTGGCCTGGACCATCTCTGGTCCCACATGAGCTGCAAGATTTCTTCTTTGCCGATAGGAGAAACCTGGTCTCATCCCCTGGATGAACCACATTCTTTGCCTAAAACAGTCAATCCTAACATGGATGATACTAATCCATACCAAGGATGACGTCGTAAGGCCTCGACGCTACTACTAAGAGATCCAACCGTTACTCTCACCTCCAAGGGTTGAGTCACACTGTCGGCATCAGTGTGTGGTAACTGGGTCTCCTCCAGTAGATGTCTCACAAGTGAGGGTCAAGTCAACAGTCAACTGGAACCTCTTAGTAACATCACAAAAGAGGACAGGAAAGAAAACATCACAAAGGTATGCGTCTTTTATTATTGCAGCTCATAATACAAGACGCTACACAAAAGAAACATCAACATGGAACTAGAAGTACAAAAGACGTATCCACTAGTTCCTCCCATGTCCACCTGCTCCCAGAGCTCCAGCATTTGTCGCTGCCTCAACCTCGGTGGCTCCTCAAAAGCCTATGGATCAACTGTACGAGGAGTCGGACAGTCACGTGCCAGGTGCCCCTTTCCACCGCACGAGTAACACAGTCTGCTTCTGGCACGCCTGGCTCTGACCCCACCCCGGGTGCCTCGCACCACCGGTCCTAAAACCCGAGATCGCCCAACTGCTGGTCTGGTCCTCCTGGACCTCTGCATCATCTGTCTACTGCCCACAGATGACTCGGCTTCTGATCGAAAAACACGCGGCAAAGGCAGAATCTCCTGTACACGCTCGGGGTGTAGAGATACTGGCACAAACTCCACCCTGAAGAAGGTCTCGAAGTCTTCCCATGCGAAGTTCATCTCATCGCAAAACTGAAACAAGTGGCTCCACCACCTACCTGCTGCTGCCTAAAGGAGGCTGGTAGCAAAGATCACCATGAAGTCTGCCGGCGTCCCCACTAGCCTGAAGACTCTCACCACAGCCTCCAGCCAAACCTCAGCCGCCTGCGGGTCCGTCTCTCCCCGGAACCTGGGTGGCCTCTGGCGCTGGAACTCGTGCAGCGCGCTCAAGCATCGTGCATCGCCTACTGCTGGGGCTGGTGGCATCGGTGGCCCAACGTATGGTAGTACCGCTGGTGCCTCCGCTGGTGCCTCAACTGCAAGAGGGCCCTGTACCGAAGCCTCGTCGCTCGACAGACTGTCAGCACGCTCATCCCTCCGGGCTCTAGCTGGTCATCTGAGAAAAGACATCCTGAAAGAAACAACGTAACACGATCAAAAGATTATACCTGGTGAGCTGACCTGGTTTGAGCTGTTTTAAGGGGAAAAACCTTTGAAAACACACACGCAATCAGTGTTTTCGTTCAAAAAGTCGGAAATCAGTTGTCAGGGTCCTGGTGTATGGATACGTCGGCCGCCCGCACCAAAACTGGACTCCCTGAACTGAAAACCACACTCGGTACCCTTAACACTATTGCTTCACAGAAAGAAAGATCAGAGTCTGCGGTAGAATCGACCACCTTTGATACGAATTTGTCACGACCCGCCCTCGGGGTCCGTGCCGTGACTACCCCAAGCCCGCCTTCCATAGGCCAGGGGCTGGCGACTAGCACCAAGGCGTAAATCCCAGAAAAAGGGAAGGCATTGCCTTTGTAAAGTAAACAAACACCACAGAGTAAGCAAGCGGAAGTAAAACACTAAGTACAAAAAGAAGAGCTGAAAAGTAAAAAGGGGGCCGGAAATACAAGCCCAACTGTAAAGTACAACTCGAAAGGGAAAACAGCGACTGAAAAGTAAAGCTGCTACGCTGAGATGTCCACTGGAAATCCCACCTGAAGGGTGGGTACAGATAGCTCCTCTGCTCCTCGGGTCCCGCCGTCTGCTCCAAGTATGTCCCGCCCAGTGGTCTGCCTCTGGGTACCGCCACGTCGTATAGTCCACCTCCAGGTACCGTCCAGTCCTCGAACACTCGGCCTCTGCCAGTACTGGCCGTCGTCTGCAACCAACACAACGAGGTGCGGGCATAGCCCGTGCAGGGGTGAGTATAACGATACTCAGTAGGGACCCCGAGACCCTCAAGGTCTCACTAAAACCAACAAGGATAACCACAAGAAGATCACAACAGATAAACTCTACTTATGTATATGCTCATACATATACCTAAGTTATCAAGTAACCCATCTCAGTCATGAGGAAACACAAGAATCATGAGATCAACGGATAACCACTACCCAGGTATATGCCCATACATATACCGAAGTTATCAAGTAAC
Source organism: Viscum album (assembly GCA_963277665.1). Classification (NCBI taxonomy): domain Eukaryota; kingdom Viridiplantae; phylum Streptophyta; class Magnoliopsida; order Santalales; family Viscaceae; genus Viscum; species Viscum album. The sequence goes on from OY728126.1 coordinate 1,551,287,414, forward strand.
CCATCTCAATCATGAGGAAACACAAAGGTCAAAGTCTCAGCTCAAACCAGGATTTTCATTATCGAAACCGTAACTGCTGAAGAGCTCCGTCTCTAGAGTGTACAGTGGTCCTGTCACGACTCCGAGGTACTGCTCACTAACCTAAGACTGCTGAAGTACTCCTCCTGTCGAGTACTGCGGGCCAGCCACCCAAACACAGTAGTGCTTCCCGCCGAGGTATGTCACCCAAACACCGTAGTGCACACCCCCTAGTAGCCTGCTGAGGTACTCTCCGGACGAGCACCGCGGGTCTGCACTGTCACACAGGTAGTGCTCCGTCCGCCATGGGTCTGCACCTCAGAAAGTAGTGCTCCGTCCACTGGGCTAGTCGAATCACTCCAAGTCGAGTCGGTCAAGCAGTCGTCAGGTCTCAGCCAGCTACACGGTCTCCGTACATCGCACGCTCGTCACTGGGAGGGTCCGCTCCACGAGTTACAGGTCGATACTCCAAGTATCTCAAAGTCCCATGAAGAAGTATCTCAAAGGACAACCACGTCATAGGGGTCTCAACGCAACAGACGACGCGTCAATCGGACGCCCGGTCTGTGAGTTATTAGCCTTTTCGTCCTAGGGGCCCGGTTGGTTTCGTGAGCAAACCAAACCCGGCCGTATCTCAAAAGTACCCCGAACTCTCATAGGGTAAACTCATAGGGACCGTTTCTAAACGTAACCACCAACGCCGCTGACGGTTCGTCAAACGGACGTTCTGTCTGAAAGATATAAGCTTTCCCGTTCCAGGGGCCCGGTTGGATTTCGGGTACAATCCAACCCGGCCATACTCCGACTGTATCCAAAACTCGGGCGGAGTATGTCAAAAGTTCCATCTCATCAAGAGGAAGTCAACGAAACAGACGGCGCGTCAATCGGACGCCCGGTCTGTGAGTTATTGGCCTTTTCGTCTCCGGGGCCCGGTTGGTTTTTAAGGCAAAACCAACCCGACCGTACTCCACCTGCGTCCAAACCTCGGGCAGAGTATGCCAAAAGATCCCTCTCTCTAAGAGGAACACAACGCGGCTGACGGCACGTCAATCGGACGTCCGTAGCTCAAGATATGAGCGTTTCCGCTCCGAAGGCCCGGTTGGTTTCGTGAACGAACCAACCCGGCCGAACTCAAAGTAATCCGAAACCTTGAGTGCGATATATAGAAATGACTGTCTCGATCCAAGGATCGTGTTTCCGCAGACGGTTCGTCATTCGGAGGTCCGAGGCTCAAGTTATGAGCCAAAAACCACTTCTGGTTCGAAACGGGGGGGTCCGGGTCTGGGCCGACCCGGCCCGACCCCCCCTGGCGGCGCGGTGGCCGGCGGCGGCGGCCGGCGGCGACGAGCGGCGGCGGCGGGCGGCGGCGCGGCGGCGCGACGGCGGCGGCGGCGGCGCCCGGCGCCGCACGAGGTGGTCACGCGGGGGGCAATCAAGCCCCCGCTGCTTTGTTAGGCGGCGCGGCCTTGTGCCGCGCCATTTGCAGGAAACGGCCCCCGCAAGTGGGGGCCGGCTGGAAACGAACCGGGGGGCTGTTGCCCCCCCCTCCTTTAAAGAACCGCCCCCCTCTTTAAGAGGGGGGTTTGTTGAACCGGCCGGGGGATTTAATTCCCCCGGTTTTATGTCATCCGGCCGGCTAGCTGGCCGGCCAGTTTTTACCAACGGGACCGGAAATTCCGGTCCCGCCTTCGACTTCCGACGCCGGCGGCCCGGCCGCCGGTCTCCTCTTCCGCCGCGGCCCGGAACCGGCCGCGGTCTTCTCGTCCCGCCGCGGCCTGGAACCGGCCGCGGTCTTCTCATCCCGCCGCGGCCCGGAACCGGCCGCGGTGTTCGTCGTCCGGCGCGGTGCGACGGCACCGCGCCCCTTTCGCCATGCCATGATTCTTTTCAACGCGGCGCGACGGCGTCGCGTTCTTGAGGATTTTTCCTTGAAGTAGCACGACGGCGTTGCGTAAAATAAACGAACAATCATCCGCGTGGTGCGACGGCACCACGCCACTTGCTTCCATCCGCAAAAATAAACTAGAACGATGGAGGGGGGTTCGGCCGTGTTCGTGCGGTCCGGCCCCCCCTCGCGTTAACAACAACACTTATATAAAATATTCAAAGCCTCACGTAGACATGCAATCCACGAGCAAGAAATGGAATAATTAAAGAATGAAACAACAACCCCTACCTTGGTATAAGGTTCGAAGATTGTTCTACGTTCCGCGGAAGACGACGTCGCGGAGGTCGGGCGTCGCGGTCGTCGATCGTCAAATTCGACGACGAAGAGGTGCGTCCGAAGAGGCACGTCGTTGGCGAATCCTTGTACGCCGACGAAGGTTGTCCGAGGAAGGTGCGGTGTTGTCTCTTGTTGACACCGAAGACGAAGAAGAGCGGAGCGGCGTTCTTCGTTGGAACTTGAGCGTTCTACGTCAAGTCTTGAGGAAAGTCAAACAAAAAGGAAACAACGAACTCAAGAACCCTTACCTCGATTGTCGCACGTTGACGGAGTCGTGGAATATCGGTGTCGATTCCTTTGACGTCGGAGGAAGAGTCGTTGTCGATGGAGTTCGACGCGGAAAAGATGATGCGGAAGAAGAACGTCACGTCACGGATATGGCGTCGCGGAAAGACCGTGTTCTTCGGCGAAGAAGTTCTTCGTTGAAGAACGAAGTTCTTCGCGTTCTTCGTTGAGTTTGAAGAAGAAGAAGAGGCTCTCCAAAAGCTCTCAAGGAGACAAACAACAACCCAAAATAAAATAAGGCAACTTCTTATTTTATTATTACAATACACATTAGAATTTCAAAAGTTTGAAATTCAAAAAGGTTAAACTCCCATAATTAATTAAGTAACTCAAGTTGACAACATTTAATGAAATGAGTTAAAGGGGAGGTTTTGAGAGAAAAAGAGGAGTTGGGGTTCGTGTGGACCCCACCTCACTTAATCCTCCCAAGGGAGGTTAAGTGGATGTGGGTCCCACTCCCAACTCCCTTTGGTAGGACTTAACTAGTTAAAAATAAAATTTGTTCCTCACAAATTTTATTTAACTTAAACTAGAAACCCAAAAACTAACTTTCAACCCGCAACAAACGCAACTCCCGAAAAGGACTCTTTAAGCGAATATCGGCGCTGCGAGTTCATCGGTGCCCTCGGATTTCAATTCCGAGCACCGGATCAAAAGTTAGGAATTCCCGCTCGTTCGTTCACTGAACGTACCCGAGCCAAACTTCGGAAATTAATTCCGGACACTCCGGGCCTCGGATTCAGGTGCCGTCAGAAACCGCGTTCTTGTAAAATTCTAAAGAAAATTAAGAAAAAAATTTCCCTTGAATTTTACGGGTCTTTACAGGGGTGGTGGTGGTTAATGCTTGGGTGGTCCCCTCTTTAAAAAGGTAGGTTTCATCCTCCTCAATTAAGAGGGGGATTTAAACATAGTGGGTCTCCCTAATAAATGAGGGGGATTCAAGGAGTTATGATTCCACTCCCATTAATGGGAGGCCTCGTGTGGTTTCCACCACAAACAACCTCATAAGGGAGGTTGGATCTCGGTGGACCCCCCCACCATAACCACTCATGGGGGGTTAGGTTGTGGCGGTCCCACCACCAACTTCCATGTGGAGCTTCTAACCACTTTATCCACACGCCATGTGTTTAACAAAATACAATAAATTGTTCACTTATTTTATTTTATTAATCCACGTAAAACCCCAAAAACTAACTTTCATACCAGATCATTTGCCGTCGAGGTGAGGTTTTCTTAATCGAAAACCTGTGTTGCGAGTTCAACGATGCCCTCATTTTTCAAATCCGAGCACCGGTTCAAAAGATAGGAAAAACCGTTCATTAATTTCATGACTCCATCATTATCCACAAAGGATATATGAAACGTGGCTAGCTGCTGTCTCGCCACTCCTAACAGCTAAATGCCAGATCTCCTACTAATAGCATCTTCTACAACATTTCCCCTTCCCAAGAGTATAAACTATCTCTACGTCATAGTCCCGGAGGAATTCAACCCATCACCGCTGTCTCAGGTTCATGTCCTTCTAAGAGAAGATACACATCAGACTATTAAGTTGGAGAGATCCTTAAACCGTTCACTCAATGAACAATGGGTGAGACAAGCCAATTGTAAAAACTAATCTCCACACTAATTTGCCTACGTTCTTCAAGAGTTGTTGAGATTTCTCCTCTGCGAAAAGAGAAATCTGGTCTCATCCCCTGGATGAACCACGTTCTTTTCTTGATACATTCAATCATGGCATGAATGGTAAAATTCATGTCATGGAGAACTTCGTAAGGCCTCGACACTACTACCAAGAGATCCAACCATTACTCTCGCCTCCAGGGGTTGAGTCACACTGTCAGCCTCAGTGTGTGGTTGCTGGGTCTCCTCCTATATGAATCTCACATGTGAGGGTCGAGTCAACAGTTTTAACCAGAACCTCTTAGTATCAACCATACAAAAAGGACAGGAAAGTAAATATCACAATGATAAGTGACTTTTATTATTGCAGCTCACGTACGAGACACAAAGAAAACACAACAACAACAACACAGAAACTAGAATCACTAAGAAAAAAGGCCTCCATGCCTAGAACTTGTCCCGCTTCTGTCCACCTGCTTCCGATGGTCTGGACTCTGAAGAACGGGTCATGTACCATATTTGTAGGGTAGAGCGAGAGTTCTTTAAACCTCACTGAGTACTGAGCTACACTCATGATGCCCTGCTGCAGATGAAGTAGCTCCTGTATCCACACCGGTCGAAGGGTGACTAGTACAAACACTGCCCGGAACAGGCTCTCGAAGTCTGTCCATAGAAGTGACGCCTCATCAAACATCTGTAGCATTAGGATCCACCATCTATCTACTACTTCCAAAAGGAGGCTGGCATCAAGGATCACCATGATGTTTTCTGGTGTACCTACTAGCCTGAAGACACTCACCACAACCTCCATCCAATCCTCATACACCTGTGGATCTGTCTCTCCCCGGAACTCGGGTTACCTCTGATGATGGAACTCGTGTAGCGCGCTCAAGAGACGTGCATCGCCTGCTGCTGGGGCTGGTGGAATTGGTGGCCCAATGGGTGGTAGTACCATTGGTGCCTCCTCTGGTTCCTTAACTGAAAGAGGGCCCTGTACTGAGGCCCTGTCGCTCGGCGGGCTGTCAGTTTGTACAACTCTCGGGGATCAAGTTGGTCATCCATGTGGAGGAATCCTGAAAGAAACAGATGCTAAATAGTCAAAAGAATATACCTGGTGATCTGACCTTGTTTGAGCTGACTTAAAAGAAAATTTTGAAAATACACACGCAAACAGTGTTTTCGTGCACTGAGTCGAAAATCTGAAATCAAGGTCCTGGTGTATGGATACGTCGTCCGCCCGCACCAACACTGGACTCCCTGAACCGAAAACCACACTTAGTACACTTAACACTATTGCTTCACATATAGAAAATATCAAAGTTTTGTGTTCTACGGTAGAACCTCCCTCTGATACCAATTTGTCACGACCCATCCTCAGGGCCCATGCCGTGACTACCCCAAGCCTGCCTTCCATAGCCCAGGGGCTGGCGACTAGCACTAAAGGCGTAAATCTTGATAAGAAGGGAAGGAATTGACTTTATGAAATGTAAACACAGACAACCAGAGTACAAGTGGAAGAAAACACTAAGTAAACACTATATAACAATAGATGTGATGGAAAGTAAAGGGTCCAGCAATACAAGCCCAACAGTAATGTACAAGGTACAGACAAAATAACAGGATGGTGTCAAGCTACTCTTGGATCGTCCTCCGGAGTTCTTACCTAAAGGGTAGGTATATATGGACACCTCAGCTCTCCACGTTTGTCTATCACCTCCGGGTACCGTCTTGTCATTAATTCCAACTCTGGGTACCGTCTCATCGTAATGTCCAACTCCGGGTACCATCCAACACTACAAACCTCAACCATGATCAGTGCTATCCGTCGTTTGCATCCAACACAACGGGGTGAGGGCATAGCCCGTGCAGGGGTGAGTATAACGATACTCATTAGAGACCCCAAGACCCTCAATGTCTCACTAAAACCAACAAGGATAAACCACAAAGAAATGTCTCAACAGATAACCTTTACCCAGGTATATGCCCATACATATACCTAAGTTATCAAGTAACCAATCTCAATCATGAGGTAAACACCAAGGTCATTGACTCAGATGATACCAGGATTTTCATTAGTGAAACCACAAATGCTGGAGAAACTGCTCCTCTGTCGAGTACAGTGGCCCTGTCAGGACTCCAAGGTGCTACTCACAAAACTTAGACTACTGAGGTAATCCTCCTATCTATTACTGTGGGTCAGCTGCAAAATATCAGGCACTCTGTCCGCTGAGGGTCTGCAACCAAACACCGGGCGATCTCCCTAATAGCCTAAAGAGGTAATCCTCCTGTTGAGTAACGCGGGTCATCTGAAAACTACCAGGCGCTCCGTCCGTCGTGGGTCTGCCCCCAAATACTGGGAGCTCCGTCCATTGGGCTAACCGAATCACTATTAGTTGAATCAGTCAAGAAGTCATCAGGTCTACAGCTACTCGGTCTCCACACTCTGTACGCACATCTCTGGGAGGGTCCACTCCACGAGCTACTGGTCGTTACTTCCATGCATAACGAAGTCTCATGTAGAAGTATCAAAAAGGATGTCCTCATCATAGGGGTCTCAACTCAACAGAAGGCACGTCAATCAGACGCTCAGTTTGTGAGTTATTAGCATTTCTATTCTATGGGGCCGGTTGTATTTCGGGTACAATCCAACCCGGTCATACTCCAACGACATCCAATCCTTAGGTGAACTATTCCAAAATAACTGTCTCATCAAGAGGAATCAAAAAAAGTCGACAACACGACAATCAGACGTCCGAAGCTCAAGTTATAAGCATTTCCGCTTCCAGGGCCCGGTTGGTTTCAAGTTCGAACCAACCTGGACTTACCCAAACATAGCCAAAACATTGGACGTAATATAATGAAATGACCATCTCGATCTAAGGAATCCTACGCAACTAAAGGTGCGTCGATAAGAGGTCTGTAGCTCAAGATATACCTGTTTAACCGAAAACCGTCAGAAAATAGGGGGTCTGGGCCCGTTCCGACCCAACCACACACCCCCTGAATCGGCCCGAGCCGGGTCGACCCGACTCGGGTCCAGGTCCAGCCTGGTTGGGCGTGGCCTGGCCCTACCTGTGCGGCCCACGCGGTTGGCCGCGTGGTAGGCCGACCAGGTGGGGTGGCGGTGCCCAGTAGGGCCTGCCTGAGCCGCTGATTGGGGGGGGGGTAACACCCCCTCGGCACTTCGAAACGGCCGGTCGTGTTAGCTGGACCTTGGGTAACCATGGGACCCCTCGGGTCCCGCCTCTTGATGGAATCGGTGGAAGGCACAGTCGACCACCCTTCCAGATCCACCGCGGCGCGGCGGCACCGCACCCCACCGCCGCGGCCCACCCCGGCCGCGGCCCCTGTAGCTCCGGCGCGGCGGGACAGTGCCGCGCCCCTCCACCGCGGCCCGCCTCGGCCACAGTTTCTATTGCTCTGGCTCGGCGCGACGACGTTGCACCCCTCTGCCTTGGCCCGTTCCAACCGCGGTCCGGGTCTACTCTAAACGGCACGACGGTGCCGCGCCTTTGCGGTGACCCGGAAATCATGCGCTGACGATCCACTCGTGGTCGGCCCGACGCCAGCCGGTTCTTCACAGTCCTCCTCCATCGTCCACAAACAAAAAACAAGAGGGGAAGGGCCAGATCGTGTTCATGCGGTCCGAGCCCTTCCTCATCACGATGGTATCATACGGCCGAACAAAACTCAAGAATTGAAGAACGATGATGAATGATATTAAAACTTGAACATAACAACCCCTACCTCGTAAAACGAAATTAAACGATGGAGAGCCACGAAATATGGGCGTCGTGGAAGATAGGCGTTGTTCCGTCAATGTCAGGAAGGAAGGAGCCGAGGGTGGCGTCGGCATTCTACGTTCTTCATTCTTCGTTGGAGGAAGAGGAAAACTCTCCATGTGCTAGGTGCTGTGATTCGCTGCTAGCGTTCCGATGCTTGAAGAAGCCATCCAGAACTCCTTCCCCTAGCCTCCTTTATATTGGAGTGGGAGGGTTCTTCGTTGGAACACAAGTCATAAATGTAGGATTCATGACAGAGGGCTCCACCCAATTAATCCACTACAGTGGTGCAATAAAATGGGGAGGAAGTCAAAAAGGGGGTTATTGGCCCGGGTGTTCCCCACAATATAATATCCTCTAAAGGGAGGATATTTCTTGGTGGGAACCACCATTAATTAACCACAAAAAGGAAAGGGGTGGGGGAGGTAGTGGTTAATGCTTAGGTGGTCCCCTCATTAAAAGGGAGGTTTCATCCTCGTCATTTAAGAGGGGGATTTAAGCCTAGAGGCTCTCCCTCATAAATGAGGGGGAGTCAAGGAGTTATGATTCCCCTCCCATTAATGGGAGGCCTCGTGTGGTTTCCACCACAAAAAACCTCACATGGGAAGTTGGATATCAATGGGCCCCACCACCATAACCTCTCATGGGGGGTTAGGGTGTGGCGGTCCGACCACCAACTCCCAAGTGGAGCTTCTAACCACTTTATTCGCACGACATTTTTTAACAAAATAAAATAAATTTTTCACTTATTTTATTTTATTAATCCAGGTAAAATCCCAAAAACTAACTTTCATACTCGATCATCTTCCATCGAGGTGAAAGTCTTCTTAAGCGAAAAATTGTGCAGTGAGTTCAATGGTGCCCTCATATTTCAAATCCAAGCACTGGTTCAAAAGATAGAAAAAACCCGTTTGTTCATTTACTGAACGTACCTCAGCTAAAATTCAGAAATTTATTCCGAGCACACCGGGCCTCGGAATCAAGTGACGTGCAAACCACAGACTCATAAAATTCCAAAGAAATTAAGAAAAAAATTCCCTTGAAATTTTCGGGTCTTTACATCTTCTTTCAAAAACATACCTTTTAAATCTCACTCAAGGTTGATGGTTATCGTATTGAGTATGATATTACCACTTTAATTTGGGAACCCAAATTTTATGAATGTATTCCTATGAGTTGAAACCCATTGCTTTCCATGGATTAGTTATGTTTATTTTTTATATATGTTCATCATGGAATACATGATAATAATAATGTTATGATGTGACGGGTGCTCCCAGAATTATATAGCACGACCTGAATGTTTCAATGTGACTGGTAAGCCCAGAATTATACAGCACTCCAATGCATTGGGTAAATTGATGAATCTCATGAGGAAAAGGGAAATGATGTGTGAACAAGATTCTTTCTTTGTTTAAAAGTATATGTGGTAGTTAACTACAAGACATGATGTTTCATTGTTTATGCATTTCCACATTTCAAGTCTTTTATTATTGATTCCTATCATGTTCATGATCTTTCTCCTATGTTATGATTATGATAAACCCATGCTATATTGTTCTTATCTATCCTCTTACTGAGCTTTTAGATCACCTGTTTTGATGTATATCCTCAGGTGACTACATGTACTAAGTATAGGTGAAGTGCCTATAAGAATATAGAGAAGAAAGAATGAAATATATGTTTATTCTTGATGTTGTAATGTATGTTCCTAGTTTTCCCAAGACACAAATACATAGAATCCACTATGTGTAATAATATTATGTTTTTTATATTTAAAATGATGTAATAGTAATTTATGAAAATGTTGGGTCACTATAGTTGGTATCAGTGGCAAGGTTTAGTTAATTTGGGAAATAGGATTAGTGAACCCTAGAGAGAACCTCTAGAATGAGAATAAGTACAAATATTCACACAAGAATCTTTACATAGGGATCCCTTATGTTATGATTTTAGTATAAATCGTACAAATGAATAAGTTATTGATGAATTGTTGACTTATTTTTTGTTCAAACCTTTTCTATTTTTTAAAATGTTGGGAACCAGGAGAAACCAGGCCAAAAACTCATGTGAGGGTCAATGTAGCAACTTACAGAATGACATCCCCAATGCTTTGGGAGGTGGAGACCAGAACTTTATAGCGATTATCACCCAACTATCTCATGTTATGAACAATAACCAGAATAATGGGTAATTTACTCCTTTATCAAAGAGGGAGGAACGTGCTATTGAGTGTTTTATGTGACAACGACCACCAATATTTAGTGGATCTTATGATCCACTAGTTTTAGGGCAGTGGGTCAACTCCATTGTGAAGATATGTTCTGTGCTTCACTATTCCAAGTTAGAGAAGGTTACACGTTCCATTTACCATCTATATGGAGAGGTCGATCAATGGTTGAATTTGATTAAGAACACCAAGCTAATAGAGGAAATTGAAGATATGGAATGGGAAGACTTTAAGATAATGTTTCTTAACAAGTATTTCCCAAGAACTCCACACAAAGATGGAGAGATAATTCATAGATCTCAAGAAAAAAAAGATAGTCTATCACAACCTAAGAAGAATATTTCACAAGGATTTTAAGGTATGATTCATGTTTTGTTATAAAAAATTATAGAAAAATTGATAGATTCTTTAGTTGATTAAAAACCCACCTTTTAAAGGTTCTTCCAATTCTAGAATTTTGGAGTTATGAAGAAGTTGTTCATTCTTCTCTAAAAGAGGAGATGAAGTTTTGAGAATGGTCTCATGTCTATGGTGATAAGAAACAAATGATGGAGTTTCAAGCCGGTGGATCTAATGACAAAGGTGGGAAGAAAACTGAATGACCCACATGCCAAAAATATGGGAAGTTTCACCATGCGAACTATCTGAAAGGGATGGGGAAGTGCTTCAAGTGTTGGAAATAAGGACACCATGCCCAAGAGTGTTGAAAAGAAATGAAAAGGAAGGATAATGTGGTCTAATAAAGGAGAGAACCACCCATGGTTCAATGCTACAACTGGTGGGAGAAAGGGCACTATGTAAGACAGTTCACTAAACCCCAATTTCTCAAGGGTAATTAGCATCAACAGCCACCAAAGCCAAAGGAACAAGAGAAAGCTTATGCCATCACTACTGCATAAGTGGAGCAAGATAATGAAGTTGAAAAAGGTACACTTAATATTCACTAAAGAATGGAAAAAGTATTATTTGATTCTGGTTTTATGCATTCATTTTTATCTTTCATGTTTTCTTGAACTATAGCATCGAAACCCAGAAGCTATGAAGTAGAGATACTTTTAAAAACACCATGTGGTGAAAATATAGAAACCCAAGTGTTTGACTCTTCTCATATTGGAATATGTGGGAATATTCTTACAGTAAACCTCTTAATACTTTCATTGGTGGAATTCAACTTTATAATGGGAATGGATTTGCTTTCATTATATAGAGAACGTATCCAATATCGGGAAATGGAAATATCTTTTCATATTCTGAACCATCCCATGATCCTATATAAATGAAAGTGAGATCATGAATTCCATTTTAAAAATACTTCAATGGTGTGGGTGTTGATTCCCTATTAAGAATCATACCTCGCCCAAATAGTTGAGTCAAAGGATAATACCAACCTTGTGGGAATGCCCATCGTGAGTGAATATGGTGATTTATTTCCTAAATATTTTCCCAGAATACCCCCGGATCATGTGGTAGATTTCTCAATTAAACTCGTATCCAGTGCTACTCATATCTCAAAGTGTCCCTGTAGGATGGATCCTATCAAACTGGAGGAGTTAAAGTAGCAGCTATAAGAGCATATGGACAAAGGGTTCATATGCCCTAGTGCATCACCTTGGGGTTCGCTAGTGCTCTTTATTTAGAAGAAGGATGGAACAATGCGGTTGTGTATCAATTATCAGGAACTCAACAAGATCACCATAAAGAACATGCATCCTCTTCCGAGAATACTTTAAAAAGGTGGATATTTTTTTTGGATATCATCGGCTAAAGGTGAAGAAGGATGATATTAAGAAGTCTTCCTTTCGTACATGGTATGGGAACTATGAGTTTCTGGTGATGCCCTTTGGATTTACTAATTCCCCTTCAATATTCATGGATTTGATTAATATAGTCTTTAGTCATTACCTTGACAAATTTGTTGTAGTGTTTATTGATGATATTCTCATCTACTCAAAGTGCATGTAACAACATGAAGATCATCTAAGACTTATGTTAACAACATTGAGAAAGGATAAGTTGTACACCATGTTCACCAAGAGTGAATTTTGGATAAATAAAGTCACATTATTGGGACATGTGACCACAAGTGAGGTAATTTCTGCAGACCCTTAAAAAACAAAAACAATTGAGGAATGGTCCAGACCCTCTATTTTCATAGAATGTTTTAGTTTCCTTCGATTAATGAGGTACTAATGACATTTTGTGAGAAATTTATCATGATTTTCATGCCCTCAAACTAAGTTAACAAGGGAAAGGGTAAGGAATGTATGGACAGAAGAATGTGAGGGAAGCTTCAAGGAGCTAAAGAAAAGTTTGATCACTACACCTGTACTCACACTACTAAAATATGGAGAAAGTATTGTGATATAAAATGATGCTTCAAAGAAAGAATTGGTTTGTGTACTAATGAAAAATGATAATGTGATAGCATAAACCTCATGGTAGTTGAAAATACCTGAGAAGAACTACCCAACGCATGATCTAGAGCTGGAAACTATGATTTTTGCACTGAAAATCTGGCGGCACTACCTTTATAGTGAAAAGTGTGACATATACACCAACCAAAAGAGTCTAAAGTATGTATTCCCACAAAAGGAGCTCAACATACATCAAAGGAGATGGTTAGAGATAATCAAGGACAACTATTTCCTTAATCACTATCATGCTAGAAAGGAGAACATGGTAGTTAATGCTCTAATTATAAAATAACCTACTACTCTATCCTTGTTGCCGATTGAGAAAGACTGTATCTTCATGGATATGCAAAGGATGGATTTGGAAATCATAAGGGTAGGGGATACATCCAGCGTTACCCAAATGATTGTGCAACCATCCATCTAAGAGAATATTAAGGAAGCACAAAGGGATGTTGTGGATATACAATAGAGGGTGAATGTAGTAAAGGAAGGGAAGATGCCTGAGTTCCATATCAGTGATGAAGGTGTGATTTGGTTTGGAATTTGGCTTTGTCTGCCTTCATCACCTAGGATAAAGAGGGAGATATTGGAAAATGCACATATATCTAATTTTTCTATCCATCCTGGTGGCACCAAGATGTTCCGTGATCTTTGAGAACTCTTCTGGTGGGATAACATGAAAAAGGAGATCACAGAATATATCTCAAGGTTCTTGGTTTGTCAGCTTGTTAAAGAAGAGCAAAAAAAGTCCAAAGGGTTAATGCACCCATTGCCTTTACCCATACAGAAATTGGAGAATGTTACTATTGAATTTTTCATGGGTCTCCCAAAGACATCGAAGAGAAATAATGTGATATGGGTTGTGGTTGACCGACTCACCCAAAATGCCCATTTTATCTCTATTTGGGAAGACCTCTCACATGAACAACATGAAAATATATATGTCACAGATGTGGTGAGACTGTATGGAATTCCACTCTCGATTGTGTCTGACCATGATCCAGGGTTCACATCTAAATTTTGGAGGATCCTTCAACATGCTTTGAGTACTGAATTAAATTTCAGCTTGGAAAATCACCCCCAAACTGATGGCTAATCTGAAATGACTATTCAGACACATGAAGATATTCTATGAGCATGCTCTCTAGATTTAAAAGGTGGATGGGATCAACATATCCCATTAGTTGAGTTCTCATACAATAATATCTTACACTCAAGTATTCAAATGGTTCTATATGAAGCTCTGTATGGAAAGTGATGTAGAACTCCAACCTGTTGGGATGAAGTTTGAGAAATAAAGCTACTTGGACCCGATATTGTGCAAAAGATGACAGAGAAGATTCAAGTCATCCAGAAACACATCAAAGCTACTCAGAGATGAAAAAATAGCTATGCTAACAACCGTCAAAGGGACATGGAGTTCGACTTTGGAGATAAACTCTTCCTTCAAATGTAACCATGGAATAGTCATGTGGTTTGGAAAGAAAGGGAAGCTAAGACCAAGGTACATTGGCCCCTTTAATATCCTTGACCACATAAGAGCCGTGGCATATTGGATTGAACATCCAATGAATATGGATCATGTTCAGGATGTGTTTCACATATCATTCCTGAGGAAGTACATACCTGATCCCGCACATGTACAGAACTCAAAGGAGGTGTAGCTGGAAGATGATATCTCTTGTGAGGACCAACCGGTAAATATTTTGGACCAGAGAGATAAGGTTCTATGCAACAAGAAAACCCACCATGTGAATGTGTTGTGGAGGAACCATTAGTTTGATGAAGCTACATGGGAACATGAGGAGGCGATGAAGGAGAATTACCCTCACTAATTTGAGTAAAGTGAAATTTTGAGGGAGAAATTTCATAAGGGGGGAAGAATGTAATGAACCAAAGATTTATCAATGGAATTTGTTTCTTATAATTATGTATTATAGTATAATCCCATTAGGAATAATAATTAAATGTTATGATACTAAATATATTGTGATTTTTAATCATAATTTGTCCACTTCTATGTTTTGAATTTCCAAAATATGACCTACACAGTTGTGTTCCGTAAGATGTTTGAAGTTTGATAGGAAAAACTTAATTTTTGGTGAATAGTTACCTACCCTTATTAATAGTAACCTACCCTTATTAATAGTCAGATGAACATTATGAATATTAAATCTTCCAAAATAATATTAACCTTACCCATGAATAATTGAACAAAATTTAGGGATCTTATAAGTGAAAATTTGACTATAGTAAAAGTATTGATATTTTTATAAGTCATAAATAAATAAATATAATTAATTACTTAATTTAAAAGAAAATTTATTTTCATAAAATGTTTTCATAAATTAAATACTCTTTTTCTTCTATATTTAATATAATTTTATAATACATTAAGTAATTTTGGAAAGCATTATAAAATTAGTTTTAATTTTAAAAACTGTATTTTCCAGTAAATTTTGATTCTAATTAAAAATTAAATTAATTATATTTATAAAATTATTTTTTAAAAATGAATATTAATTTTGGATTCTACACATTGAAAAATGGTTGGGGTTAATGTTTGGGATTTTTCGGAAATACTTGTGTTTTTTATGAATAGTGAAATACCATAATTTAAAAAATAGGCTAAATAAGCTAATTATAGACTCATGCTTGATGTTTTGATGATTTAAGCCCAATTGGTTCTGTTTCACATGATAAATTTACTATTACTGGTCATGGAAGACTCACTATTCCTAGTCTTGTGCATAAATAATAAATTAATGAATATTATATTGAGAAAACCCCGCTCCCATCCTCTATAAATACCACCCTTCACAGCCTCATTTACTCACACCTCTCGAGCTTCAATCCTTGTATAAAATCTGCCCATTAATCTCACCTAGCCCCTCCCACACTCCCAAGAGCTTCTGTTATCATCAAAAGACCAATCCTAGATTCCCTAAGGAGGATATCTAGAGGAGGATTCAATAGGTAATTCATCTCTCTCGCTTTTTTCCTTTAAATTCCTTTCAATTTAAAGTTCATTACTAAATCTCTACCCACATATCATCATCCAAATGGTATGGTAAATACCGTATTATACATATAATATAACTTGATGATACTAAGGGTATATTATATCATCCAACCCCTTATCCTCTTCTTTTTATTTTATAAAAGAGAACATTGTTCGTGAGGTGTTAATTTATCACCTTCAACAACAACATGTTTTCAGTTTCCTTTAAACCTTTCAAATCGGGTAATGAAATAATTTTTATGGTTGAACCTGATTATATTATGTTTATTATATACTATTTATTATTCTATAACTAACTTATGTACATATTACTAAATTATTAAACAAAACAAGTTCGTTGGGGTTAAAAAGCCGCCCAAATTAACCCAAACAATCATCATTTAATTTTTATCTAATGATTCCTCCACAAGGTATATAATATAATTTATTATAAGATAATTTAAAATTATGGAATATATTTTATAAAATTAAATATCATTTCTGTATGTTTACCCATGTTCTACACAAACTTCCATTTATGAATGCATGTAAACCACTCAAGAAAACTATAAAAATGAACATTCCCGATCAATGTTTTTAAAATCAATAACTCATCCAAAGGCCCATAAAACAACTTAATGAAACCATAATGTACCATATTAATTTAAAAAAATGTTTTATAATTTTTAATTAATAAATCTAATTTGGGTATACAGGACATTAAAGTGAAGAGAACATTCAGATACAAGGTAAGGGGAAAATATCAAACTCAACTTTCATTCTTCGGGTTCTCCCTCTTTTGCTCCATTTTTGGTATGGTCACTCCATAAAAATAATTTTTTCATAATTATATTTCCTTTTATAGTATATAAATGTTTTCTACTAAAGTTTATTTCAAAAAAATGTTTTCCAAAAGAACTCTTCTTTCAAAAACACACCTTTTACTTCTCACTCAAGGTTGATGGTTATCATAGCAAGTAGGTTATCCCCACTTTATTTTTGGAACCCAAAGTATAGGAATGTGTTCTTATGAGATTAAAACCATTAATTTACATGGGTTTTTATATTAATTTTTTATATATGCTCATTTTTTAATGCATGATAATGATAATGTTATGATGTGATGGGTACGCCTGAAATTATATAGCTCTATATGAATGTTTCAATGTGACGAATGTGCCCAAAATTATACAGAACTCCAATGTATTGGGTAAAGTGATGAATCTAATTAGTTAAAGTGAAATGGCATGTAAACAAGATTATATATTTTATCACAAGTATATGTGGTAGTTCACCACTAAGACATGATGTTTCATTGTTTATGCATTGCCACATTTCAAGTCTTTTATTATTTATTCCTCTCATGTTCATGATCTTTTGCCTATGTTATGATTATGCTCACCCCATGCTATATTGTTCTTACCTATCCTTTTAATGGGATTTTATCTCACACATTTTGAGGAATATCCTCAGGTTACTAAATGTAGTAAGTAATGGTCAAGTGGAAATAAGAAGCTAGAGAAGAAAGAATTAAATAAATGTTTATAATGGATGTTATAATGTATGGTCTTAGTTTTCCAAAGACAAAAAACCATTGGATC